>JAMAJW010000023.1:0-364529 GCA_023628855.1 Coniochaeta sp. PK30-01 | reverse complement strand
CTGCCGGCCTCACTTCCCACCCCCCCCCCCCCCCCCCCTTTGTCAATATAAGATTAATCTTCACATGTAACTAAGGTCGGATGTAATTTGAGCTTAACCGTCTTGAATCCAACTCAAGTAGCCCATGAGCCATGGACGGCTGCTTTGGGATCTCCTAAGCATGGTTTGCTTCGCCAAAGTAGCGTCGGTCCTGAAGACGTACAATGGCCAACAACTCGCCGACTGGCCACTTGCCGTATCGCCGAACACGCTGATCACGTTCCTAAGACCCTGTGTTGTGCAGCATCTCTTGTTCCAGGTTGTGGAAGGCCGGGGAGAGCTGATGTAGGAATGCGCGGCGAAGAGCGGAGAGCCCAATGGCCTTGCGTCAGTCCATATATGTTGGTGCCTGAGGCTCTTGCGAGATGTTGTCACTTGCTGATGTGACCGTGTTCGCTGCGAGCAGTGGAAGGTGTGCCGTTCCCCTTTGTTGCTCGTGGTTTGTCCAATGTGACAGAGTCTGAAGGGGGTCGGGTTGGGCATGCTTGCAGCTGGTTCCTCTGACTAGGCTCGAGAACATCACCGATCACCCAGTCAGGCTATTGGTTACCCGACAACATTCACACTGGCAGCCACATGAGGGGAAGTGGAGCAGTACTTGCAAGCAGTGAGGCATATTCTTGCCAGAGTATTCCATCAGACAGGGCATTGACGCAGATCGCAAACACAACGAGCGCGGTTTGTTGTACGGCAACAGTAGGTGGTATAGCAAGTATCTCCAGCCTAGCCAGAGAGACGCGGCCACCCTAGTCTAGAGTCGACGTCTGGCTTGGGTTACTGTCAGGCGACGTTCACCTCCTCTGACATATGCGTCGCCATACACGACGTGACAAGTAGATGGCCTCTCCTCCACCTCGGCTTCGCCTATCGTTGGGCACAGTCCAAGATGCAACACTGCCGAAAGGAATTTCGCAGCTGACAGTCTGAGAAGTGCCAGTCGAAACCACCCCCTCGCCTGACCTGTTGGTAGGCGATATCGACGACCATGCCATACTCCAAGTTGAATTGCCCAAGTCTTGTCTCGCGTGCGATATCGGACTTTTCAACACCCATATGGTCCATAACCCAACCGTCAGCGTTGTCAACGGCAGTGGTAGCTGATTCTCCCTGGCAGTCAGAATTATTCCCCTCTCCAAGTGCACAGCTACACTGTGACAGACTGCATTGCCGCTACCCTGACAGGCGTGAAGCACGGCACGATACTCACAATGACGCGTACCACCAGAACAGATTCATGATGTCCTTGCTAGCCCTTGCGGAGCGTATAAATGATCGTCGGATGGTATAGTCCAGGCCGACATTCCCCGACTCCTAGCTAGCACCTGGCAGAGTTGTCCATACAGAGTTGTAGAGTTGTCTATGGTGGCAGAGCCGCAACAGCTTATGCGCTCGGTAGCACGATGTATCTGTACCCAGAGCCTGATCAGAGTGATACCGCGGGGACGGATACGTTACAAGCCGTTGGAGTTGATTTGAGTGATTCCACTGACAACTTGACGAACGGCGGATCTGCTTTCTACTCACGCATCTAGGTCGAGGACGAGGTATCCTGCCTTTCGCCGAAGCTGCCGGAGTTGCGTGTCTGTTTCTTCACCACAATCAGCGTCCCAAAACAGGATATCAGATACACCATTGCACTGTCCTCGTGACACCGGCCTTTGTGCGGTTTTGATAGCCCGAGATGGCAGAGTTGGCAGCACAGATAAGAAGAAGTCGGGATGTGATGCTCTCCTGCAAGCAAAGAGGAGGACCTGATGCAGCTCTTGGGAGCACGGAGATGGTTTGACAAGCAAGCTGAAGCATCGACTAGATAGACATGGTCCGCATTTTGTCCCGGTGCCCACTGGAGGACTTCCGTCGTGGAACTCCGTGCACCTCTAGGCACCCAGGCTGTTAAAAAGAAGGAAAAAAGAAAAAAAAAAAGGAAGAAAAAAAATACAGTTTACCCCCTGCAGACACTGGGCACTGAAGCCACTGTTTACGAAATCCACAGTTCGGCCCATGTCGTATCGTCTGAAGCTTACGAGCCTACCCCCTGATCTCAGTTTCAAGTAGTGCTTCACAGTAGGTAGACACCTGCAGTCTTTCGAAATTTAGGTACGTACCAAACCACCAACGAGGCAGAGATGGCCCGATGGATTTGGCATAGGAGAGTGCCAATGAGTACATACATGCGGAACGAGAATGACGCTGGGTGTAATGTGGGAAGGTTGGGCTGCCAGAGAGTAGAGGTTTGTCCCGAGCTCCCTTCGAGGCAAGCCACATCAACACCAGACTGTGTGCAGATATCATGGCGCGGGTTCTCGGCACGGCAGATGCGTAATATAGCTCCTCTACCAGAACTCTCTCGACAATACTCAACAAAGCATGGTCATCCATTATAATAGCTGTGCCTCATCGAGACCTGAGGAGTGTTACGGGCACTTGTGCTCATCCGACAAATTACAGCTTCAAAGCCCAAGGCCCAAGGCAAGGTGGAAGATGTGGACGAGAAATACCTCAAACAGAAACCTAGTCATTCGTGATATCATAACACGCACGTGTCGCAGAGGAGTGTCCGGAGAGACAAGGCAAGGGGAATAGGGGTCAGCTCGAAGCGCCACACTACCGTTCACTGAGCCCTAACAGTCGTACGATAGCCAAATATGGCAAGCCAAGGTACAAGTTCGAAGGCATCTCGCTTCATCAGCGCTGCATGAGGGTTGGGCGGCAGATCCTATCACCACAGAAACCGCAAAGTCACGACCTGCTCGTGGTTATTCGTAGGTCTCTCTCTGGCCGAGAGTAGTAGTATATGGAGTAGGTCTATGGGACAAGGTCAGCAGCCACTTGCAGATACTGAGACCTTCTCCCTGCAGATTGCGACTAACTTGGCAAGAAGTCAGCAAAAGCATGGGGCCTGCTTGAATCAGCGACGCAGGACGAGGTTGGGTAGGTTCCATCCGCCAAGAGCTAATGCAGACAATGCGGCGCTGCGGCAGCGCGACGGCACTGATGATAGGGCGGGAGAAGTGCGAGAATCGACCTAGCGGAATAGGGAACTGACAAGTGTACACGCATGTTGCAGCCACTAGGCTCGGTGAAAAGTGTCTTTACCGGTCTTCGCGCATGGGACTGCGTACATCCACAGTTCAAACCCTCACCATGAGATTGTTGGGCGAGTTGCATCGAGAAGTGACAGATAGCTCATCGAGATTGCAGCTAGTGACGTGACCGGATCTCGGTGAGCTTCACTTCTCCGGGCTGAGAAATATAGCGTCAGAGCAAGCCAGGACAGCTGGCGCTCCGCAACTCCGGATACACAGCGCTGGCCGGAGAACACATGGGACGACCTGGAACCGGCGTAGCCATGAGCGGGCCCGGAAGCCTAGCGTGCATGCGTTGCGGGACTCCAGATAATAGAGAGCGAGTTCACAACCGTTGGTGCCTGGGTGGTTGCAAGGCTACCGTGACACTTGTGGATACGTGGGCTATAGACAGAAGTGAACTGATCCGGTGAGTGTCATCATGGTGTGGTTGTAATCATTCACGGAGGTGGAGCGATCTTCAGAGCGTGGCGATAGCAGCATTTGATGCTCCAAAGAGATGTAGCTATCGGCGTTCGTGAGGATAATGTCGCAACTGAGCAAGCGAGATTCGAGGAGTGGGTGGCATATCACGGCCTGCTGCCGCCTTAAGAGATTGATGGCGACAACCAGGACAATTCTCGACTCCCATTTGGCCCGTCGTGACTATCAACTTCATCCCGTTCCAAGCTTGTGATGATAAGGTGAGGGAGGTCTGGGAAGTTTAGGGGTGCGTGTGTGTGGTGGTGAGCCCCCCCCCACCCTTCCCTTATTTTTTTGCCATCATTTATGCAAATGTCCACATGCAGCGCACTTTTTGACGATCTCGGATGAGGCTCCAGGAAATTGCATCACTTTCCTCGGGTGCGCGGCAGGGTTGTCGGAAGTCTTGTCGCAAGCGGTTGGCGGGAAGTGCAAGATGAGAAGAAGGAAGTAAGTGCACGGCAAGTGCTGGCAATTCTTACCCCACGACGCTTCGCCAAAGCGAGTGGCGGACCCGACGCTAACGAAAAAGGTAAGAAGCTCGTTCAGCGAAGTGAATGCGCGGAATGGCCTCACGACCAGCCGAGTATACGTGTCCGGACTCCCCAGAATGACCTATCGGATGAACGGTATACGGTGAGGCTGGCGGCATGACCCGGTGAGCCGCACCATTGGCCCATCTCGGTGACGTTTGCTTTGGGGGGGGGGGATTTGGGAGTGGAAGGCAAGAAATGCTGTAAAGTGCGGCAGAGGGATTATGATTTAGAGGGTGACGGCTTGCCCTGGATTGGACCGAGGAACAGGCATTGCGGAGCGGTTGTGAGCATTTGTTGGCATCGCATCGACCTTGCAGCATGGGGGGCATGATGGAGGACATGATGGAGTTGGGGGTGAAGATGTCAGAGGTGGATCAACGCGGGGAGAGCTAGCTACCTTACCTTGACATGAGAACACGAGTTCGGGGTCTTGCTGTCGATCTGTCGCCTCTGTTGAACGTGTACTTCAGCTGTTCCATGTCAAGGACTTATCCGAAGTCGATGATTCCAAACGGTGCTAATTTGTATGTACAGTACGATTGTATCGAGTGCTTGCCTCACCTGGTGCATAGCAGCTGTGACAGTCTGAGGAAGCTGCGGTTAAGGTTCCAGTTCCTACCCCGTGGTAATTTCCCAGCCTGTAGTTTGAATCTCGAGGGAACATTGACCGAGGCAAGAACAACAAGAGGAAGGAAGGCACCGTGGAAAGCTTCCATTTCCAAATGTTCTCGTCATTTTCATCGTTCGTTTTCATCAATTGATCGATTTGATAAAAGGGACGGGACCTCCAGCGTCCAAGTAAATTAAGGTAAATAGTTACCACAGGTAGGTACCCGCTGCAGACCAACTAACTCACTCCTGGCATCCCGCTTGGTAACAAACCGACCCCAATGGCTAGAGGTAGCCGCACTTATTAACCCGTGTCCCCCAAACCGTTAGCCAAGGACTAAATAAGTTCTCGTTCTCCCGCCGTCCTTTTCTCTGGCATTTAACAGTGGCGGTGATCCGACAGCACCCTACTGCCTACGCTACACCTACTTACCTGCCCGCCAACCTACCTTGCCTTATATTTATATGAATTATATAGTCTGTGCCATCGTTGCCCGCTTGCTTACATACTGTGTACATAACTAGGTACATGACTGTCGACAATCGACAGCATCTCAGCGATCGATCTCGGCCCAGCGCTCCGTAATAAGGCAACGGCCTTTCCCGCAATTACAAGGGTGGAACGAGCCCACTTGCGGTGGCTACACCTGCCCGTCCAGTCAGTGCTGCAAGTCCCTGGAATCCCCTCAGACGACGCTAGTGATTCCTCTTTTTCTTTTTCTGCTCCTAACCTCGACAGCCGCCGAGGTTGTATGCAAGGGAGAACAGGAAGACTCTTCCGGTCCGGCGTAGCGTAGCGCCTCGAAACTCTGGACCCGAACAAAGGTACGATACCGCTGATACCTTTACCTTGGCTTGGCGACACTCTACACACCTCGACCGCATTTAACGAAATCACCCCCGTTTCTCTCTCTCTTCGCTCGAGAGACCAGACCGTTCCCGCCCACATCTCTCTCCTCTTCCGTCCTCGGCATTCGGTGTGGTGCGGGTCGTTGTGCGCGGCAGCAGCCAAAATTTTCCCCTGTGCAACACCCGCAGCTAAGGGTATTTCCTTTGAGGCAATTGACTTTTCCCTCCTCCGAGTCGTCCCTGGCGCGAGAGACGCCGCGAGAAATTCGCCCCTCCCCCCCCCCCTCTCTTGACCTCTCTCTTCACCTTCCTCACCGACCAAAACTCTCGTCGATCCCTGGTCTGTCGTGGTTCCTTGCCATTCTGCCACGTTTCTCTTCATCGGGTTTCCTCTAGCTTACAACACTTGATTCGATTGATAGACTGCAGTATAATTTCTGTGTGTTTCTCAGCAATTTATTTTTTTTTGGTTCGGGGGCCCTCTCTGCTTGGCATTATCGCGACTTGAAGAGGGGTGTAAATCTGCCGCCCTTTTCAACAAAATTCGAACATGGGATTGTGGCGCAACTAGATACCACCGAGTCAAAGGATGCAGCCAGCTCCCAGTCTTGCTGAGGCTCCGCCTAATAATGAAGAGTCTCGCAACGGCTCTAACCTGCCTGCAATTGCAAGTCCTGAATCGCAGTCGTCTCCCGGCGAGCATGATCGCCACAATGGATCCGCTTCACCGCCGGTGAGGAAGGACACCATATCGTCCACGTCGACTACGGCCACCACGTCCACGGTGGCAACCATCACGTCTAATGACACTGCTGCTACTGCCCTCAGTGTCGAGTCGCCCACTCACAACTTCAATAGCCACGCCGTGTTTTCTGTCACAGATGCCGATAGCGCCCCTCACCGAAGACCCAGTCGGCGTCGGACTGGGCCCCTATCAGCTGAACAACGCGAAAGAGCGGCACTTATACGGAAATTGCGAGCATGCCCTGACTGCCGCCGGCGACGAGTTGCTGTGAGCATGTTGCATTCCAAACATTGACGCGTCTGGCCTCCTAACAGCTTTTAGTGCGACCCCAGACACCATGGCATTACGTGGGACGAGGCCGTCGCCAAGTTCAGGCCTCATAGCCCTACCATGCAAACCCTTGCCCCTGTCTCTCCGTCCGGGCGGAGGGGTAGTCCTTCTGCGTCCTTGATGGGTTCTGCCGCGTCTGTCTACCATGACCCCCATGAGATGGACATAGACGCGACACCGACGCATCAGCCCGGCCGCACGTCGCTCAGTGATTCGCGCATTCGCACTCCGCTGCCGTCGGGCCCTCGTCCAGACAAGGTGACGCCTTACACGCCGTTCTCCAGCCTGGATAGCCCGAAAGGTGACATTCAAGGCCTTGTATCCAGGATCATGGCCGACCCGTATCGGAGCCGATATAGCACTGTCGAAGTGCTGCTACTCTATTGGGATGATGACGATGATAAGCCGGCCGTCATGGAGGCTGTCGACCAGCTGTCTGCCATTCTGAGCGGCCATTACAACTATAGGTCAGATATTAAGCCGATTCCATCACCGTCCGAGAACTGCAAAAGCTCCTGGAAGTGGCTGTCCTCGAAAATTACCGCCTTTGTCGAGCAGCGTGACCAGCGCGATGTTCTGAAGATAGTCTATTACAATGGCCACAGCTATCTCGATGCCGACCGGGAGATGTTGCTTGCTAGGTATGTGATCCGCCGACGCCGTCATCCTCGCTCCGGCACTAACCATTTTCGATAGCTCCAGGAGCCCCGACGCCGCTTCCGCCAGGTGGAGTGGCATCCAGCAGATTCTCGAAGAAGCGAGTTCGGATGTCCTGCTCCTCATGGACGCCGCATACTACCCGTCCTCGACGCTCCAGCGCAAGCAAGGAGTCTTTGAGCTCCTCGCCGCCTCGAACGGAGAGGATGTCAGCAAGAACATTGGTCGGAACAAGTTCACGCGAGCAATCTCGGAACTGCTGAGCAGGACCAGCCAGAAGAGCTTCGAGCATGTCTCGGCTGCCGAGATACATGCCAAGCTCCTGTCGTCGTACTACCCCAAGATGATCCAGGATCGGTATCCAGAGCAAGAGGCCATCACGAGCTTCCCCTCGCCCCTGCACCTGCAGATCAGCGGCGACGCGCGGTTGCCGTCCATCTCTCTGGACCCGATCCCCAAGAGCCCTTCTGCGTACAACGCCTTCGAAAGCGTGCAGAACGGCACCGGCACCGGCTCCCAGCTGAGCCTCACTTTCCGCCTGGCAGACGACGATGTCAACATGGAAAAGTGGTCGGAATGGCTTCGAATGATGCCAGACGGTATCAAGGACGTGAAGGTAGAGGGTCCTTACCGCAATACGTTTCGATGACAAGCTTGGCTTGCCATCACCCCATCCTTTTCGGATATTACGTTTTTACAAAGAAATCCTCCAGATGAGAGGTTCATAACACGACGGACAAGTGGCGGATATAGAGACACATCAAGTGGAACAGATTGTCACGCACGGTTCGAAAGCGGGGGGATTCCAGAGTTATCACGGCTCAACCAAGTCGATACCAAACACTGATGATTGCACGAAATCGAGTCTCATTTTGGCACGAACGTTTCTAGTTGCAGAAAAGGGGGCGGACGATGTCGTTTGATGGAGACGGGAATGTATGATACCAGCCCCTTAGCCGGGGTATGTCGCGACAGCCTCCGGAGGGTATTTCACAGTCTCAGCGATGGGTATCATACCGTCGTATGAATACAAAATACAACGATTTCGGGCATATCGATACAGGTCTCCTGTACTCCTGTGTGATGGTCAAGGGGATTGATTATGTAGCTGCAATACTACATCAGTTCCCGACTCACATCAATAGAGCCATTCCTATTTTGCCCTTCCCTCTCCTGTCTGGGAGGTGAACTGAACTTTTCCTTTTGCTCCTCCTTCACATATCACATGTCCTTATGTGCGGATGGTATTCGAATCCTACATTCTGGACCATGCACCTTTTCCTTCCGATGCTGACCTTATTAACACAAATTCACCAGACCCAAACGCCCGTGCTAGCCAGCCCGCACATCGCATGCATTAAACGCGAGAAACCCACCACCACCAGCGCTACCGTCTCGAAATCGAGCCGCGTCCGCACCCAGAAGCCCGCAATCTCCTAGACCGCCGCCAGGTACGACCCCAGCACCACCGTCGCGACCGCCGCGGCCACCGCGCCCCACCGGCTCCCCCCCGCCGTCTTCGGCGCCGCGTTCTGAGACGCCCCCGCGGTGCCGTTCCCGATCTTCAAGCCGGGGAAGTACGGCCCGTTGTCGGTCGAGTCGAGGCTCCCGTCCCAGCAGTACCGGGTGAAGCAGTCGCGGCAGACGTCGGGCACGGTGGTATTCGTGCGCCACAGGCTGCGACTCAGCACGGCGCAGCCCACGCAGGCGGGCCAGAGCGCGTCGAGGGTGCCGTTCCCCTGCGTGGCTCCGTTGTAGGCGTTGGCGATGATCTGGTCGCGTTGTTCTTGGGGGTAGCTCGGGTCGAAGGTCGACACGTTGCTGAAGGCCGTGTAGGGCGCGTTGGGCACGTACACGATCAGTGGGGGGACGGTATCGGATGTGAAATTGGTGGCGTCGCAGCCGAAGAAGGTCGGGCGCGAGTTGAGCCCCTTGTTGATGAAGGTGTTCGCGTCCGGGACTGCGGGGAAGGCGGTGCCGTTGGCAATGGAGACGAACTGGCGGTCGTAGGTGGCGCGCAGGGCGGTGCCGTTGGGCCAGTAGACGGTCGTGTCGGCGCTCGAGTCGATCGCGAAGATGACGTCGACGGCGCGGACGGGTTGGAGGAGCGGGTTGAGCGGGATGTTCTGCAGGTCCTCGCCGCCGTCGACGAGGGAGAGCTCGATGCTGGACGCCCCCGGGTTGGTGGCGTTGGACCAGCCCAGGAAGGGGTTCGGCACGTACTGCGCGATGTCGTTGTTGTTGTTGCCCAGGCTCTGCAGGACGTCGGTGATGGCATTGATGACGACGGTGGGGACGTTGAGGTCCGTCAGGTTGGTGAGGAGGAACTGGTTGAAGAGCGAGGACGAAGTGCCCATCACGTAGCCGATCTGGTCGAAGCCCGCCACGCAGTTTCCGGTTTGGGGAACCACGCCGCCGGAGAAGTTGGAGGCGAGGTAGCGGGTCGGCGCGAAGCCGTACACGGTCGGGTCCCAGCTGCCCATCTCGAAGGGGTTGAACTCGAAGTTGGTGGCGTTTAGGGAGATGATCTCCTCGTCCGGGGCGCGGCCGTCGGCGACCAGGATGGGGAAGGGCGTGCCGGCCTGCTGGAAGTTGGGCGTCTCGGCGATGCTGGAGAAGGTGTAGGCCGGCCCGCCGTCGGTTGCGTTGACGAGCTGGTAGCTCAGCGCGCGGCCCCAGTAGTCGGTGATGCTCGTGTCGAAGCCGGCGTCGGCCTTGGAGGCGACCTGGTCGGCCACGTCGACCCAGTACTCGGCCGTGTTCACGATGCTGATGCCGCTCTCCGTCGGACCCTTGAAGATGGAGCTGTCGAACTTCCACACGCTGCTGCCCTGGCTGCCGGTCTGGAGGGTCTCGACGGTGGAGAAGTTGTTGGCGAACAGGCTCCCGACCAGCCAGCCGCCGCCGGAGAGGCCTGCAAGATATGTCGCCGCCTGCAGCAGACCTCCGATGCCGCCCGCGGCAGTGGTCCCTTCGATCCTGTTATCCGCGGCCTTGAGGAAGCCGGCGCCGTTCATCAGGGCGCGGTAGCCGCCGCCGGACACGGCGATGGCGATGTTGGGCAGGGCCGAGAGGTTGTTGGCGGCGGCGTTCCGGATGTAGGTGGCGGCGTCGAACCCGGTGATGTTGGCGCGCGTGAGGAGGTCGACCATAGGGTCGACGGTGAGGGGCCGGCGGGTCGAGAGCCATGCCGTCTCGTTCTGCGAGAGGCGGTCGGCTCGGCGGACTGTGGGCCGGTTGGCTGGGCAGGGTATTATTGCCGGTGCGTAGCCGCCGCTCGGGGAGTCGGCGAAGGCGCGGCGGGTAAGGGCGGTGAGGTCGGAGATGAGCTGGGCACCCGCGTTGTGTGGGAGGTCGCCCTCACCATGGGGAGCGGCAAGGGCCGTGGTGAGGGTGAGGATGAGGTGGAGGAGGGTTATGGGGAGAGCGGCTTGGAGGTGCATGATG
The DNA here is from genome assembly GCA_023628855.1 of Coniochaeta sp. PK30-01. Taxonomy (NCBI): domain Eukaryota; kingdom Fungi; phylum Ascomycota; class Sordariomycetes; order Coniochaetales; family Coniochaetaceae; genus Coniochaeta; species Coniochaeta sp. PK30-01. The sequence continues at coordinate 353,769 of JAMAJW010000023.1, read as the reverse complement.
GAGGCGGGTCTGGGGGTCTAGAGACAAGCTCGTGTTAAAAGAAGGTGATGTTATAGACCACAGGGTCTCATAGCTCGAGGAGACTTGAGTCAAGTCTACCCTTAGGCTCTTGCAGTTCTGACCAGATTCGGTGCAATGACTGGCGCATTCACGTCGCAAGAATGTAGCAATACTCAGGCGCCAACACAGGAGAAGACGCCGTCGAGGGTCGTGAGAAAAGTCCAAATGCAAGAGAGATGGTAGAGATCGCAGAGCAAGCGGAGTGGCCGCGCAATGGTAAATAAGAAAAGTTGTCGCGCTCTGTGTAACGACCCAGATAAAACATTGGAACTGTCAGAAGCTGAAAAGCCATCCTTTGGGCAATGCGGATCTGCGGATCTGTGCCACTGGGCACGTTTGTGCATGATCCATGATGGACAGACAGATGGGTCTGGTGAGACGCCTCGATCCGTGACGCAATCACATGGATACGACAAATCGATCCATCGATTCGCTCCGCTGTGCCCCGGGCATTCCACCGCTGCGGTGGTTCAGTGGGTCTGCAGTACGATCTCAGGGATCTACACTATCAGGACTCCTGGAGATGCGGGATCTCTGTCGAGTCCGTGTCCGGTTGGTGCGTCGTGATGTTGAGCAAGCTGACACCGACGTTCTCCGCGCACACAGCCCTGTTCCTGGAGCATCTGGCGATGCTGTGAGATCCGATACATTTCGGAAGTGTTGGATGATGTTGGCAAGTGGTGGTCGCCTGCAGCCATAGCCGCACCTGCACCCTTGTTTTCGTCCCTGCATTGAAGCCGCCGCTTGGCTCGCATTAGGCTTAGCATAGGAGTGATGTTCATGTCAATCATGGCTGGGCACGCCGTACTTCCTTTTCGAGGCAGGATATTCGGATACTCGGATGACTCGGAGACAAAGGAATACATCCGTAGCTAGACGGACGGAGAGGATGATTCTTTCTGGCATCAGAAGGATTAGCATGTCGTTGAAATACACGTATGTGCGTGCAGACAACGTCATACCCGAGGTAGCTATAAAGTAGGTACTTTGACTGCTCTAAATATAGCTGACGCAACTTGGAGTGAGGAAGGCGCATCCATTCATCCATTCTTCGACATCTAAGGTAACTGCCATATTCATATGCTACACCAGCACCTTGCACAACACACATATCAACGATCATAGAATATAAATCCTGAGGCCGCTCCCAGCTGGCCAGTAGGTCCAGGAGACACTCGATCTATTCAACGTCTCTCTAACCTTGGCATCATGCAGTGCTGTGCAAAGAACATGGCCTGATATCGCCAATCTCCGACTCGACAAATCGTCAGACGAACATCGGGCCAACAGCCGCCGGATGCGTTTCGGTCGCTGTCAGGTCACTTACCCAGGAATGGATCAGGTCAGAGAGTGTCCCCACGGATCATTAATTACCAGTGGCTTCGCATTCGGCAAACAGGCAAGTAGCCTTTCTCAGGAGCCAATTGTTCATTTTATATGATCGACTGGTCTAAATCTAGCTGGTAATGCTGCAGTCCGCTCCCACACAAAACGTTCCCCAGACGCACACACTCATGGCGTCAGCCTCTTGGGCGTGCGAGGATAATACGCCGCAAGATGAACGCTGGGCAGCCCAAGGAACCAAGCAACCACACGATCAAGTCCAATGCCACCGCCTCCGTGAGGCGGGACACCGACGCTCCTGAAAACCGCCAGGTACTCTTTGATGCCAGCGCTCTCCGGGTCGACGCCCTTCGCGCGGATTCGTGCCTCGAGCTCAACGGGATCGTTGATACGTTGACCTCCAGAAAGGATCTCTTGGTTGCGGGCGAAAAAGTCGAAGGCATTCGTAACGCGAACATCATCACCGACAGGAACTGAAGTGTCGTCGATCTTGGCGTAGAATGGCCTGGCTGTCTCTGGGAATTTATCGACGACGTAGAAGTCGGTGTTGAACTTTTTATGGACCACCTCGCCAAGAGCCTTCTCCTGTAAAGTGCTCATGTCCTCGTCGTCACGCACGTTGGCGAACTCTGCGGGTCCTTCTTCTCGTAGAAGCTTTTGTGCCTCTGCGAAGGTCAAACGGACTTCTTTGCCCGGCTCCGGGAGTAGGAAAGGTTCCGAAGGGTAGACGGATCGGACGACTGCTACCTCGGCGGCACACCGCTCTGTATCAGGATTCAGGTTAGGACATGCTCGTACCGTTGGAATAGTAGGAGCCCATGGATGCACCAAACTGACCTTGGATTCCACGGAAGATATGTAGCAACACGCCTTCGAGCACGTCGCGGACTTCGTGGTAGGACTCCTTGATCTCCATCTCGAGATCGAGCCCCGTAAACTCAGTCATGTGCCGAGCCGTGTTCGAGTTCTCGGCCCTAAAGACGGGACCAATGCTGAAGACACGCTCTCTGCCTCCTGCAATTTCGAACTGCTTGTAAAACTGGGGCGACTGGGCGAGGAAGGCCTCTTGGCCAAAGTATGGGAGTCGGAAAACATTTCCGCCGCCTTCGGACGCGGCGCCAATGAGACAAGGTGGTTCAAACTCCTTGAATCCGCGTTCCTCGAGATAGGAGCGGAAGAGCTTCTTCACTTCGATACGGATATCCTGCGCCAAAGTCAGTAAGCATCCAGACCAGCACTGTACTCTCGAAGAGACCATACCGCTATAGCCTGTTGCACAGGACTGCGCTTGTGCATGGCGATGTTGTCGAGATGGGTGAGCATGCTCGCAGCAGGAACTGCCGAAGTCTTTTCCGCCTTGTCCGCCTGAACATCACCAACCGGGGCCGTCTCGTCGCTGAAATTGACAATTGGCTGGTTCGCAGCAGCCAATGTCATCCCAAGCATGGAGGGCGCTGACGCAAGCACATAGCACTTGGTGATGTGAAGCTCGAGTCCCTCGACTCGGCAGCTCTTAACCGGCTCTAGAGGCTGTTTCACCTTGGCCTCAACGGCTATGAAGCTCTCAGGCTTGATACCCGTGACCCATTTGACCATGCGCCGGCTGACAACGGGTTCCTCCTCGGAGGCCACGACGAGGCCCTGGATAGTCCAGTTGCCGCTCTTGCGGAGCTCGACAAAGCCCATCTTGGCGCTCTGGACGCGGGAGGTCTGGAGGAACGCGCGCACGACGACGGTCTTGCCGATGTGGGATTCGTTGAGGGAGCGAATCTCAACCTCCTCGGCACCATCGGTGAAAAGTGATGTCGGAGATGGCCTCTCGCCATAGCTGTCTGCAGCGGGGTCGTCCTCGAGGGTGACATTGGCGGCGGCGGCGGCGAGTTCTGCCGCGCGCTGGGCCTTCAAGGCCTCTTTCTTTGCCTTGGCCTCAGCCTTTTTGGCAGCCTTTTTGGACGTTTGAGCAGCTGACTCCTCCATGATGCCGGTGTCTGTAGGGTTCGTCGTGGGTAATCAAGCGCGCGATTCACAGACAGGTGAGAATAGAGGCAATAGACTCATAGACTGAGTCAATAGAGGGGCAGGTGGGGCACACAAATTCTGTAGATAAGGTACGCAGCACGTGATCTCGCTGACAGAACCAGGAGCGCACAGACCAGCGTTGCCTTTTCAATATAGACGGATCTTGCAACGCTGCTCGAGAAATTGAAACTCCGTCCTGTTAGCGTAGTGTACGGACCGACGGGTAGTTTTATGTTGGCCGTTTTACGACGTTTTGTCCTGTTGCTCTTTTTAAGAATATCGAGATGTATGGAAAGCAGACGGGAGCCCGAGTTAGACATCTCTGGTCGTACGTGGCAGATCAGACCCCAGAACTTCTTCTCGTCAACCAGGAGCGAACTACGATAACTGGAAGTAAACAGTCGCGAATCAGGTTGGGTCGTTGTGGAAGCTCTGATATGCCAATCTGCCTTACGCTCAGGCATTGCAGCTGTGCGCGGCGAGGCTCCAGAGGTCAAGTAACACACAGGCGGCAATGTGCGATGGCCAATAAAATGTTACGAAATGTCATTGGGACATGACACCAGGTTCAAATCTGTTCTCACTGTCTACGCAAAAGAAGGGAGCGCTGCAAGCATAAACCGGAACCGATACTACCAACCCTCGACTATATCCCAAGCTGATCTATTTTTGGCATGTTTATCGTGCTCCAGCGAGCTCTGTTGAAGTCTTCGTGTCGGTAACCAAGAAAAAAATGGCCAAGACCTCGAACACCCCTCTCATTAATGTCACTGCAGGAAGCGTTACGGATATCTTGGATGGCGTCCAACCATGATGGCCCAAATCTGTACCACGGGCTCAGCTGGACTGAGGCTTGGGACAGGATGTTGAATTACAACACCACTCCGCATGCTATCCCATGTCCTCCTGAATCGGGCAAGGTATTGTTGATACTCTTGTAGTGAACAGTACATATATATACCCCCTTAGATGCCATCCCAGCTGATGTTGCGAGATTGTGTCGCCTTGAACGAACGGCAGACCACCCAACTTGGCGCGCCATGGAGAGACAGTACCCAAGAAGCCCAAGGCTGGGACTGTCAATGTTGAACACACAGTCCCCTGGAGGAATATTCCCCCGTCTTACCAGTACAGGCAACTCGACGACAACTCAAACTTGCAGCTACACAACCGAGAGCTTCTTCACCGTGCGTGTTCACCGTTCTGCAACAATGAAACTAGGGCTAGATAGGTACTTACTGAAGATAGAATGTCACGACCGAGTGCAAGCCGTATATCGAGGCATTGCAGACGTGTCCAACGAGCTCAGTTCCCATCAGACGTCGACTTGAGGCGGCGAGTAATGCGGCGAGATGTCTCGATATCTAGTACGCCCCGGGGCTCTCGTAGGATTCACAGGGAGAGGGCTAGAGAAACTGACAGCACTGCAGTTGGCGGCATGCCTGGTACGGGCTCGCCTACGAGAGCACTCCCTCGGAAGACTACCTTGGAGGCCACTATGAGCCACCCGACATCGAAAAGAACTCGAGCTGCACCTATCCGGACTTCTTTCCTGTGAGTCCATTCTTGATTCACCGTTTCTTCCCTCACAAGGTACTCTCGCTCACGTCGCAACTAGATTCTGAACAGGACATGCTCCTTCGACTTGAGTGCCTTCGACAACACATGTTCCGATACGTACCAAGGACCAGGCGGTGCCAACGACGCATACCTCAAGTGTCAGAACGCAGCGTGAGCCTCACAATGCCGGCAGCATCATGCTCCTTACTCACCACAGGACAGGGCGGAACAATACGTCCGGTGCACGCTCCAAAAATCCCCAGACGAGGTGGCCTCGTGTGTCGCCGACAACGCCGTGAAAGTGGACTGGCTTCACCAGATCCAATCCTATGCCGGGGCAAGCACCTGCCCGAACGCCAACCAGATCCTCATAGTCCTCGGCGTCGGCTTGTTTTTACAGTTGCTCCAGACCCTGTATCGAGTCCTCGGCTACCATCGTACGCGGCAGGCTGTTCACCGCAAAACAATGATATTCAGGGAGAAAAGGGGTTTGCACCAAGCACGAGATGTCTCTCCCGCCGTGAATACCCAATTCGGGCATATGCAGCCCGGAGCAGTACAACAGAGCAACTACGAACTCGGACCGACACCAAGTCAGGATTACGCCCAAAAGCCACCTCTCTACGGCCAATACATGCTCTACCAGCACGAATACCACCCCTCATCACCCCCAGCCCCGTACCCTTCCCAAACCGACACCACCTTCGCACCCGACTCCCAACGCGGCGACGGCGGCTACCACTCCCAGAACTTCGAGTCCCCCGCCAACCCCTGGCCGCACCCCTGGACCGTCGAGAGAGTCTACACCCTCAAGGCAACCCGCCTCCTCCAGTCCGTCGGCCGCGAGGTCCTGGTCGCCTACCTCACGGTGCTGGTGCTGGGCCGGTTCGGCCTCGCCACCGAGTCCGGGTTCGCCGAGGAGCTCTCCTTCTACCTCGTGCGCCCCCGCAACGCGCCCTTCTTCGGGTTCCTCGGCATCTTCGAGCCCTGGTCGCAGCAGGGGTTGGCCGAGCTGACCGTCGACGGCGTCCTGTCCTTCTTCGCCGGCAGCGCCGTCGCCAGCAGGTACTGGTCCCTGTCCCGGCACCGCCCCGCGAACCCGGCCGCACCCTACGACCCGCAGCTGTACACCCTCGCCGCCGGCAGCGTCATGACCTTCGTGCCGGACTTTGTGCTGTTCATCGTCACGTTCCTGGTGAGCCTCGGCATCGCGGCCAGGAGCATGGGGGAGGAACAGCAGAACAACAACAGGCGTAGAGACGACGACGACGGGGCGTGCTGCGGGCTGTGCTGCGGCGCGGCCATCATATGGGCGGTGTGGATGGCGATGCTGGCCGCGTTCATCGCCGTGCTACCTCTCGTGGGCGTCGTCGAGATCATCGCCACGATCGTCATGACGATACGGCACAAAAGGAGGGTCAAGAAGGGACGCATCGACGGCGCGTGGGAGCTGTGGCAGCGCAAGAGGAGTACCTGGGAGGCGCCGCTGACGACGGAGCGGACCGGGTTCAGGGTGTTTTATTACTTCTTGGTGCTGGGCAGCTTCATCATCAACATCGGGAACTGGATCTTCTTTGCTAGTTACTTGAAGCTGGAGGGTGAGATGTACTGTCCGCCGCAGGTCAGCGGCGTGCTTGCCATGTGGGTGCTGGTGCCGCTCGGGATCGACCTGGTTTTCTTTGCCTATCGGGTCTGGACGCAGGATATAGGGTACTCGGGGGGTGCGCCATCGGGTAGTGTGCCAGGGCTGGCGGATGGTGCAGTGATTCCGTAATTGTTCGCCTGACACGAAGATACATGGATGCAGCGACGAGAGTATTCGCGATTACTTCATCATCGTAGTGATACTCTATCTAGTAACTAGCCATAAATAAGTGGTAAACTGACATTACTCGCTTTCTCCTTCATCCTCCTCCTCCTCCTCTTCATCTTCGTCCTCGTCTTCCACCTCCTCTTCCTCCTCTATCTCATCATCATCGTCATCCTCCTCCTCCTCCTCCTCGTCGAAGCCACCGCCCTCACTATCATCATCGTCCCCACCCTCAAGCTTCTCCCTCTCCTCCTCCCTCCTCTTCGCCTCGTCCTCCTTCCTCGCCTCCTCCATCATCTTGGCCTTCTCCGCCCTCTGCTTCCGCTGCCCGACGACGAACGCCCCGACCGGCGTCTTCTCCCACTCAAAGTCCTTGAGGAACGCGTCCACCTGCGCGCGGTGGTTGGGCGCGAACTCGACGGTCGCGCGCTTGCCCTCGATGAACCTCGCGTTGGCCTCGACCTTCTGCACCAGCAGCACGACCGCCGACACGAGCTTGCTGTTCCGGTTGCCCGTGCCGCCCACCTTGCGCGCCTCCTTGACCCACCGCTTCAGCATGATGACGACCGGCAGCGCGAACTCGGGGAACGCCACATTAGTCGACCACAGCGCGAAGTACTCGGACAGCAGCTCGACTACCTGCTCGCCCACGCCGTCCTGGTACACGCGCGTGCGCAGGTAGATCTTGGGCGCCTTGTACGCCACCGCGAAGTCGAGCGGCTTCAGCGTCGACTGCTTGGGGCTCTTCTTCATCTCGGCCGAGTTGAGCACCTCGAGCAGCGCCGACGCGAGCGGGATGTACGTGCCCGTCGCGCGCGACAGGCGCAGCAGCGAGCGCACGAGCTGGAAGCGCAGCGGGAAATAGAGCGCCGTCGGGATCAGCCGCATGGCGCCCAGCGTCACCTGCACGAGCGGGTAGATGAGCAGCTTCAGCTGGCTCTCCTTGCCCGCCTCGGCCTCCTTGAGCGGGCTGCAGTGCTCCGCCAGCACGCACGACCAGAAGTCGAGCGAGTGCACGTACTGCCAGTTGTACACGGCCTTGTACGCCTCGTTCTTATTGTTGACGATGCTGTTGCGCAGGTGGATGGCCAGCTGGCGGATCATGCTGAAGGCCGTCGTGTACCCGATGCCCTGGTCGATGCCCCACAGCTCGGCCGCCGAGTTCTTCATCAGGTTGATGCCGCGGATCGTGTTGACGCTCGTCAGCCGACTGCCCGATATCAGGCCCTGGTAGGCCGCCTTGAGCACGGACTCGCGGATGCCCTTGTCGCCGATCACCATCAGGCGGCGCAGGACCAGGAAGGCCGTTATGCGCGTCGTCTCGCTGCTTGCCGACTGGCACCAGAAGGCGACCACCCTCTTGGCGAGCGCCTTGAGGAGCTTCTTGAAAGAGAGGAGGTACGGGAGGAGCGGCTGGAGGGCGGAGAGAGTGAGTTTGAGGGTGGCGTCGTCGGAGAGGGTGCCGAGGAGATGGAGGATCGAGCCGGTGTAACTCCTCATGAGGATTGACAGGGTTTTGAACTTCTTGGTGTCGGTAGATACGTAGACTCTGCCGGAAGCGGACTCCTTCACGGGGACATGGTGTTGCAGGACTTCGGGGATCTTCTTGAGCGCAACCACGAGGATGTCATGGAAGACCTCCGGGCTGGAAATGGTGTATTTCGCCTTTCGGCCCTCTTCGTCTTCGTTCAGATGAGCAGCGGACCGGAAGGCCAGTACGACCTGCCGCGCCGCTCTGAGCGAATGCGTCTCGTCCATGGCCTTCTTCCATCTCGCGACCATCTCTCTCGTGAGCTCGTTATCTTTCAAGAACTCATCCTCTTCCTTGCCCTTGGCCTTCTTCCTCTTCTTCTTGGGCTGTTCCTCCTCGTCGCCTTCGCTGAGATCATCGACCTCGGCCAAGTCGGCGTTCTCGTCGAATTCGAGGGCCTCCGGGTCGTTCTCCTGGAGGAACTTGTAGAACTCAGGATCGTCCTTCGCCAGCGCATCCATAGCCGCCTTGCTCATGCCGGCATCTTCGTCGTCCTCCCCAACGTCGGAGCCCGAGTCGCTGTCCTGCACGGGCTCGTCGGCCACCGGGACATCGGAGTCGCTCTCGTCATCGGAGGCGCTCTCCTTCGCAGTAGCGCTCGCGTCCCGCTTCCGCTTGCCCAGCTTGCCGTTTGCCTTTTTCGTCTCCGCCGGCTGCTTGCCCTCGAGAATCTCGAAACCGCCTCCGAAGAAGTCGTCGACGCTCATCTCGCTGGCCTTGAGAGGCTTCGTCCGTCCATTGGGCTTGGCAGTGCCATCCTTCTCGTCTTTGGGGCCCTTGACGAACTCGTCGTCTCTTGACCGTTTCGTCTGCTTCTTAGCCTTTATCTGCTGCCGCTGTTTGATCTTCTGGACCGCTTTTCTTTTTTCCAAGACGCCTTTGAGGTGCTTCGACTCGAACTTCTTGGTCGCCTTGAGGTTTTTCTTTGTGGGAGCCATTTCGAAGGACGGACGGCGGCTCTATCACCGGCGATTGGCGTGTTGTTTTCTGGGATTGAATAATGCGCAAGAGGTCTCTTGATACCTCCTGCACTTTTCTGGCGGGCATTGAATTTTCAGTGGGGCTGCTCTTATCGGAGGGCTTATCACCTGCAGTTTAGTCCGATTCCGGCCTAGCGTATCTAGAGCGGGCTTCCGCTCTTAACCCTAACCCTTTGGATGTCCCTCCGTAGCCATGACACGTCTCCCAGCTTTTAGCCCTTCGGTCACGATGACATCTGTATCTTCCATCAGCCCGGTGCATATCCTGCTGTAATTCTAGACGGGACGTATGCAGTTTGGTAGTTATCTTGCTTGGAAATCAGATGCATAACCTCAAAACCCGTCATGAGCATCACTAGCTATGCCCGGAAGCGAGTACGCAGTGCTATATCGCTCGCCGTACCTGAATCTACACTTTACCGCCATGCATATTGTCGGGGTCTCCCTCGATATGCCCCCAGGATAGCCTCTGCCGAGGGTTGTAGCAGGTTGATATTGGTTTAATCTATCATCTCTGAGCGTCGGCATCACCATTGGTGCGCACGAGCAACTCCGTCTGAAAGACCCCTTATTAGGCAAAACTTGTACTATGTGAGCCCGTCAATACTGCAGGTTTAGAGACCTTCAACAAACCCCTACTGCCGTCTCTTCCGTCAAGGTCAAGATCACATATTTAAGAGGGATCTCCGGGTTCCATGAGCGGCGAAAGAAAGATGTCGTGCCGATCTTCACCTCACAGCCGCCCAACCTCCCAACAGTAGCTCAAGATGCAGTTCTCGATAGCCTCCCTCCTCGGTCTCGCCGCCCTGGTCTCGGCCCACGGCCTCGTCCAGAAGCCCGCGGCGCGCACCCCCGGCGACGCGACCGGCGCCGCCTGCGGCAAGACGATGGAGACCTTCTACCAGATCGACAACACGTCCTACCCGGAGGCGCTGCTGCGCGCCAACCCCCGGGGCCTCACGGACGGCTACGACGCCAAGAAGTGCAACCTCTGGCTGTGCAAGGGCTACCAGTTCGCCGACAACGCGGCGCACGTCCAGTCCTACAAGCCCGGTGACGTGGTCGACATGGAGGTCTGGATCCGCATCCCGCACAAGGGCTACGCCAACGTCAGCGTCGTCGACACCGCGACCAACAGCGTCATCGGCACGCCGCTGCTGGTTTGGAAGGATAACTACGCCGCCAGCGCGAATCCGCCCAAGGACCAGACCAAGTTCAGCGTCACGGTGCCGCAGCTGGGCGGGAAGTGCACTACTCCTGGTGCTTGCGTAGGTTTTCCCCGGGGGCTGGTGTCTATTTGAATGATTTAGCGTGGAAATTGTGACTGACTTTTTAAAACAGGTTATCCAATGGTATTGGCTCGGCCAGGGGCAGACTTATGAGTCTTGCATCGACTTCACCGTTCCGGCTGCTACGCCTGCCATTCGAGGCCGCACACCAAAATAGAAAAACGAGACCAAGCACTTGCAAAGAATTATGGTCAATGATTGGGGGATGTAGCCAAGCCTGCCACCGTTCTGTAGATATAGAAGAATACCATGTTGATGAGCAGTATCTGCCGGATTGAGCTGTGTGACAGAAAATGATCGTGATATCGAAACGAAATTTCCAATGTCGTGAAAGTCCAGTCCATCTTGTTATTGGACGTCAAATATGTGCGCGTGATTTATGTTGTTGTTGTTGCAGCATGCTGTGCGCCTCGAGCAAGGCTCTCCAGCTCCCTGACCAGATCGCCTCTCCCTCACACTCGTGAGAGTCTTCTCTTCTTCACATTCTGTTCTCCTCACGACCTGGAGAAGCCAAAGCAATAATCTTGAAAAATCATGGAGCCAGTCGCAGCTTTGGGCTTTGCAGCAAACATCCTCCAGTTTATCTCTTTCGGGCACGAGCTGTTGACATCCGCGAAGGAGATCTGCTCTTCTGCCAGCGGGACTACCGAGGGGGTAGAGCACTTGACACTCCTCGTTGCCGACATACAGCAACATACAGCATAAGAGCGAAGATGCTGTGAGCCTTGCGTGCTCGAGCGTGGACCAGGATTTTCAATCGCTTTGCAAGATCGCACTGGGATCTCAGGTTCTGGCGGACGCACTGATGAAGAAGGAGTTTCATGGGCCAGTCATCAAGATCGACGAGGGGCGGCAACAGTCAGGCTTCGTGGGAGGATGTACGTGTACCTGAGCTTCTGTACCGGGCTGTGGAACTCGACCTGCATCTGTATATACGATGCAAACTGGAAGAGGACCCGCGGAGGATTGTGACGAAGTATGCATTGCTCCATATTGCATTAAACTTTGATAACCTCAGAGCACGTATCCCCCTATCGAATTGCTCTCACGGCGGGCAATGTAGCTCGCCATTGGATAAGCCATTAGGAGACCAGCCAAAGAACTCATGGGAGGTATTTCTTATTGTTCGCGAACAAACGGCGGGCCGTTGTCTTAAAGCCCAGAGTCGATTTTTGCAATCCTGGAGTTGTTACTTGCACGGGGCGCCGACCCGACGATAGATGGATTGTCCAGCATAGCGGAATGGGTACCCTCTCATCTGGTTGCTGGCTGGAATGCGAAGCTGGAGAGCGCCGTTGAGAGGCATAAAGGAACGACGAGGAAGGAGGACAGAGGTGGTCTTCTGACGAGGTTGCTTCGCTGGGTCATGTCGGGCGTAAGGAAGGCACGAACTGGAGACCCTACTTATCTGGTTATTTGGCTGGCATCTTGGGGACTGGGGATTTGGACATTATCAACCATCATCATCACTTTAACCACCTAGGCTTAACAAGACCTCTTGTTCTGGGATAGTTAGTTACCATCGTTATTTCAGTCAACCTCTAACGCTGATCGGGTGTGGCTGGCCTGAGCTTCGCTTGCTGTGCAGATAGGGTGCCATGAGGACAGCTCAGATGAACTGTTGTGCCTGCCAAGTGCCTGCCAGATACGGGTCGACGAAGATGGAGTAAAGGTGAGAGAGCTAGTTATGGTAGAACCACTCGAACTGTACCTTGGTGAAAAGCGAGAGGTGTAGATGGGACTCGTATCTCCCGCCCGGTCTGCAAGGTGTAGCTTCTGGTGAGCAGAGGCAGTTGTCACACCCAAGGACGGGGGAACAACTTGAGGCTGGAGTGACACTTGGGAACCTCGCAAGACCCTTTGATAATCGAGAGCGGAATGACCTATCTGAGACTAACGCAGGTATAGAAAACAATTATCGCTGTAACTTGACCGAGCGTGGGGTATTTTGACCGCTAATGCGACGAAAAGCGTGCCATATCAGAGAAAGACCACTGTGGCCGTGCTCGGTACACCAGAACGCGTAACTGTGTTAATATCTCTGATTTGCTTTTTTCGACTTGTTTGATCGTAAGGAAGGTGTTTGTTGGCCGCTGAGTTTCCCAGCGCTTGCGGTGTGATTGATTTGGCCGTTAGACGTAAGGTGCCTCTCGACGTACACGGATCCACCGACATCACAGTCTGGGAAGATCAACAAAGTCGATCAGGTATTTACGAAAAGTGTTGAGGACTTTCGGTGTCATTACTTGCAGCAGCATCATAAATAGGACTGCCGTCTCTATTATACCCAAATACCGAGCTGTTGATTCACATATCCAGTCGCTACCGACTTCAATATCACCACAATGCTCGGCTGGTATCAAGCCCGCCTCGCGGCGCGGCCTCTCCTCACCCAATCCATAACGACCTCAATCCTGTTTGCGGTAGGCGACATAACTGCCCAGCAACTGGTCGAGAAGAAGGGCTTCGAGAACCATGACCTGGCGCGGACAGGCCGCATGGCCCTCTACGGCGGAAGTGAGTTCCACCCTACGGCCACATCCCAATCTCACAGGTACTAACATCTCTCTCCCAGCCATCTTCGGACCAGCAGCAACAACCTGGTTCAGGTTCCTGCAGAGGAACGTCAACCTGCGCACCACAAACAGGACCATCCTCGCCCGCGTGGCGCTCGACCAGGGCGTCTTCGCCCCGACCTTCATCGGCATCTTCCTCAGCAGCATGGCCGTCCTGGAAGGGAGCAGCCCGCAAGAGAAGCTCGAGAAGAACTACAAGCCGGCCCTCCTGACCAACTACATGATCTGGCCGTTCGTGCAGCTCGTCAACTTCAAGTTTGTGCCGCTGGACCACCGTGTCTTGTTTGTGAATCTGATTAGCATTGGGTGGAACTGCTATTTGAGTTATCTGAATAGCGCTTGAGCGGGTGGGTTTCGAGGAATGGTTCCCCGGCAGCAGCGTCACAATTGCATGTTTTTTACAAAGTCGTCGGCATGGAGCTCTAGGTTACGGTTGTTCAAAGCAAGCACGAAATTATAGACTGCTGTCTCGGAGACGGAAGGATTAGTTAGGAGCCGAGCCTCAGGCTCATTGCTTTTACATCAATTCACTGCAAGCTACCATTTTTGTGCGCATGTAACAATCCCACGGACGTGTTATAGTAACGTAACGCCATGCCTTTCCCAGCGCCCCATACCTACAATACAGCAACACGCTTTTTGACTCCCCTACTCAACCTCTATGATTGCCGGCGCCCGGACAGTCTTGCCCTTCAAGCCTTCTAGACCCTCGCCTCCCTATCACAAACTGTTAGCAGCACGTTCATAGTACCACATCCTCTCCGGGTACAACTCACATAGCTCATCAGAGGGCTGACCTCGATCCCCGCCTCGGGATCCTCGCTCGTCACCATCGCGCCGGCGGCCTGCACCCATCTCTTGCCCTGCGCCATGATATCCCTCCTACTGGTATCGGGGTCGTCCTCGCCCGTGCCCCTAGCGTTCTTCAGCGGCGAGAACTCGTCCTCCCGCCTGACCTCCATGCACGCGAACCTGTCCAGCTCCAGCTGCGGGAAGACGTCGAACACGAACTGCTCCAGCTTGACGCCATTCGGCTTCTCGGGCTTGACCGTCTCGCCTGTCTCCAGGTCCGCGTAGGGGATCTTCTTGCGCGCGACGTGGTGCTCCAGGCTCCGCGCCCAGACGGGGATCGTCTCGAGGAAGCGGAACGAGTAGTAGTGGTTCACGATGTTAGCGGCGCGGAACCGGAGCTTGCCGTGCGTCTCCTCGGCCTCGGCCGTGGCCTTGTCGATCTCGCTGTACTCCACCACGCCCGGCCGCCCGTTCTTGAGCAGGATCAGACCGACGGGTTCCGTGGCGCTGCGCTTCCGCACCGCCTTGGTCGCGATGTCGACGTCCTTCTCGGCCGCGAAGCCGACGAAGACCGGATCGGCCACCTTGACGAGGCAGTTGTCGACGCAGTACGCGTGGACGTGCGCGACGCCGCGCCTCCGCATGTCCTCAATCGCGCCCGAGGCCACGAGCGCGTTGTAGATCCCGCCGTTGCCGTCCGGCGCGACGGCGACCTTCCCCTTGCTCTCGAGCAGGATCTTGCCCTCGTTCGAGATGCAGGGCAGCACGCCCTGCTCGAAGACGAAGACGTTCTCCTTGCGTAGGCCAAAGTACCCGTGCTCCTCGAAGAAGCTCTCCGTCGGGCCCCGCGTGGGGCCCGACGTCATGACGTACCACGGCACCGAGACGGACTCGGCGGCAACACCGGCCTTGTCGGCGGCCAGGCGCTCGACCTTGCGGATGCGCTCGGCCTGGATCTGGAAGAGGGACTTGCCCGAGGGGAGGCCGATGTCGTAGCAGCCCTTGGGCGCGGAGCTGCCGAGTCGGGTGCCCTGCCCGCCGGCCATGAGCACGACGGCCACCTTGTTCTGCGCGATCAGCTCGAGGCCGGCCGAGCGCCACCGGTCGATGTCGGAGGGGGACGAGTCCATTATGCTGGCGCTGGCCGAGGCGGGGAGGGGCTCCAGCGCGGCCTCAGCGGGGGCAGCGCCATCGCCGTTGGTCGGTTTGGGGGGGTTGAGGGCCTTGGAGGCGAGCTCGGAGATGTAGGACGGTTCGAAGAGGGACAGCTGGTGGTAGAGGGAGGCTTTGTCGGAGGAGGAGAGGTCGTCGTAGAAGGTGAAGACGTGGCCTTGGCCGGCCTTGGTGTATTTTTCTCTTAGCGAGGCCAGCTGCTCGTCTGTGGGCGGTTTTGGGGTCTGCTTGTGGCCGTGGCCGAGGTGGAGGAATTCCTTGACCTGCTCCATGATGGCGGTGAGGAAGCTGTGTGAGAGAAGGTGTGTTGCGTGATAGATAGATGTCGATTTCTGCGTCAGGCCTGGTTTATAACGAGTGGCTGTCTGAGGTAGGTCAATTCGTAAGGTACACAAAGAGTTAGCCGAGCACGTTGTTCCGGAAGGAGAAGCGGAGGAAAATATATGAGACTACAACGGATACAGCTTTTGAATGAATTGGAGATGACGACAGCTCAGGGACCCCTTAAAGTGCTAACATACGAAGTACCTCGTCAGCTACTATGCAGGGCAGTTACACGCGCATTATATTGTTTTCCCAACATCCAGCTGGAGCATCGAGCAAGGTCGCTCGCTGCCCCGCCAACTCCGCCACCTTCCAAGCTGTTCCCAGGAATACGAATCCCCGATTCGCCAATTCAGGGGGGGCATTCTCGTTAGTATGGCATTCGGCGATGTACGACATGCCATTTCTCTGGCCGGGAATCGTCCGTCGGAGTCGCTTTCAGGATAGTACGAGAGTACAAGTGCGTTTGCGGCTGTTTCACTGAAGGAACAGGCGGCAAAATACGATCTGTCTCTGATTTGGATACGATGTCTGCGCCAAGGAAGGAGCTAACTTGTGCTGCTTTTAAGCCTAGACCACGCTTTAGACGCTTGCATCTGCTGCAGCATTTTACTGTATACTGTTGTTTCACAGTAGAGCGGGGCAGCGGTACGTACCCCTAGTTTCCGTTGCCGGCTCGCTGTTGCCATGCAGGCCCATGGAACTCGAGGCGCTAAAGAAACTCCCAGACGCAGACGTACGTAATCCAGGACTCCACAGTGGCAGAGTGGCAGTGGCTTGACGAGGGCTGTGGCTGTGCTGTAAGTCCGGGACGGCCCCGGGGTTTGTTTCTGCAAGAATTCGACCCCACATTGAGAGGCGCCGTCTGTCAGGCACCACCGAGGCGAAGCATCAAGGCATTACGTCTCTCGTTCAGCAACTCCAACAAAACTTCAAACATCAAAGCTCTCACTAGAACCCACGCCCTCCGAAATCCCACACCGTGACATAACTTAGCGAGGATTCGGACTCGGCACACATCATTCTTACGATCCAGGTTCCTCTCCTTCCTCTTTTTATTTCTTTTTCTAGCGGGCGCGAATCATGGTAAGCGGACATCACGATAAGTATCGCAATGCGACAGAACCGTCCCTGACAGAGAGTGTGTGTGCATAGGGTATAACGCGTCGCGCGAAAGACAAGGCCGCGAGGGCCGAAGCAGCCTCTGGCGGAGGAGGTGCTCAGGCGGGCGGAAAGGCCAAGCCGAAGAAGGCCACGTTCGAGACGACCAAGAAGAAGCAGATAGGAGTGTCCGACCTCACCCTCTTGAGCAAGGTCTCCAACGAGGCCATCAACGAGAACCTGAAGAAGCGGTTCGAGGCCGGAGAGATCTACACATACATTGGCCATGTGCTGGTCTCTGTCAATCCCTTCCGGGATCTCGGCATCTACACCGACGAAGTCCTCCAGAGCTACCGTGGCAAGAACCGGTTGGAAATGCCGCCTCACGTCTTCGCTATCGCCGAGTCCTCCTACTACAACATGAAGGCCTACAAGGACAACCAGTGCGTCATCATTTCCGGCGAGTCCGGCGCGGGCAAGACGGAGGCCGCGAAGCGCATCATGCAGTACATCGCGGATGTCTCGGGCGGCGATTCGGGCGATATCAAGCAGATCAAGGACATGGTGCTGGCCACAAATCCTCTGCTGGAATCGTTTGGCAACGCCAAGACGCTACGAAACAACAACTCGTCGCGCTTCGGCAAGTACCTCCAGATACACTTCAATGCGCAGGGCGAGCCGGTCGGAGCAGACATCACAAACTACCTGCTCGAGAAGACGAGGGTGACGGGCCAGATCGTGAATGAGCGCAACTTCCACATCTTCTACCAGTTCACCAAGGGCGCTTCGCAAAATTACCGACAGAACTTCGGAGTGCAGACGCCAGACACATACCTCTACACGAGCCGGTCCAAGTGTCTGAGCGTGGACGGGATCGACGACTTGGCAGATTTCGAGGACACGCTCAATGCTATGAAGATTATCGGACTCTCACAAGCAGAGCAGGACAGCATCTTCCGCATACTGGCTGCCATCCTCTGGACGGGAAACATTGTATTCCGCGAAGGCGACGATGGATACGCTGCTGTTGCAGATCAGTCCGTTGTGGAATTTCTGGCATACCTCCTGGAAGTCAGCCCGAAACAGCTCATCGACGGAATCACAATCCGGATTCTGACGCCGAGAAACGGGGAGGTCATCGAGTCTCCGGCAAACGTGGCGCAGGCGACGGCGACGCGGGATGCTCTCGCCAAAGCGCTCTACAACAACCTCTTTGACTGGATTGTGGAGCGGATCAACCAGTCGCTGAAGGCTCGGCAAGCGACGTCCAACTCGATTGGCATCCTCGACATCTACGGCTTCGAGATCTTCGAGAAGAACAGCTTCGAGCAGCTCTGCATCAACTACGTGAACGAGAAGCTGCAGCAGATTTTCATCCAGCTGACGCTGAAGGCGGAGCAAGAAGAGTATGCGAGGGAGAAGATCAAGTGGACGCCTATCTCCTACTTCGACAACAAGGTCGTGTGCGAACTCATCGAGCAGACGAGGCCGCCTGGCATCTTCTCCGCCATGAAAGACGCAACTAAGACCGCACATGCTGATCCCGCCGCCTGCGATCGCACGTTCATGCAGAGTATCAACGGCATGACGCATGCCCATCTCACACCGCGCCAAGGCAGCTTCATCATCAAGCACTACGCAGGTGACGTGAGCTACACTGTGGACGGCATAACGGACAAGAACAAGGATCAGCTCCTCAAGGGGCTATTGACATTGTTCTCGGTGAGCCAAAACCGCTTCGTGCACACGCTCTTCCCGGCCGAGGTCGACCTGGACAACCGGAAGCAACCGCCGTCTGCTGGAGATAGAA
This sequence comes from Coniochaeta sp. PK30-01, assembly GCA_023628855.1. Taxonomy (NCBI): domain Eukaryota; kingdom Fungi; phylum Ascomycota; class Sordariomycetes; order Coniochaetales; family Coniochaetaceae; genus Coniochaeta; species Coniochaeta sp. PK30-01. The sequence goes on along the minus strand of JAMAJW010000023.1, from coordinate 335,400 downwards.
TCAAGGCATCCGCAAACGCTCTGGTCGAGACCCTGATGAAATGTCAGCCGTCCTACATTCGCACCATCAAGCCGAACGAGAACAAGTCACCGACCGAGTACAATGTCCCCAATGTGCTGCATCAGATCAAGTACCTCGGTCTCCAGGAGAACGTGAGAATTCGTCGGGCAGGATTCGCATACCGTCAATCGTTCGAGAAGTTCGTGGATCGCTTCTTCCTGCTTTCCCCGGCAACATCCTATGCGGGTGAGTACACCTGGACGGGATCGTACGAGGCTGCCGTCAAGCAGATCCTCAAGGATACAAGTATCCCTCAGGAGGAGTGGCAGCTGGGTGTCAGCAAGGCCTTCATCAAGTCACCAGAGACATTGTTTGCCCTGGAACACATGAGAGATAGATACTGGCATAACATGGCGACGAGAATCCAGCGCATGTGGCGTGCCTACCTCGCATACCGCGCCGAATCTGCAACCCGTATCCAGCGCTTCTGGAGGAAGAAGCGCGTCGGCGCCGAGTACATCCAGCTCCGAGATCAAGGCCATAAGATACTAGGAGGCCGCAAGGAGAGGCGAAGAATGAGTCTCCTCGGATCCCGGCGGTTCTTGGGCGACTATCTGGGAATTAACGCCACAGCCGGGCCAGGGGCACAAGTCCGTAATGCTGTCGGTATCGGCAGCAACGAGAAGACGGTATTTTCATGCCGCGGCGAGATACTTGAGGCGAAGTTTGGCCGTTCCAGCAAAGCCAGCCCTCGTATCATCGTGGTCACAAACAGCAAGCTCTACATCATTGCCCAGATGCTGCACCAGAACCAGGTACAGATCGTGGTTGAACGGTCCTTCCCCTTGGGTCATATCAAGTTCATCAGCGCCTCCACGTGTCGAGATGACTGGTTCTCGCTCGGCGTTGGATCGCAGCAAGAAGCTGATCCTCTGTTGAACTGCGTGCTCAAGACCGAGATGTTCACCCAGATGCAGAGGGTGATGCCAGGCGGCTTCAACCTCAAGATCGCCGATACCATCGAGTACGCCAAGAAGCCGGGCAAGATGCAGCTCGTGAAGGTGCTCAAGGACTCGCCGACGCCCGCAGACTTCTACAAGAGCCACGCAATCCACACACAACCGGGAGAGCCACCAAACTCCGTCTCCCGCCCGACGCCGAAGGGCAAGCCCGTTCCCCCACGGCCGATCACCCGAGGCAAGCTTATCCGACCCGGAGGTCCCAATGGTAGACCGGCTCGGAATGTACATGCCCGTGCGCAGCCTCGTCCCGGCGCCGCTTCCGGTCGCACGGTGCCGCAAACCCCTGTGGCCGCCTCTCACGCTCGCACCGCGCAGCAGCCCGTGCCAGCCACCGCTGCTGCTTCCGGATTCGCCCTTCCTTCACATACCAGGCCACATCCCCACGCCCACGCTCACACCGCTTCCGCGTCCTCACGAGCCCCTCCGCCGCCGCCGCCGCCAGCTGCACCTGCGAAGCCCAAGATCATGGCGAAGGTACTCTACGACTTCGAGGGTCAGAAGTCGAACGAGATGACCATCAGGGTGGGACAGGTAATCGAGATTGAACAGAAGGCGGATAACGGTAAGCACCTTTACACTCCTGTATTCCTTTCTACTGGACCTCGGACTAATGACGATCTCCTGTAGGTTGGTGGCTAGCCAAATCCGGCGAGGGCCAAGCCTGGGTCCCAGCCGCGTATGTCGAGGAGGTAGCACCGCCGGCAACGCCACCGGTCGTTGCACCAAGGCCTCCTCCTCCCGCCCCGCCAGCGGCAAACGGTGCTCGCGCGAAGCCGACGCCACCTCAGCCGCCGGCGAAGCGGCCTGCTGCGGGACGAAAGCCGGCCTCTCTACAACCTCGCGACTCGGGCATGAGTCTGAATGGCGGCTCTGATAGTAGCAGGAGCAACACGCCTACGCCCAGCATGGCGGGCGGACTGGCGGAGGCGCTGTTGGCGAGGAAGAACGCTATGGCCAACAAGCAGCACCAGGAGGACGATTGGTAGAGGAAGGGGAGTCCTGGATCTTGGGGGCACAGATCTGCACCGGTTATGGGTATTTGGCCAATGCGACGACGTTATGACGCTTTCAGGTAGCGGATTGTCCAAATGGGGTTCTGGAGACTTGTTGTAGACTGACGCTGCGAGTTTGTTACGATCTCGCCATATATATATGCTTAGACGCTGTTACTCGTGAGGGTGGCGCTGTCTGTTCGTTTGTCCCATGACATATCCAACGACGTGTTCTACATTTGTTTCCCTTGAGCAATTTGCCCTACCCGCCATCAGTCCCGACCACCTTGCGTCTCCTCAGCAACTCGCCGAGTGGAACATCGTCATCGGCATCGATCGGTATGACATCCTCGTCCTCGACATCCTCGTCGACGCCGTAATCGCGCAGTCGATCCCCGTCCGAATTCGTCCACCCGGGCTCCCCATCCATGCCCTCTTCGTAGTCATCATCCACGCCCTCATACTCGACATCGTAAAGCTCATCGTCCTCCTCCAGCTCCGCAATGATCCCGCTGGTGAACCTATCCCCGCCGCCCCGCCTGCCCCAGTCCTCCCGCTGCCTCCTCTCAAACGCCCTCTTCGCCTCCTCGGGCGTCTCGTACTCCTCCCCGAACCCCTTCGCCGCTGCGGCGCCCTGCTGCCGTCCCGGCCAGCCGAGCCCGGCGGCGGCGCGCCTGGCCTTGTCCGGGTCGAGCGGCGGCCACATGCCCCGTCTGGGGTTGAACCCGTTCTCCTCCCACTCCCAGCCCGTGCCCTTCCCCTCGGGATCCACCGTCGGCCCGCCGGCCAGGGGCCAGAACCACGCGAGCACGTTCCGCGTGCCCATGGCCTGGGCCATGTTGGCGAAGAAGCCGATGTCGTAGGGGAACTCGACCGTACGGAACCTGTCCTCCCCATCAGCAAAAACATCGTCGTCGTCGTAGTACTCCTCGCCGCCGCCGCCGCCATCCGCGTACCGGCTCGCCACGGCCTCGTGGCGCTCGACCTCCCACCCCTCGATCATGGTCTGGTTGAGGACCCAGCCCTTGACGGACGTGGCTAGCAGGATGCCGAGCGCCAGCATCGTGCCGGCGCACAGCAGCGCCAGGACCGTCAGGCTGACGAGGGCCGGCAGGCTCGGGCCCAGGTAGCTGGGGAGGTGCCTGTCGGCCCAGAGCACCCTCGCGCGCACGGAGATGAGGTACGCCAGCTGCAGCAGGGCGAGGTTGGTGTACACCAGGAACCGCAGGAAGTAAGGGAAGGTCTGCAGGGAGACGCAGTTGCCCGTCCAGGGGCAGTGGTGGTCCATCTTGGGTATGCAGCGGCCGCAGTGGCGGCAGTGGTGGGCGCGGGGCGGCTTGGGGAGGGAGCACTTCTTGCACCAGCGCCGGTTCGGAGTTGGGGGAGCGGTGTGGTAGGACGTCGAGGTCGAGACGGGGGGGGGCACGTAGGTGCCCGGGTCGACGGTGACGGCCTTGTAGTAGGTGTACCACACGCAGAGGAGGAGGGCGTTGAAGGTGGCGGACTGGAGCGGGGTGAGGGGCCCGGAGCCGAGGGACGGGGCGGTGTTGAAGAGGTACTGGGTGTAGTAGCCCTGGAAGGCTATCAGGCAGACGACGGCGGGGATGGCGAGGAGCTGCAGGCCCCGGGCGGAGGGGCCGGTTTGGGGGCTCATCGTGGTTGTGGTTCGTGTTGTTGCCGCTCCATGAGTAGCCGTTGTGTCTCGACGTTTGGGAGCTGGGATGAAGAGAGAGAGAGAGAGACACAGAGACCGAGATAGAAATTAAGCTGTGTGAAGGCAAGGCAATGTTGAATTTGCTGGATTTGTTTTGTTTGGGGAATACTCGTGAATGTTGAAGCTTGAAGTTGAAGCTTGAAGCTCGAGGTGCTGCACGGCAGCCACGGAATGGACTCCGTATCCAGCGATCTAGACCTTGGCGATCGATGTCCAGGGGTACTTGAAACAACGTGGTGATCTGCTAGCATAATGATGTACTTTTCTCCGGTGTGGTACCCCCTGAAATAATGCCGGTACGGCCGGACTGACGCGTGTGTTAGTGGCTTGGCCAGCGTCTGCCCCCCTTGCAGCTGCTTAAGTAAACTTGGCACTTGGTCATCCCTATCCCTCTCTCCCTCTCAAGTTCCATCTCATCTATAGGAGCAAAGGAGATGGGTTGACGACAGATCGATCACATGTCATATCAGGCCGGACGACTTTCTTTTTGCAGTTTCTAAACTTCTCAGTCTGGTGGGCGTTGAGTTCTTGATCAGATGGCATGGCTGCCAATGAGGGCTCCCAGTTGGCCGCTTTATGGTGTGTTCTCTCTTCCTCCTCCTCCATGTCTTTAAGTCCAGCTCACCACACCTACCTTGAATCATTCGAGACTAACTCCATGATAGCGCCGTCGGTTCCTTCCTTTGGTTGTCTTCTTCACTTCAGCATCATCCATTAGTTGGTCAGTCTGAGATCAGGATCCATCTTCCCACTCTCTCGACCGTATAGCTTACGACCGTGACATTGTAGACCGTCCACGTCTTTCTTCCGCTCTTGTGCTGCTAATATCCGGCATCGTCTCATACGTTGCCAGTTTTGCGTCTCTATTGCTTCCAGGCGCGAATGGGCGGTTTGGTATGTATAGTCTGGAACTCCTCTCACTCTGGCGCACTCCTGTCCGGCATGCTAACGGCAACCTCAGATACTGAACTACCAACGGCCAAGGACAAGGGTTCCCAAACGAACCATCTTCCAAAGCGGCCACGTCGCTACTTTCTCCCGGCCGTCGTGGGCGCAGTCGTGATCCGCTTAGAGTTGTTTTATCTCGTCCGCTCCGACCTCCAGTGTTCGGCGCCCGGCATCGAGTGCTTTCTGCCCTTGCTGCTGATCTGTTATGAGATCCTGCCCGGCAGACGTCCACGCACCGAACGGCGGAAAGACGGCGAAGACACCCTGTCTCAGACTACATTTGAGGACTTTGACGACTGGGCCGAGACCTCAGCACCTCTCTCCCTGGCGGGTGGCTTGCTGCTCGCCTACGGTGCATACCGCGCCTTGACGGGAAGCAACAAGTCAACGTACTTCTGCTCGGCTTTTGACAACGTTCCGCTCGTCTTCTGGGCTCAGCTGGGCGGCCTGCTCCTGGATGCTGTCATCGTCATCCTACTATGGCGTATTCTTGCATGGGCCAGGACGACGAAAAGTCGCCTGAGGACTCTGAGCGGCATCCTCCTGGCGTCGTCCCTTGCCGTAGGGACCATGGTGTGGTTACTGCAGCAATACGAAGCGCGGGATGGACTCGGCTCTCTCTACGTCTTCGACGTCGCATTCGACGGCTTCTTATTCTCGCTCTTTGTCATCTCATCGGCATTCGTCGTCTGCGAAGGCAACCCTTCCACCCTGGCAGGGACCGTAGTCTTGTTTTGCGGTCTGCGCTCGGCAAAGCAGAGGATCGCCCTCGCCGGAACATGGGAGAACGTCCGGAGAGGGCAGAGCCACACTGCTCTTCTCGTCCTCTCCGTGGGGTTCGCCACTTTTGCATACGCCAGCGGCCTGCGCTCGATCCTCTTCATGCGGCGGATCATCGTGCTTAACCTGCTCGCCCTCTTCTTCGTATGCTCCGCGATCTACATCATAGTCAAGAGAGGCACTCTCCTCGACGATTATCCCGTCGACAAGATCATCTACGACAACCGCATTGAAGCTGATCGCTGGCTGGTCCACGCGTCAGTAAGCAAGTCGGTGAATATTGCCGTGCAGGAATACCAGGCGCGGAACCATCGCCGCGATCCTCCACCCAAGTTTGATGTCTGGTACAAGTTTGCCACTGACAGGAACTCGCCCATCATCGATCACTTCGAGCAGATCGGGCACGACATCCTGCCCTTCTGGGGCGTGTCGCCGGAGAAGATCCGCGAGGGCGTAGCTCTTGCTGCTCAGCAGCCAGATATCGCCATTGTGAAGGTCGAGAATGGCGCCGCGTCTCACAGCCATTTTATCGACTCGCCGCATCGCCCTATCCTGGACGACTTAGTTGACCTGATGAAGTCGTTCTCAGAGCACTTGCCGAATATGCAGATTGCGGTCAATCTGAACGAGAGGCCTAGAGTGCTCGCTCCGTGGGATGATGTGCAGAGATATACGCAGGCCGGACTGGGCCACGGTCTGCGCAAACTTCTCAGTCGCCGCTTTGTGGAATCAAGCCCTGCACAGGCATTGCAGAAGAGAGCAGATCCTAAATCCGTACCCGACATTCTCCAGAAGGATCACATATCAGCCCGAGAATATCACCAGATGATAGCGATGACCTGTTCGCCAGGATCGAAAGGGAGATCTGGCGTGCACTGGAACATCCGCGACTTCTGCTCGAGATGCGCCAAACCGCAGTCGGAGGGCATCTTCCTCAAGGACTGGGATATGTCGCTGGACATATGCCACCAGCCAGACCTGGCCCGTCTACACGGCTTCCACATCACACCCCCAAGTCTCCCACCGCTGCAGCAACTTGTACCGATCTTCAGCCGCTCAAAGACAAGCAGCTACAGCGACATCCTGATCCCCCTCCGCCGTCAATACGACGTCCCCGAGGACGAACCCGGCTCGGACTTCCAGATGAAGGCCGATCAGCTCGTCTGGCGCGGCAAGATCAGCGGCGACGCCGTCAGCCACGACCTCCTCCACGGCGGACACCAAGAGCGCCTCATCCACCTCGTCAACAACTCCACCGCTACAGACAAGGCGACCATCCTGCTGCCCAGCCCGAACAAAAGCGAAAAGCACAAAGACACCGAGAGGTACCGGTACCGCTACGACGACGAGAACCGGTACCGTTACGAGTCCGTCCCGGTGTCGGACCTCGCGTCCGCCCTCTCCATCAACGCCCACCCAGCTTGCACACCCGCGTCGTCGCCAGCCTGCGACCGCGTCGTCCGCGAATTCGGCACCGGACCGCCCGAGCAAGACCCGCCGACGCTGAAGAGCCGCTATGTCCTCCTGACCGACAGCGACGACGGCTCCCCCGTCGGCCTGCTGCCGGCGCTGCGCTCGACGAGCGTGCCCTTTGTGGCCTCGGTGTTCCGGGAGTGGTACTCGGAGCGGCTGATGGCGTGGGTGCACTTCGTGCCCGTGGACGTGCGGTACCAAGGGCTGTGGAGCACGCTGTCGTACTTCACCGGCCTGCACGGCAGGGGCGAGGTGAACGGGCGGGACCCGCAGATGCCGGCCCGCGTCGAGGACGCGGTGTGGATCGCCGAGCAGGGGCGGACGTGGGCGGGGCGGGCGCTGAGGAGGGAGGACATGGAGGTCTACTTGTTCCGGGTGCTGCTGGAGTACGCGAGACTGGTGGACGATGGGCGGGATGAGGCTGGGTTCGTGTTGACGTAGGTGAGAGAGGGCGTGGGATGTATATTATGTTGTATTTTGGGTATAAAACATGGGACTATACTATGTCCAGATATCCTAGCGCGGCGCTATCACAGTGATTCCTCAAGAATAGGGTATTTCTCCCATCCCATACGCCGCACCTGGATCTGCATGCTCTCCAAGACCCTCTGCTTGATACAGTCGTCCTCGATGTCTTGTCCGACAAATGCGCCGTGCGTGCTCCTGAAGTCGTAGTCCCTCAATACGTACCACATGCGCGTGAGCTCGTCGGGGCCCAGGGGAATCCAGTTCGGCACGCTCCACATGAAGGCGAACGTGTTCAGCCCCTTGGGTTTCTCCCGCTCTCGTCCGGCGGCGTCAACCGTCCACCTGCCCACTCCAGCCGGGGTGGTGAGCAGCGTGTCGGCGACGAGCAGCCTGCCGTCGAAGAGCAAGACGAGACTCCCCGGGAAGTGGCCGCCCAGCTGGATGACCTTGGCGCCGTGGATGTCGAACACGTCCAGATTCGGGTGCAGCAGGTCGTCCGTCTCGGTGGTGATGGCCTTCCACTTGGCGTCTCTAGCGGCGGTGTGGACCGGGCAGCCGAAGGCTCTCGACCACTCGGCGTGGGTGGAGTAGTAGTGCGGGTGCGAGATGACGATGGCGTGGAGGCCGCCGAGGTTGTTGATGCGCGCGACGGTGGCGACGTCCAGGAAGGTGAGGCAGTCCCAGAGGATGTTCTTGCCGGAGGGGGTCCGGACCAGGATGGCGCGCTGGCCGATAGCGAACTTGGGCGCGGTGTGGATCGAGATCAGGCGGTCGTCATTGGGGAAAGGGGTGAAGACGTTGTGGTAGTTCTGGGGAGAGAGGGTCAGGTCTCTGAGGGTTGTGAAGGACTGCCCCGCGGGAGGGACGTATTGCCGCGGGTCGTCGCAGATGAAGCATGAGCTGCGGAGGGCGAGGTCCCTCTCCGGGAACTGGGTGCCACAGGTGTTGCAGATGAGATTAGAGGCTGTTAGGCTGGTGATGGGGTCGTAGGTGGTCATGATGAGGGATATTGAGGGAGAGTTATCGGTGATGAGATGAAAAGCGGGCGATGGTCACGATGAGGAGAGTCAAGTCGGGCTACGCTAGTGTATATACGATGCTCACTTTCTGTATACGATATGTGTGTCCTTTCTGAGGTCTTTCTGACGGGAGAAATATGGACGGGTTGGTGATCTTGTCAGATAGTGGCGCTGTCCACCTCAACTATTCTTGACTTATTAAGGTCGTGGCTATCTTTATCACGATCAGTCGGGGAGGGGTCGCGGAGTTGAGCGGGTGTTAGGAGGCCAGTGTCTCCTGTGCTTGCCGGGCCGGCAACGACAGCTGTCAGCTAATGGCGCATGTTGGACGGCAAGGACGGTTTACGCCGTCTCAAGCCACTTTCCATTTCCATCTTGCCTTTCAGAAGAGAGGAACGTTGGAACGGACGAAGGCGCCTGTCAGACATGAGACGCTGCCCCTTTCAGCTGCACATTACAGCCGATTTTATTTTTGGTCAGCACGCGCGAGTTGGGGGCGCCGGGACGAATATAGGTTCCTTAAATAAGGGACATATTCTCAGCCCCCCGGGCGTCATAAGCAAAGGATTTTCAAATCAAGATTGACGAAACATCGATCTGCCGCCTGGGCATCAAAGACACATAATCCGTGCTGCGAGCACCGAAATATCGGACGATAAACCCTATTCTGGCTTGGAAAGCGCGGACTCCCCTCTTGAAATGCGTCTTCCTTAAGCAGCAGGAGGAGAGGTCATTGTCGTCACCTTCTCGGCGATCGAGACGGTCAGTCCGTCGTCAGGGGCTGCCATGTCGCGCTGGATGTCGCGCTGGCATGACTTTCGCGACAACCATCCTCGCGCAGTCGAGGCCCTCACCAAACTGCGTGCGATCCTACCGCCCTTGAACTTCATCACCTTGCACTATGCCTACTTCATAGTGACTATTCTCGTGTCCTCCGTCATATTCTGGGGTTCCTCCAACCCATCACGCTCCATCAGCTATGTCGACAGCCTCTTCCTCGTCACCTCCGCCATGTCCGAGGCTGGACTGAACACCGTCAACCTGAGCACCATGACTACCTGGCAGCAAGTCATTTTGTTCCTCCTGATCCTGTTCGGAGGCACCATCTGGGTTTCCATTGCGACTGTCTTGGCGCGCAAGCACGTGTTTGAGCAGCGCTTCAAGGACATCGTGCGGTCCAACAGATTCCACCGCGCTAGCAGCTTCAGTCTTCCCATGATGCAGCGCTTCAACTCCTTTCGCCGAGTCCGCAGTGCGCCATCAGGTGACATACCCCTACCGGGGACAGGGAGTCGTGCTCCTCCTCTGCCGCTAAGCCCGGCATTTGACCGAACTGGTCAGCCACCACAGCTACAGCCGCCGGCGGTCAGTATGGAGCAATCCGGGGTGGAACCCCCTGTCACACCTGCCAGCCAGCCTGGTCATATCGCTTTCGTCGAGAGTCCGCGTCCGGACAGCACTGGCGCAGAGCTCACTAACGGTGTTACTACATCGAGCTCTCATGCACCCGAGGGCCAAAACCGACCTTCTCGACGACACAACGCCACGGCAGCGGACGGTCAGCCAGGTCAGCAGCATGGCGACAAAGGCGAGAAAAGCTCGCCGTTTGACATGCGGCACTTCCTGTCGCACCGCCAGGCTGGTCGCAATGCCCAGTTCCATGACTTGACGGCCGAGGAGCGAGAGCAACTCGGGGGCTGCGAGTATCGGGCGCTGAAGATCTTGTCCGTCATTGTGCCAACATATTTCTTTTTCTGGCAGGTTCTCGGCTGTCTCGCACTGGGAGCCTGGACCAACAACAATCTACCGGAGCCGGCTTTGGCGAACGGCATCAACCCCTGGTGGCTGGGAATATTCAACGGCGTCTCGGCCTTCAACAACAGCGGCATGTCGCTTTTGGATGCCAACATGATACCCTTCGAGAGTGCTTACTTTGTCCTGATCACCATGGGTCTCATGATCCTGGCTGGAAATACTGCTTATCCCATCTTCCTGCGGATGATCATGGCCGGCGCCCTGAAGGTGCTCCGGCTGACAACCGCCGAGAATGATTACACCGAGATCAAGGACACCTTTCACTTTATCCTCAAGTATCCCCGCCGTGTCTATACCAATCTGTTTCCCGCTCGTGCCACCTGGTGGCTGCTCTTCATGGTGATTTGGCTCAACTCTGTGGACTGGGTGGCCTTTGAGTTGCTCAACCTCGGAAACCCCGTGATCGACGCAATTCCCACGGGATCACGCGTCCTTGACGGTCTGTTCCAGGCGTTAGGTAAGATCTTCCATGACTCTTCCAAGCTCGTATCTCACAAAACTGACACACCCTCCAGCCGTACGTTCAGGCGGATTTTACGTCGTTCCCATCTCCGCACTCTACATCGGCCTGCAGGTTCTCTACGTCATCATGATGTACATCTCCGTCTACCCGGTAGTGATAACGATGCGCAACTCAAATGTCTACGAAGAGCGTTCCCTCGGGATCTACTCCGACGCCGCATCATCCGATTCCTCGTCAGACTCGGACGTCGAAGCGTCCGGCCGAGACCTGCGCCGCCAGGCAACCCAGTCCGACATTCTGCCAGCCGAAGGTGGTGGTGACGTTCTTCCAATATCGCCCCGGCCTCCGCCGCTGCCGCTCGCACGACGGCTGTCGTCTTCCATCCCAACGGCGGAACTCGGCCGCGCCGTCCGGCGCACGCTCACCAGATGGCACGGCGTGGGCGTGCCGCCGCCGCCGCCGCGCCAAGAAACCCAGAGACCCGGCGGTGGCGGGCCGGCGGAGTCGCGCATCAGCTTCATCACCCAGCAGATCCACGGGCAGCTGGCGCACGACATCTGGTGGCTCGTTGTGGCGGTGCTGGTCATCACGACGATCGAGACGAGCCACTTCATCGGGGACCCGGTGACGTACAGCGTCTTCAACGTCATCTTCGAGGTCGTATCGGCGTACGGGTGCGTGGGCATCTCGGTGGGGCTGCCGAACCAGGCGTACAGCTTTTCCGGGGGCTGGCACGCGCCGAGCAAGATCGTGCTGTGTCTCGTCATGCTGAGGGGGCGACATCGCGGGCTACCCGTCGCGCTAGACAGGGCGGTGAGGTTGCCCGGCGAGCAGCTGCTCCGGGATGAGGACGAGGACTATCGGATACGGAGGAGTATGACCAGTCGGAGGATGAGTGGTGATTTCTAATGGAACATTTGAGAGTTTGGTTACGTATACGTATTTGGAGGTGGATGGACCTTACATCAGCGAGGCGTTCCGGTTTTGGATATTATTATAGACGGAGGAGATCTGGGCATTTCGTAGTATCCCTGTCTTGCTGGCCAAACGCTGAAGTTGCCGACTGGATATATTGCTGCAAGTACATATGGCATTTGGCGTATATTTGAACAAACTCACAAGGACGCTGAAATCGCAATGCCTAAGATTATGTGTCCAAAAGGATTTCAAGAGACTAGTTTGAACAACACTTCCGACCACAACACAAGACCACAACACAAACTTGTAGTATATGCACCACATCCATCGCCATGACATACGCTCGACAGCACAAGAACAAGAGCACACTATCAGCAACCATCGTCATATATAGTCCCGACCCCAAGATTCGCGCCAGTCCGGTTCTCATATCCAATACGGACAAGCGTCTCCTTGTCGGGCTCATACCGTGGCCAGCCTCCCCCGTCGTACCTCAGCAAGCCATGGGCAGGGTCCTTCGCGAATGCCGCAAATGCCCCCCGCATGTACCGTCCGACGGCATCTTCCTCGCGCGTATTTTCTATCGCGCTCTGATCCACAGTCCCGAACAGGACCGGGATCTCGGAGCCGTGGTACGCGCCGCTGGGCGGCCGGTTGGCGAGCGCCGTGTTGGGGAACACGCCGTGCCAGCGGTACCGCCAGGTAGGGTTGCAGTCCCGCCGCGAGGCCAGCGCCCTGGCGGCAACGGGGCAGTTGAACGTCAGCTGGGTCTGCTGGTGCCAGAACTCGTCCGAGTCGGGCTCGGCAACGAAGACGCGGAACAGCCCGGCTTCGTTGTTGGTGTTGCCGATCAGCAGCGGGACCCTCGCCGTTAACCGGTTGGCATCTGGGCCGAAGACGAGCTTGTCGTCGATCGTGGGGCTGTAAGGCATGGTAACCGGGCTGTTGATCGTGTTGACGAGGGTGTCGATGATCTGCTCGGCGGGGATTTCCACCATGCAGTCGTACACTTCCTGTGGTGGGGTGGTGGCGTTTCCGCAGCCCACGGCTGCTGAGGTGTTGAACCAGAACTCTGTCGCAATGTCTTTGGCGCGCACCCCGATTCCTCTCGTTGTTCCGGACATCGAGATGAGCCCGTGGACGATGGGGTCGTCTGGCCACGCGTACGAGTAGTCGTCGACTGAAGCACCACCAGCCGACTCCCCGAAGAGGGTGATTCGCAACGGGTCGCCGCCGAACGAAGCAATGTTGTCGCGAACCCATTCCACCGCCATGCGCTGATCGAGGAGGCCGAGATTTTGCTCGCCAAGGGGATTACCTGGGAAGCCGAAGAAGGTGACGCGGTAACTAGAAATTGCAAAGATGGTCAGCTGTTCTGAATTCCTTGGGATACAGCCAAGGCTGGTACTGACTTGATCGTCACCAGGACGATGTCTTCTCGATCAGCAAATGTTTGGCCGTTATATACGGGTATAGCTGAGCTTCCGGAGACGAATGAGCCTCCATGGAGATAGATCATGACTGCCTTGCGTCTGTCGCCGCACTGCGGCTTTGTCCAGATATTCAGTGTAAGACAGTCCTCGCTGATTTTGATACCCGGATTTGTGAGGCTCAGCAATAACTTGAGACCGACGTCTGTGATTTCATATTTCTCAATGAGCTCTTGGGGGAAGTCGGCATCATAGGCGCTGATGTTGGACACCATGCATCCAGGGCCCTAGTTTGTCAGCCAGACTTCGCCAAGGACGAAGCTAGGCAGTGCGAACAAATGCGTTGCCGTTGATTTTTCCTGTCCCATGATACCGCACTGGTGGTTGGAACCGAAGTTTGCCCACCGGTGGCTCGGCGTAAGGGATTCCCAGATATTCAGAAACCCCTGAAGCGACGGGTGCAGCGTGTCCCTCGACACGCCCACTTGTCGTCTGCACTGTCTGCCCAACTCTCCAGCTTCCAGATGGGCTGACTGTTGTCAGACGCAGCTGGAGGGGGGCGAGAATGGCTGTGATGGTTGAGATGAGTCTCATACCGAGTTGACGTTGAAGGAAGTGAGGATGAAGTGAATTCAGTTCACTCTTAGAGTTAGATGTAAAGGGGTACAAGTAAACAAAACACATAAGGGTGGAAGGACTCTGGTGTCCAATATAACCTTCCGGACTGAACGAGCCAAAGAAGCTGAAATATATATTCAGGTGTATCAAGCAGTACGGAGTTCGTTAGTCTCCAGACTCTCAGACCACCTTTTCGCGGGTGAGGCTCATCGCCTTGGCGTGTGTACTTCACCACACCACGGAAACGTGGGCTGATGTTTATTCAGTCCTTTCCATTCGCTACCTTTACACTCAATAACATACACAATTTTTAGGTCATAGTCTTCTCTATTAATGCGAATTACGCTGCTTTTGCCTCACGCTTTCAATTTTCACGCGGAGTCAGCTGGTCGCATAGATCGTATTCCAACAAGAAATTTCTACGACTACCTATTGCACATCATTGTCACTCACATCTCACATTTTCATCGTCCTACTTGGGATGCACCACGACAGTATCCTTTTTCAAGAACGCTTTCATCTTACTCGCTGTCGGAGCTATCAGATGTTTCGACTTTAGCTCCCTGGCAGCAGCTGGGAAGCTGTTTGGCATCCACCTCGACCTCCAGCTTTGGGTTCAAACGCCGAAGTTAGTAGGCGGACTGGATCCTGGGGCAAAGCGAGGGACTTACTGTTTCGGCATCCTTTTTACCCTGATCTAGGTGCTTGTTTTCATAGCTTGCCGCCGGATGCCGAGCGTGTTGGCAGTCGCAGTCGCTGCAAGGGCAGGCCCCTACAAGAAGATTGTCAATAGCATACTCATGAACAAGTAGTATAAGCGGCATACCCTGTCCCCGACCGCAGTGGTTACATCCAGTAGCGCAGACCATTGTTGGGTGATGTTCAAATTCTTGAATCAAGGCTTGGTTTGAGTCGTGTATCGTATGAGAGAGGAGATAGGACAGAAGGAGGGGAATATCGCGAAGGCTGCGCCTTTTATGGACGCGAGAGAGGAGACGACTCCTCATCCCACGCGCATTTCAGCACCGAGACATGTGGTCATTGTGCGTGGTTGGAGTTCATCCGGACGCAGCCTGCTGAAATAGTTGGAGACAATGCACTTGTAGACGAATGAGACGTGAAGGAGGCGTTTTCCCTAGACTTGTAAGGAATGGGCATGACACCCTTCAATATGCAGTAGGATGTTTTCGAAAGCCCGTCGACAGGACGCTTATTGGTTAATTGTGCTGTCTCTGCATAGATACCAGGGCTCGCCAATAGATCTGGTATCTTTTCATGCGAGCGTCAAGTGTATGGGTAACACACGCCGTCCGTTTAGGTGAACGGAATAGTCACACTTCCCAGGCATTCCAACCGTCGTCCGGAATTCGGTAATAGTTCAATTGGAGTCGTTGTAGACGTTACACGGCGACCAAAGTGGTCTGCTCTTAGCCATTGCGGTTATGACTTAACATCGTTTGCGCTGTCCGACAAGATCAGGCACGGAGGAAAGCCCAAGACCCCTGGCACGCCTGTCAGCGACGTATTGCTCGCATCTGAGACGTGTATAAAATTAACATCGTCAGGGACATGTCACTCATTAGTTCAACAACTGAAAATGGAACGGTCTCGGAGGAACAGACCATAATGGAAGAATACACGATGATAGTTCTCGCTGTTCTACGCTCACTATACAAATCATCTTTATCGCTGCCGTCTAACCTGTAAGTGACGGATAAGTCTGGCCGGGAGAAAGTGTAAGGCAAGGCTCATTTAGCATCCGTCCGCTCCAATGGAAACACTTCTTCTTCTTCTTCTTCTTCTTCAAATCCGGATTTTCGACAAGGCATGTATAGCATCCACACGAACGCAAGGGTGACAGGGACCCAAAACGCCAGCTTCTTGAGTATCGGGAGATACCACGGAATCTTGACACACCAGCAGATCGATTCCTGAGATTGCAAGCCCAAAACTTTGCTCGCGACGGAAGTATCCTCCGGGCCGAGCGATTGCTCGGATTCCGAAGACTCTTGGTCGTGCGAGGTTCGAGAACTTTCAGCAGCACTAGATGCAGAAGCGTGTTCTGATGGGCTGGAGACCGGGTATTGGTCTTCGGGTCCAGGACAGCACTACTGCGTCGCCCGCCCCCAGAACGACTCTTCCGATTCAGGCAACCCCCTCATCATCGCCTGCTTTGCCCCATTCTGGCCCGCCGGCACAGGAAACGGACCGTTCTCCGCAAGTGGAAACTTGGGGCTTCCACTCGCCTGGTCCCAATCGATCTTCTGAGTCCGGATGGTGCGATAGATGTCCGCCGGCGGATCTGCCGTTGTCATGGCGTGATAGACGACGTAGTCTTCGCTTCCGTCGAGACTGGTTGTGAAGCTGGCGTGGCCGGTAGCGTAGACGCCGGTATGCGTGTTTTGGTGGAAGACGCAACCGGCGGTGTTCTTGCGCCAGGATTGATATTCCATCGGGTCGTTTCCAACAAGCTCCAGCTGGCCGAGGCAGTAGAAGGGCGTGTTGACGCGGGCAGCAGAGTATACGATGAAGGTTTGGTTGGTGTTTGGGTTGTTCAACTGCTGAGGACCCTCGTTGGTGGCAAGCCGCGTGTCCGCGCGGCCATACGGGACGCGTTCCCAAGGCTCGTTGGGTACGGAGATGATGCGACGGTCTGTTAGGTTCGAGTCCACCGTCCAGGGGCTGGACATGTGTGTTATGCACAGGTTGGCGGGCCACGCTGAGTACTGCTGCTCCCAGCACGAATAGACGTGATACAGTTCTCCCCCATACTGAAGGTAGGTCCCGTCAATGGCGAACTGATCAAAGGTGTTGAGCATCCCCTTCATAGAGAAGTTGGTAGTCCATGGATCAGGCCCGTTACCAGCAAGGACAAACATCCGGTGGTTGATCGCGGGGCAGTTAATCGGACACATGGCGTCCTGCATCGGAGGGGGGTTGTCGCGGTCAGGCGTAGCGGTGAAGATGATGTACCACGAGCCGTTCAGCTGGTGTATTTCGGGAGCCCATATGTCGGTTGCCCACGGTTCTCCGCTGTCGGAATCCGGGTTGAAGACCACACGCGTCTCGGCATTGTCCCAGTTGTCTGTGAGAGCCTTGGAGCGTCTGAGGGTGATATTGTCGTTTGTGGTGTAGGTGAAAAGGTACCAGTCTTGGCCTTGGTGAGAGTATCTGGTTATCCATGGATCCCCAACATTCTGGGTGAAGATTGGATTTCGGTATGTCTCGTTTGTTGTCTTGTCCGTGCCGACCTGGGAGGGATCCCAGCTCTGAGGCCCGGCCTTGTTGGGATCGAAAGACTGGCATCGTACAGTGTTGGCACTTGCCCATAGGAGCAACGTCAAGATACAAGTGAGGCTCGCCATTTATCACTACTCGGCGGACAACAGGATTGGAGAGTCAAGGTCTGTCATGACTGCGTCCGAGAAGGACACGAGCACTTGCTCGGTGGAAACAAAAGTCAATACCCTGCATCGTGATACAGTGGTATCCATGGTACTTTGGCCTGGATGTCATGATGTAATGAATATCGAGTGATGGCTCCTTCGACCCCGCGAAGTCCGGCTGTAAGCACCGCAAGTGCCGGATTGGACATGGTACCTATCCAGGATGCGCCTCGCTCAAGGCAGACCCGATTCTCCGTCGTGTAGCAGTACAGAGAAAGAGCTTATTGCAACGAGATGTCGATCTTGGCAGTGAGGGCGGGAGTGTAACCTGCCCAACCCCGCATCGCAAGAGCTGGTGCCTTCAACTCCACGCGTCAACGAGGAAGGTGCGTACGGCATCTAAGAACAAACATTCCCACTTGGATCCAGATACTAGACGCTTCCGCATGATCAACCGGCAACGATGCAACTGGGGGGAAGGCAAGCCAATCACCGGATAACTCAATATGCTACTTGAAAAGCGCCACATGATGGCCTGGCAGCGAAACCTCGAAAATACACGAAGTACAAAAGGAGCTGATGCACTCCCATTCACGTGACCTTCCAGTATTGTGTTGCAGAGACAGTTAGAGGCGCACGGACCAAGCCGCCTGCGAGTCTAGTCCCACTTAATACTGCTGCCTCAATTTTTGGGCTAGATCGGTTAGGGTTCTCTCGCTTAGCTGTGGAATTGAATTGCGCACCAGAATTCTGCCGAATCCACCCCGCGAACGAAAAGTTGACGGCAAGCTTTGTAAATTCCCCAAGTCGCCAGCCAGTTGGGATCTCGAACCACGACAACAACCCCAAGACATCAACTCGACAACCCCCTCGACCTTCCAATCGCAAATATGGCTGATCGAGGCAGTGCTCCCCGCGGCGACCGTGGCGGTGGTTTCGGATCCCGTGGTGACCGTGGTGGTGATCGTGGCCGGGGTCGCGGTGGCCGCCGTGGTGGACGCCGTGGAGGTGGTAAGAGCGACGAGAAGGAGTGGCAGCCCGTCACCAAGCTCGGTCGTCTCGTAAAGGCTGGCAAGATCAAGAGCATGGAGGAGATCTACCTCCACTCGCTCCCCATCAAGGAGTACCAGATCGTCGACTTCTTCCTCCCCAAGCTGAAGGATGAGGTTATGAAGGTGCGAACACAAACACGCCAATGCCCTT
The DNA here is from genome assembly GCA_023628855.1 of Coniochaeta sp. PK30-01. Lineage (NCBI taxonomy): Eukaryota > Fungi > Ascomycota > Sordariomycetes > Coniochaetales > Coniochaetaceae > Coniochaeta > Coniochaeta sp. PK30-01. Next base: position 317,151 of record JAMAJW010000023.1, on the reverse strand, counting down.
CAATTTGCGGTCTCTACGGCACGATACTAACTGGTTTTTTTTTTCACACGTTACAGATCAAGCCCGTCCAGAAGCAGACCCGTGCCGGTCAGCGTACCCGCTTCAAGGCCATCGTCCTGATCGGTGACTCCGAGGGCCACGTCGGTCTCGGAATCAAGACCTCGAAGGAAGTCGCCACTGCTATCCGCGCCGCCATCATCATCGCTAAGCTCAGCGTCATCCCCGTCCGTCGCGGATACTGGGGCACCAACCTCGGTGTCCCCCACTCCCTGCCCACCAAGGAGAGCGGAAAGTGCGGTTCCGTTACTGTCCGCGTACGTACAACCTGTTTCCCCTTCATCCGGAGATGAAATGCCAGAGATGCTAACTGTTGGTGCAGCTTATCCCTGCTCCCCGTGGTACCTCCCTCGTCGCTTCGCCCGCCGTCAAGCGTCTACTCCAGCTTGCCGGTGTCGATGATGCCTACACATCGTCTTCCGGCTCGACCAAGACCCTCGAGAACACCCTCAAGGCTACCTTCGCTGCTGTCTCCAACACCTACGGTTTCCTGACGCCCGATCTGTGGAAGGAGACCAAGCTGATCCGCAGCCCGCTGGAGGAGTTCGCCGATACCCTCAGGGACGGCAAGCGGTACAACAACTAAGTAGGAGTTGTTGTGAGGAAGGGCGGAGATGTATTTGCTTAACCGGCAAACGCGAGGTGTTTGTTGGGGCGTCTGTGGTTCTTTTTAACTTGCATGGGCTCCGGCAATGGCATAGATTGAGGCCTATCAAAAGTACAGATTATGGCCTGAATCAAGATGAATCTTCAATGACGACCCGTACTGGACTTACGATACTATGTTGTCTTTTATGCTATTGCCTATGCTCTACAGTGTCTTAGCTCTGTCCGCATTATCGCGTGTGCATCAGCTTCCTCGTGGATACACTGATATATGTGACATCACCCAAGCAAACCGGCGTCATTTCCTATGCTTCAAGCTGTGGCAAGAGGGACTGTTGGTGCAGAGTCCATTGCTACCTTACTATGCAAAGTCAGGTGAGTAGTCAAGGAAGGGGAATCTCCGGGGAGGGGGGGGGCGGCCGCGGCGTCTAGAGCAAGTGCTCTCGAGCAGATCCGTCGTCCTTTCCCGATATCCCAGATGCTGCTGGCTGCTGTACCCGTTCGAGTACTTCAGTTGATCTTGCTGGGACGAGGAGCCTCGAAGCTATGGAGGCATCACGTCCTCTTCTTTTTCTGTTCCTCTTCTCTTCTTGATTACCGTATCGCCTCACCTCTACCCCCTTTGCTCCCCTTTTTGGACCTTGGTTTTTGGACTCGAGTCATAACAGTCTTGGTTTTTGGAGCAATACTGTTACTCTTCACAGCAGGATCAGAATCATCACGCCTCAAGATGCTGTGGTTGGCTTATATGCTCCCTCTTCTTCACTTATATCCAGCCACGGGAGCCTTCAGTATCTATCCTCGACCTGACGATGCTCTAGAGCGACTGACAGACCGTCCAAGAGACGGGTTTCCGTATCCTGGGGCCAGTAACCCAGCAGTGCTCTTCAGTCTCAGTCTACCTGCCTTGCCGAGCGTGTTATCCTCCGACATCGTACCGCCAACAACCGATCCGACCGGGCTTGCACCGTCAGTTACAATCGTCATAGCTTCCGCAGAATTCAGTGGTGTCTCAGCCCAGTCTTCGTCGGTGACTCCAGCATCGTTGCAAAGCCCTTCAAGCTCGCAAGGGGGAAATTCTCTGTCTCCATTTGGCAGTATCGGCACATCGATCTTGACCACAGTCTGGAGCGTCCCACTGCTCACTACTGCAGTTCCAACCGAATCGACCAGTACAACGCCATCATCGACTGCTTCACATTTCCCAGTTGCGACCGTGTTCACGGCAACTTCATTGCCAGGGTCAGATGCTCCTGGTCCCTCAACGCCGTCCTTAGCGGCTCCTGATACGACTTGCACATCTCCGTCTTTTTTGACATCAGTCCTGTCAGCTTCTTCCTCCGCTGCTTCGATCACAGCCACATCTCCGCCAGGGGAATCCTGTGCTATCCAGACGGTTGTCGACGGGGTTACTGTGACGGTGCTTGATCATTGCTCTTCGGCGGTGTCCACGATCATATCGTCATTGATGTCCCCTTCGTTGCTCCCTCCTTCGGCATCGGCGTCGGGCTTGGGACCCTCTGCGGTGACAGTAACTAGCCCTCTTGGCAGCCAGTCTACGGGGATGTCAACTGTTACGGCTACCAGTGTGTCTTCTCTTCCCACTTCCTCTCTGTCTACTGGCAGGTCCGTTTCATGGCCAGCGTTTACAGTGGTGACGGTTACCGGCACTCCTGTTGATCAATCTGCCGGCATGTCAATCGTTACGGTTACTGGTGTCACAGCTTCAGAAACTGGTTCCTCTCCTATTGTGACACCATTCTTGTCTGCTGCACCAGGGTCGCCCAAACCTGAAGGTGCTTCTGTGTCGACTCCGAATTCCGCGCCCTCTTTTGGTTCTGCCACAGTCTCAGGATCAGCAGGAGCAGGGGCGCCTCTCACTCCTGCTGGGTCATCGACTGCCAGTGATAGTTCATCTATCTTCGGCTCCGCACCAGGGACCACTTCGGTTTCTGGGAGTCTCCTTACTCCTGCTTCTGGCCGGGGCTCGACTCCCGCCACACCCTCTTCAACTGGGTCGCCGTCTGCCATTCCAGCGCCGTCATTGAGCCTGTCTTCGCCTGCAGTCTCTCCCCTTGATACTGGCTCCGTGTCCACTCATGTCTCGGCACCCAGCGGCGGGCCTTCTTCTCCAACAGGATCTTCAATCGCCGTAGGTTCCACACCTGGGACAGTTTCGCCTCCGAGGAGTGTCTCGACATCCGCCGGTAGTTCCCTCACGGCCGCCAGTTCGCCCAGTCCCACTAGGTCGCCGTCGGGTGCTGCTTCTACGCTGAGCGCTGTAACTTCTCCTGCAACCTCTCCGTTTAGTAGTATCTCGGCGTTCTCCACGCCAACTGAGCCCGATGTCTTTTCGCCTGGTTGGTCCCCTACCTTCTCCTCCGCTCCGTGGGGTGGCTCGATTTTAGTCTCCCGGTCCTTTATTTCTAATCCTAGCCCCGATGAGGGTACTATAATCACTCCTGCGATATCGACACCTTCTGGCTTTTCACCTATCCCTAGGGGTCTGTCAACGCCTGTCATCGTCTCTTCATTTCCTTCTGTGTCCGCCGACGCCTCTGGCACGGTGTCGGTTGGCTTGCCTTCTGGATCCAGTTTCGATCCTGGTGCTGGCTCTGTTCCAGGTGCTAGTCCCGCGGGTTCTTCCTCTGACACTGGTTCGACAGTAGGCCCTAGTGCTGCGTCTATCAGTGTGTCCACCGTGAGCCCGTTGCCGACTTCGCCTGGCGTGAGTGGTCAGGCTGGCCCTTCAGCTGCTACGGCGTCCGAGATCACTATTTTCCCTAGCCCGGTAACTCCCACAGATTCTCCAAATGGCGGCACCGGTGGGCTTGCTCCCGCAACCGCCTCGCCTTCAAGTGGTGATCCAGGAAGTGCGGCAGCCACTGTGCCAGGTACAGGTTCATCAGGTAAGACGCATATTGGGATCGTGTACAGGACCGTCGCTAAATACGCAGTCAGCTTCCGCGCCGGTAGTTCCGCCTACGCTACAGGCAACACCGACAACAGTCTCCACTGTCTACGTCGTGTCCACATTGACCTATTCGATCACGACTACATCTCTCCAGACCAGCTTGGTTTCCACATGCCCTGGAGCTACTCCGTGAGTTCCCTCTGACCCGCTCGAGTGTGCATTGACTGACGATGCACCGGCCCAAGTTCGGCAGGTGGTGGCTCGAGTCAACAGACCTGCGACTGCCCGGCTTGTCCTCTGTCGAGTCAGTGCCAAACGACGGGAGGGTCGGCACCCATAAATTCAGTCACACCGGGAGGGTCAACTACCGGCAGTAACCCATTATCTTTCTCTGGAGGTCTATCAACTGCCTCGGCACGTACCTCATCGACTGGCGTTTCAAGTGCCCTGGGAGATCCATCAGCAACAGGAGGTCCAGCCCCTGCGTCTGTCACCCCCTCTGCTGCTCCTGGCGGCCATGGCCCATGTCCAGGACAAGGATACGTCTGTGATGATTGTTTAGACGGATGGTTCTGTCCTCCGACACAAACGCCCGCGCAACCAGCACCTTGCGGTTATGGTTGGCCTTGCTATCACTGCGCTCACGGCTGGTTCTGTGCTCCGCAGCCGACTACAGTGACCCTATGCCCGCTGTCACAAGGCACAGCTGCTTCAACTGAAGTAGCGACTCCTTCTTCCCAGCAACCACGAGGCTCAACAGCTAGCTTGACAACCTTTGTCACGAGCTCGCCCTCCTTTCATCCGGCCACGGGTGGTTGGTCATATGCCGGGTGCTACAGGGATGACGCAAACCGGTCATTGAAGAACTACTCGATCGCAGCTCCGGTTGCGGGCGGCATGACAAACGACAAGTGCATCACGCTTTGCCGGGATAACAACTTCAGCATAGCAGGGACCGAATACGGGTCCCAGTGCTTCTGCGGCGATGTCTTGGTGGATTCGATGCTTCTTGACGACAGTCGGTGCAACATGACATGCGATGGCGGCAGCGGTCGCTTCTGTGGGGGCCCCTGGGCGTTGAGCTTGTGGAGTGCTGACGGGAAGGTCTCTCAGGTCGCTGGCCCTGAGCACCAGTTCACGTTACCGCGGCCGTCACCGGGCTCGCCTGGCGTTGCTGTGCACCCCGGCGGGATCATGATGACGGTTGTGCCTGTGACGACCGCCTTGGACATGTGGCCACCTCCAGTGCCGACTACCATTGGTAGCCTCTCTGTAACCGGCTTGTCGACGATGAGCTCCAGTCTGACCGAAGGACGTATGAGTGTTTCAAGTACTTATAATGACGATATCGCCCCGCAGGTCAAATGTGTGAGGTCGGGCACGCTTTCCGAGGAACAGCTTGCCGACAGGGCGGAAACCTTGAGGGTCAACCAATCTGCTTCCAAAGTCCAAACTCTTGTCAGGCATGACCGCATATGGCATGACTTCCTTGGTTTCGCTGGAGATCTGTATTCCGATCCAACATCGTTCGCAGAATCAGTGAGAACAAGCAGGAAAACACCTAGACCCAGTGCTCATGGAGGTTTCACGGGGTCAGGTCATGGCCTTGCCACGCCTACCCCACCGGCAGATGGTGCCTCTGCACGTTCAACGACACTGCCTGACACCTCAACGAACCTAGCTGTCACTGCTCCGAGCGCGACAGAATTTGGTCCTTCCAGGAGTCACGCAGGAGAGGCGGTGATGACGACTCCTAGACTCCGTTATAGAGGGTCTATCGGAAGGTACCGCGATGCGATGCCATTCATTGCCTGAGAGAAGGCTGCTGTGGTCGAGCATGCCGAGTTGCGGATAGGGGGTCTTATTTGTCAAGTTTATGGAACCCGGCAGGAAGCAGAGCCACGGTGTCTCATCTTATTTATACCCATGTTAACGTACTTTTGGTGGTCCCGGAACCATGGCCAGCGTCCATGATTAGCAGCATGTCAGGGCCACGGTGTTTATTAGGAGAAGAGCTTTTCCGGCGATGTACATATAAATTGAGGGGGTTGGTACCATCTAGACATATCCGAAATGAACACTCGTTCGTTTCTCGCTCTCTACCTCGCCAGCGCTGCCTTGGCTGCCTCTTCACCGGCAATCCTACCAAAGACAACACACTCGAGCAGTGACGACCCTCCGAGTCTGTTATCGCCGTGAATGCCACCGGTGATCTCACCGGCAGCCCACAAGCCATTGATCGGCTTCTCACTTGATTCATCGTCGCCCGGAACCGCGGCCAGGACCTGGCTCTTCTCGTTGATAAGCGCACCGCCCATGGTGAAGTGCGTTATCGGCGTGACCCGCCCAACGCACACCTCTGCCTCCGGGTCGATCTCGCCGTCCAGTCCCAGCTTCCAGTGCCCGAACGAGGTCCGCCCAAACTCGTCTTTCGCCTCGCCCCTCACCACCCTCGCATACTCCTCCAGCGTCTTCCTCGTCGCCTCGTCCAACTCGCTCACCTTCTTCTTCACCAGAAGCCCCTTCCACAGATAAAACCCGACATGGCCGGGCGCAGCCTCCGCCGCGCCGGGGTCAAGCAGGAGCTGCACGTCCCACTGCCTTAGCCCACCCTCCTCCTCCGCGGGCGGCAAATTCCCCATGATCTTCCCGGAAACGACCTCCCTTGTGTCGAGCTCGTTGACGAACCTCTTCCCGCGGAAGAGCAGCACCCCGCCTTCGCCGCGGAGCATTTCCGCGGCCAGGAACTTGACCCGGGCCCCCGGGTCCGCCGGATCGACGAAGCCCGTGGGGTGTACCTGGACGGAGTCCATGTCCACCAGCTCCGCCCCGGCGGCGGCCAGGACGTCGTGAGCACCCGGCCTCGCGTCGTTGGTTGACGGCAGCCCGGCCAGGTCCGGGCGGTACCGGGCCAGCAAGCCCCGGGCGTCGCCTGCGAACCCACCCGAGGCGAAGATCACCGGGCCCAGGAGCGTCTCCTTGGCGCCACCACCACCACCGCCTCGGACGAACTCCACGCCCGTCACGGTCGGGGACGACGACGAACCCCCGGCGGCGAGGAGCAGTGCCGTGACCTCGACGCCGGTGTCGATGACGAACCTGCCGCTCTCGGCGGGGTAGTCCTCCCGCAGCTTGGCCAGCAGGGCGCCCATGATGGCCGCGCCGGGGGGCGTCTTGCCGCCGCCGCGGTGGGTGCGCGCTGCGCTGTGCCCTCCCAGTCTGGCGACGGTGGCGACGTCCACGCCCAGCTCGTCGGCGAGGAAGTCCTCCACCGCCGCGGCGGAGCTGGCCGTCAGGACGCGGATCAGCCTCTCCCTCCTCTCGCGGCGGCGGAAGTCCGACGACCGAAGCCGCGTGCCCGCGGAGCGGACGGTGTCGTTGTAGAAGAGATCTGGAGAGTCTGGCGGGGAAGGGGGAGGGTGCTGCTGCTGCTGGAAGCGCGTCCCCGCCGCGCTGATGCCGGACGAGGCCTTGATGCTGTTGCCGCCCGGCTTGGGGCCGCGCTCGAGGACGTGCACTACGGGAGCGCCGGCGCGGAGGGCGGAGAGGGATGCGGAGAGGCCTGCTAGGCCGGCGCCCACAACGATTATTGGCCTCGAGGGAGGGGCGGACATGGCGGCTGGCGGGGAGGTGAGGAGGGTGTAGAGGACTGCGCAGAGGGGGAGGAGGATGAGGGTTGTTAGTGTGAGGAGGGTGGTGCGGCAGGGGGGCATTTAAGGGGGTGAATGACGTGTGTGATGTGCTGGGTGAGATGTAGGAGAAGAGATGTGATGAGAGGAAGAGACAGAAAGGTAGAGAGTAGCTACTGTGTAGAGGTCAATCTGGCAATTCTGGTTCACTTGAAACCGAAGGCCCTGAGGATAAACATTCAATATCTTTGCCATACTGACGGCTCGTTATCAGGTGATGTTTGCGCAACAGTGGGACGACTTTGGCGTCACGCCAAGTGTCTGGTTAAGGACATTCTAGTAGACTTCCACAGAAGACCTGGAGTGGTTCAGATGGACGATTCAATGGGATGGAGGGTTGACTGCCTTGTGAGTGGTAGCTATATTTGGATATACCGGGACCTGGGGTAGGGTGAACTGAAGTTGCATGTAAAAGGTATGCACAGCACATGGTATGGTAGCTTTCGAGGTTCCTCCAAATGGGGATCGCGAAATGGTCTTGGCGATATTAAGCTCTACTCTTAACTCCGATACTCCCGTAGTCGCTATGTTAGTGGGGAAGTTGGGGTTTCTCAAGGCTTATTAGTAATCCAGAGTTCAGATTTCTGAAAACATGGGACAAAACAAGAGAAAGCACTATCACACACAGTAAGGGTCAGTCAGGTACGAATACCGAAACAACAGTGACCTTGTTCACATGGTCACTACATCGCTGTGTTTTGAACAGCATTATGCTAATTACGTATGCGACTACTTTATTAGTCTCTACCTGACATATAGATGCTTGGGTCATGCTGGACACATCGCCGGCACATCTCTGCCATGGCCCTGGACTGGCTAGGCTATGTTTCGAGTTTTTACCAGGTATCCCCATGTTTTACTGTCTGATAAGCCATACGTTTGTGGGGAGAGATCCAGACAACGTTCACATTGATTCATTATTGCCCACTTGATTTGTCAAGTTACTGTATATTTTTGGCGACGAGTCACCACTTGCCTCGGTGGCTTCTGCAGTCTAGAACAGCGGCTTGGTGGACACTCAATGGCGGCCCTCGGTGCCTCGCTCTATTCACGTCTTGTATTTGTATTTCCAGGTTGTCCCATGTCTCATACCGAATGCCAAACTCGGTGCTTCCATGCCAGACAGATGCACGACAGCGACGACATGTGTGTATCTCTCGATGCGAACGGTTGCAGCTTGTCAATTAAAAAATGTCGTAGAGTTTTTCGAGTACTAACGTTGTGCACGCTGATGGGTATCGCAACGCGCTGCGCTTTCATCCATTGTGTAAAAAAGAGTATTACAGCGAAGGAGCATCATCTGCAAACCAACCTCCATCACCAGAGGCAGTGTATCCGTCATATCCTTCTTTTTTTTTATGCAAACCAGCACACAGAGCACATTCCCAAATTCAAAGCACACAAACGCACGGTAGAGAGTTTACCAGGTATCAAGGAGTATCTTTCTCTGCTCAAGACACACACCGCCCTTCAATGTAGGACCCGTCGCATAGCTCAACGGCTGCAAAAAAAGACAACGGGTAATCTGACTAGCAAAGCATTGCCACGAACACGCAATCGGGCTCGACAGCCACCGCCTCACTGTTCCCGCAGAATCGCTGCTGGACACCTTCTTAGGCGACGTGCTCGGTCTTGCGAGCCTCGCGACCCTTCTCAGACCAGGGGAAGTGGAAGACCGGGATGAGGAAGAACGAGTTGCTGTTACGCAATAAAGAGTCAGTAAATGTTCGCAATAAATTTCGTATGTGGTAACGCTGCCCCAGAGAGCTCGTGCAGAAAAAGGCCCGAGAGAAAAAAAATTGCGGGTAGAGAGAGAATGGGGCAAGTTGTGGTCCGTTCGTTGACGCAGGTGGCTTACACCACCAAAGGCGCTTGGTTGGCTTGGCAAATCGTAAATATTCCACAGAGAGACCGCTAAGGACGGCTTCCATCGGTACGATTTCCAACCTTTCGGCGAAAATTCATGGGGCAGAGTACGCAGTGTAGAAAGAGGAACCAGATAGGAAAGGAATTTTACTGACCTGGTATCGGCGATACCGGCAAATGCGTTGTACCAAGCCAGGAAGGCGGCGAGCATACCGAAGCCACCGCCGGCCTTGGCGAGCGTGACTGCCGAGTGGGCCGCACCGTTGTTGGCCGCATACTCGCCGCAAGCAAGCATCAGGAATGCCAGGTCGAGCGTGAAGAAGAGCAGGAAGAACATGACGGTCGAACGAAGCGTGCAGAGCAGGAGAATGGTCGTGAAGATGAACCAGCCCGTCAGGAAGAAGCCGACTGCGCTGTTGGCCATCTTGGGATCGGCGCCGGCGGCCGCGAGCGTGGTGGGGTCGTATGGGCCGCCCTTGCCCAGGATGTTCCAGTTGGGAGTCAAGAGAACGCCGTAGGCGATCCAGAAGCCACCATACGAGGACAGAGCAGTAGCACCGAAGGTGTTGCCAACAGCCATTTCCCTTAGAAAATTGAGTGAGCACGTGGATCGAGGTGGACCAGCCCGGAGCGTATTTTCAACTTACCACATACCAGCGAGGAGCTGGACAAGACCGCCGTAGCCCAGAGCGAGAGGGACGACGATGTTGGGAGCGGTCACATGGCGGGCCTGGAGGTTGACGGCGGACAGGACGAAGGTAGTGAGAGCGAAGGCGCTGAGGCCGAGAGGAGCAGGGTTGGCGAACTTGCGGCCCTCGATCGGGCGGTAGAGACCGGGCTGGAACTCACCACCGAAGGCCGGAAGACGGCCCTCAGTAGCGGCGGCATTGGTGTGAATGTGAGCGAGTGGGTTACCACCGTAGTCATAACGCGCTTGGGCGGTAGGATTGGTGCCGTTGTGGTGACCGGTAGTCGTGCCCACGTCCTTCTCGCCGGCCGCATGGTCGGTCGTCGTCGTTGTCGTCGCCATTGTGAGATCTGACGCAATGAGGGCGAGGTTGTGGTTTGTTTGAGAGTTGAGGTTGAGGTGTGGTTGGCAGGATATATCGAGTGGTAGGCTCGCTACTTGATATCCCTGTGGTATGGGCGACTCTTACTGGGGCAGACCCTTTTTAACCCTTCGAAAGTAACACCTGGTCGGACCTGGGGAAAAGAAGGAGAAGGAAGGTCGAGCTTGTGCGGAGATGGGGGGGAGAAGATGGATTGATATAGGTGGCACAGCGGAGATCCCTCAATGCAGACTGATGGGCAGAATTGCGGGCAAAATAACAACAATATGGCGAGGGGATTCCTCAAATGAGATGACTTACCATTCTTTTCACCCGTTGCGCAAGTGAACTCGACAAAGTGAGCAGGGATCATCTGGGGTGACTGGAGCCATCTCCATGACTGGGGTACCGGAGGTGGAGGTGTGGGTGTAATGGCCTGACCCACCGGAGCTTATGTGGAGGCAGGCACTAAAAAGGTACCGAGGTACCCTCCGCACAAGCGGAGATATGTACAAATTTATCCACCTCGATTGCTGATCATTATTCTTTTATACGGGTTACTGTTGCACTAGGGAGCAGGCAGGCTACCTAGTCATGTTCAAGCAGGGCACTACGATGTCACGCTGGGAAGATAAAATAAAATAAAATACTGCCGGCCAAGTCTAGCAGTCTGAACTCTGCTGGCAGTGAGGCTTTCACACAGGGTCTAGCAGATACGTAGGCGCTGCTTACAGTACCTTGGCCTCCCAGTAAAGGGCCGGCATCTTCGGACTCTAACAAGAGCCAAGCTGATCCTGTTCTGGTCCAGGCCACTCCTTCATTGTAGACACAACGACTGCTGTGTATAGACTGGATCCTTATCCCCAGTCCCGTGACAAGATGTTGCGGGTTTAGAGCGATCCGGGGAAGCTGACGAGTCGTGGGAGTGCCACGAGTCGCTGGTGATTGTGGTCCACCATTTCCCCCCGGCCAGGTCTGCTAAGCCGTCAGATAGTATTGACCTTTACGAGTCCTACTCGGCTCCAGACTCCAGAGTGGTTCTCTGGGGGAAATTAGACGTGTCTGACAAACGAGCTCAGAGTGGCTGTGAGCCCCAGATCGTGCCCCATCTCCAGTGCCCAACTGCCCATACGTGTAGTCCATACTCCATAGTGATCGGACGAAAGGTTTGGTTGACTTGAGCGGAGCTTCTGGAGCAAAAGATTGAAATCGGGGTATGGGGGTTCGAAATTGGCCGTCGCCCACTCGCGTGCATCGGTCCTCCGCGTCCCGGCCATCCGTCCCTTGTCCATGCCACAGCAGCGCCTCGAAGCAACACGGGGTAGTATTGGCAGGGAGTAGCGAATATTTTTTTTCTTGGTGAGACGAGATAGCGGTTGGGTGTAACAAACAGTTCGCAGCTTTTCCCCAAACGACTCTGTCGTGCTCCAGCATTGTTCCACGATTGTAAACGGTGATATTTCCGAAATGATTCGCCATGTCAAATCTTTTGTTGTCTACGATGATCTATCTACCAGCACGTCTCAACGCATTTGGGGGCAATCAGGGTTACTCCTGCTCGGCATAATTACCTGCGATCTCCTCACCATGGCCAGTGTATACACTGCCATTGGAGGCCAACTACTCCAATGGAGCCAAAATACATATAAAAAATGACAGAGCGAGTCCCCTTCCGGGTTTAGTCGATGCCGATGCCACGCGGAGTGAAAATCATCAACCTTAAAATGGCGGCGATCGGCGACTGGAGGTATTCGCGAAGTTCCCAATGCGGTATGCATTTATTCAAGAAGTATCGTATATATGAACAACCTATCCGTATACAAGTCGAGTTATGCATTTGCTTCTTCGCGTCAAAATGCTGTGCGGTCGCGAGCGAGCCCCAGCTACGCAGTTCTTCGCTGTTTGTCGCTCCTGGTGTCGGCCCTCGGCACCAGCAGATTTGCTTCGCCTAGATTTTTGTCACGTCATGGGAGCTTCGAGCGCCCAGCATTTGCCAAGCCTGCCGGACGAAGGAAGCGTTGAAAAACCACATGGCGCCAAGTCAGCCCTTGCCAGGGTCCGCGCAGCTGACTGCCGCTGGGTTCATTCCCCGCAATTGGCCAAGCGCCACAAAAAAACGTGCATGTCAGTCATGTCATTGTTCTGGGGGACTTTGTGCCTCTGCCTGATGTGATCTCCAGAAGCTTAGGATCGAGGCTTGACGTATTTTAATTTCACTTGGTACGTCCTCCAGCCCATTTCTGGCGCAGTCGTGGGCGCCGGCATTGCTACTCTCTCTGTGCAGACAGTCTTGAAGGGTAGCCGAGTCCGACGGAGTGTCAAGACACCACTGTTCAGGGCCTGACATCATGAGTGTTAGCGCTGAGGATGCGCCTCAAAGAACTCGGCTAATCGGACAAGCATTCCATACCAATCTGTCCAGACGTCCGTCAATGGGAGTTGTTGGCCTTCACTTGGCCACCGATCTCCGATCTCCAGCAATTGCTCACCCCCCCTTCTTCCCCTCGCTGCTCCCTCCACGAACAAAACCTCCAATTGCACCAGAGAGTCAATCGGTGATTGTGGAAACCTAAAGCGGCAGAGACAGGTGACCCTCTGATAGCTGTTTTCAGGGCTGATCAGCCGATCCGGCGCAATGGAAGCTGCATGTGACCGGGCTTCCGGCCGTCGCGCAGCTGTCAACGACGGCGACCACTCAACTACGCGCTCTCCGTCCTGTCCGCGCATGCTCCCGTCTTTCTGGATACGCTTGGCGGTACTCGACACTGAGGGCGAACTATCACACCGGTGACAAAAACCTGTCAGATCGAGTCAAAAGATCCAGCACGGAAGTTGTCCCACCTCGGGCGATCCCCTGGAATGAGCTGTGCTCGATAAACCAATATGTATATACCCGGTCGTACCATTTCACCCACACCCATTCATCCACCATGATCCCACCGCCATGGCTTCATTTCAGCTCTCAGACATTTCCCTTCTTCTAGAAGATCTAGCTCGCGCCACGACCTGGTTCTACCCTGCAGTCTGTTCTCAGCTAGGGAGGGACACATGAACAAGGCTGCATTGAGGCTCCTGAGCGTGTCGATCCGAACAATTCTACTGCGGTGCTTCACCCGGCCCGAAAGAGGTTCGTTTGATAGACTCCGAGGTCACCTCGCCGTAACCCAACTGTACAGCTGAGACAGGACCTCAAACGTTCTGGGATGGAGAGTCTGAAGCACAGAAATGCTTCTGCCAACGTGCTGACTGGTGTACGCTTCCTTATTGTTGCGTACCCGTCGAGATTGAGACACCCGATTCTGTTCGGAGATTGAGCACCTACTATGCAGTAATCAGTGAACTCGCCTACTGCATTCCATACTGAGACATCCGCTTTGTGCAACAAACGGCACTTTCTACCGCCGCGGCCCTTGATACCTTCATATCATTTCCTACCGGCTGTCATCAGCGCAGGTAACCCCGACCTGTTGGAAGGAGACCATTGAGCAAGCCACAAAACTAGGGTTTTATCCAACCGCAGTTGCACTCTCCTTGGCTTCTCTTGGGCGGCCAATCGCCTGCTGACGAGATCGGTGATGGTGTCGACGCACTTTGTTTCCTCCAGGGCTGCCACGCGACGAGCTTACTGTATCCAGGACCCCTGACAAGGATTGGACGGACCACTATACTAAAGGAGGCGGCTCATTATTGGCGTGGTTCGTTTAGGCAACTTCCATTTATCCGGCCAATTACCCCAACACACGCGGAAGGGTGGTATGAGGTCGACACAAGAGTCCAACAAGACGATAACCCGCAAACTAGCATCATTTTGTGATGAGCATCAGGCCAGAGGCGTTCTGCCCAGACACTGGGCCAGCTTGGCTTCCCTCCGTCAGACGGTCAAAAGGCTAGCCCGTTGACAACGTGGGAGGCCCGACGGTAGTTCACTTCGGCTAGGAGCCCAAGACAAAATTCAAGCTGAGGCTCGTCTTATACAAAGGAGAGTACCCGCACTTGCTGGAAGGGCGAGGCGTCGAATGCAAATGGATGACCAAGGCCCATCTCCTCGCCACATTTGTTGACGATAAGGGCCGGCCTTGACGGGCCGTGAGCGCAGTTTAAAATAACACCACTGGCCTCGGTGAGAAAGCTCATACATCGGCCTGCATTACGTTGCAGCTACCGAGTCCCAATTAGCAAAAAACCGTTGGGAACGTCCCGTCCTCGCTCGGACTACGGCTGGTCGAAAGGGCACCCAGAGATCTGGTAATTTAGCCGGGCGTAGTTGCTCAAGAACTTCCCTCCGAAAACCTCACTCAATGTCATTCGAGCGTTGTTTCTCGCACTTAATGACCATTCTCTAACGTGGTGATGCTTCATGATATACGCAGCATGGCGTTCGCCAAGTCGGGTCGGTATTGGTAGCACCAAGAAGGGTGGCGCCGCTGTCGTCAACTGCTGCGCGCCAAGTCGAAGCAACGACCGCCACGATGGCAGAAGGCACGCTGCGGAGGAGCAACGCCGAGAAGCACACGCCCCCCGCCCCTGTTCGGCCACGCCCCTGTCCATTTGTCGACCCCCTAAAACGTCCGGAAGGCATAAAACTCCTACGGAGCTGATGCAGGAACATATTGCGAGTTTGGCTGTTGGTTCTTTGCTCGGAGGATATCCTTTCTTCTCCTTTTGCCAGGACCATTCACACACATAAGCTTGACACGCAAAACGAATGGGAGACCCAGAGAGCTGGGTCGAATATGCCAATCTCCGGCTCGACCTACAGCGGGAGCTCAATCCGGTTTCCGTGCCGTGACATCGCTAGAAGCCATGCACAAGCCTACCGCTCTTCTTGCGGACCATCGAGGGACATGGCGGCTACGATCTGACAACCTGTGAACGGCCAAGATGACTGTTGGTTGACGTGGAAGATCCATGATGACTGCGAAGCGTCTCCAATATGTCTGATTCAGGGTCAATCGCAGGGGCAATGACGACGCTCCGACAGAGTAGCCGACTGTCTACTGTGTACGTGTACGCTCTTGTGCCCTGAGCAACGCAGATACATGTGCTCAGAAGCGGAGCGATAGCCTAAGGATTATGAAGGTTTTTGAGGGTTACTGCCGGTGAGCTCTCTGTGACCCAATATTGCGACGTTTGTATTTAGCCCTTGCCGGTCCAGGGGCGTCACAAATCTTGTGCCGCTTTTGCGTGCTATGGTACACCCTAGTCCTGGTTACGCATCTTGCGAGATTGAAGATCATATCGCTTGCTCGCAAGGATGCTTCTGGACAACATGGGTACTGTTGGGCTCTCTCACGGCCCATCTAACTGAAATACAGACTTCCTACGTCGTGCAAGCTTCCGAATCCTCAGGCTCTAACGATTCGATGGCTGGCGGCTGAGGTATCGACGTATCACGGAGTCACCACGAGAAAACCGTGCTGTCTTCAAATGGGCTCTTCTTCGGGTTGGACTGAATATATGTTGTCATGCTAATGTGACAAGCCAAACGCTTACCATTTGCATGCCGGCTATCAGCCGAAACCTTCAGTCCTCCTAAACAGTCCCGGCCGAACCCTTAACATCATTGCACGACGGAACCAATCCAATGCGCAGAACGACTTTCCTCACACGTCCCTAGGTACTTCACGGTAGGTCACAGTGTGAGAGCCCCGGAGCTAGAAAGACCTGGAGACCGACAGTCCCCTTAACAATATCTAGGACGAAAGAGGAATTAGATGGGGACCTACTTCGAAGCAGCCCAAAAAGACATACGCCACAATACAATAGCAGGTAAGATCTACCCGCCCAGATCCCCAGGGTTGGCAATAAAATTCCGCAAGAAGATCTATGTGCTTCCTGCAGCACCCAGACCAGGGCTTTCCGAACACAAGGACAAAGCTGCCAACGGAGTCCGATGCATGAGGGTGTGTTGTCAGTCATGGACAAGATCTGAGCCAGCTGTCCAACATCGGTGTAGATGCTGAGTACCCCCGAGCATTGTCCGTGTCGACGCAATTGGACTCCTTAAATCTGGCCGATGGTGATGTTCGCACCATGTCTTTCTGGATAGGAAGGCCCAATTGTGGCTGTTTGACGCAGCAGTCTGCTGTTGGCTGAGCTGTCGCGGCAAGGCAACCCAAACGAGTGCGAGACATCCCAATGAAGCCATACAGGCCCAAGGGAAAGACTCCCATGAGCACCCATGAGCCGGAAAGTCGTGGCATTGGCAAAAGACCTGAGAATGCTGTGATACAGGTTCCATCTAGGGAGACAGAATCACGACAAGAGAAATCTCTACTGACCTTCTATCAGACGTCCAAGAGCAAAGGACGCCAAATTCAATCCCATAGTCGATCGCCTTCTCTCCTCGCCTCTTAACCTGGATTGTCTGCTCAACATCGTCGGGCGGCGAATGTCAGGCCTGTTTCTGCACCAACTCGTTGCTAACTCTGTTTGTTTCAGAATAGCTGTGTCTGAAGTTGGAGGAGCAATGTCTTCGCCGATCAATAACAGCACCTCGAGAGCCGTGCAGACGGCAGGACGAGTATGTTGCTGGTGGGATCCCATGAGAAGCCCCATGCTGAGCCAAGAGAATAGTGCGAGCAAGCGGTGGCCAGCGGAGGGTAGCTCAGAACAAGCTCATCCTGCTGAATATGCCTTGATGTGGCCGAGTTGCATCTTCCAGCCGGATGACTTCGTGCCTTGCGAGGCTGAGATGACCAGAATGCTGTGCTTGGCCGGTCTGCGATGCGCGCCAAATAGAAGAAATTCGAGCTCTTGGCAGGCCTTTTGATGTCCTTCTTCTAGATAACATTGCTCACACGAAACGCAAAATACCCGTTTCCCTGCCACCATGCTAAGCTTCTACGACTCTAGCAAATGCGGAATTCAGAGAGGACGAAGCAATAGACATAAAAAGGGAGAACTGTATGTATGTATGCCTCGAGAACAAGAGCCAAGTTGCAAAAGAGAAATCAAATGCCCACTATCAGAATCGAACTGATGACCTTATCATTACTAGTGATACGCTCTACCACTGAGCCAAGCGGGCTTAGCTGATTTGTTGATCTTTAAACCCATATTATTGCCTATTATCATAATTTTTCCTTTGCCAAGGCTTCGCATATTTCATTCGTCCGACTAAGACGGGAAGTTCCTCAGGGACATGATAGGCTGTACTTATAGACATGTAGTGAATATTGTTTGCTTATTTGCTTATTGTCGTGCTACGACAAATTGTAACATGAACGCAATTCTCAACTGGAAGGGCTTATAGCGACAATACAAGTAGGAGCAATATGGCAACTGAACCGACCTGACATGTCTTCAAATCCGCAGGATGGCAAAAAGACGAACTTATGCTAAGACGGGACAACAAACGGTCTTGAAATCCCAACTCGCACAATTGCGTGGACAATTTGACATATTTTCATCCCCCTGACCAGGTTCTGAGCTGCGTCATCTTTCCATCTGCCATGGCATGAAGTGCTATTTTTTAAGAACACGCCCAAAGACAGCCACCGTCTTGTTTAGCTCAACCTCCGGTGAACCGTCCAGAACCAACAGTTTGTACCCAAGTTGCTTATGTGATAGAGACGCGCCACATACGTCTCTCCACAATGACAGTCGAGAAACTGTTATTCTGGGCAGTATCAGCTCCTGACGACCAGCCCGGTTACGTAAAACGGCAGTTCCGGGATGCAAAGTCTTCATCGGCCCGCTTGGCTCAGTGGTAGAGCGTATCACTAGTAATGATAAGGTCATCAGTTCGATTCTGATAGTGGGCAGCATCTGAACAGCGAGAGAAAGAGAGAGTCGAAGTTCTTTTTGTCCTTTTGTCCTGCTGGAGTAGAAAGTCTCGCCAAAGGGTTCGGGGAGTTCTACCTGCACGAGTCAGTGATGTTGGAAAGGTATTCAGAGCGGACTACAGATTTACAGCTGAAGGGGTCATTCAACTTAGCTATGGATGGTATCTCTTCCTCGCGAGTTTTCCCGGCACTACCCAAGCCCATCAGCGTAGAAGCGTACAAGTTCACAGTGTAGCTCACCGCTCCTCATCCATTGCCACTTCCCACGCCAACGAGAGATCCAGCCCTCGCCGCATCCCCGTCCAAGGCGAAGATAGCAGCGAGAGCCAACAGTAGCAGCTGCAAGAAGGTGCACGTCATCCGGAGACAGTGTAAGACCGGAGACATGCGCGGGACGTCCAGCCAAAGGCATGCCCTCGGCCGGAACTCCCAAGAGACAAAAATCGTTCTTAATCGTAACGGCACCTCGTAGGTGCCTGTTCGCCGATCAAGCGGAACAAAAACAGATACTACAGTTCATCCAAGCTGGTTGGAAAGAAAAGCCTGAGGAAGGAAGAGAAGAGGTTGATATCGAGTCAAGGGGATGTGCCAGTTTATACTTGGTTTTTGCTGGACTGTGCGTACCTGTACGCCGTGACTGAGGTGTTGATACTGGAAACTTGGATGCAGTTGTTGCCTAGGGCTACCCTTGACGATGTCACGATGATTGCTCACGACATCATTGGCTGTGTTCAAGTGTTGACTCGATCAGAGTTGACCCGGTTGAGTCACAGTTGCGAGATCCGATGATGCGTCTCATTTGAGAATGCACATTAATGGAGACGCAATTCAGACATCATATCTGTCGCTCAGGACGATGAAAGGTGCTCACCGACAGAGCTGCGCCAAGACATACGTAGTAGTGGGATTCGGCTGGATCCGTGGAAAGTGGGGCTTGCCTTATCGTGATTTTCTGCCAGCCCACCGCCAAAATTTTGGACCCTCGAAGCACTGGCCGGCAGCAAGCAGCTCTTCGATGAAATCATGACTTCAGTTTCGTTATAACATGCCTCAATCAATATAATATACAATATCAAGCGTGTCCGCTTCTCGAAGAAATGAACGCCTCAGCCCTCCTCAAATCCCAAGGGTGGCGAGGCAAAGGCCACTCCCTCCACCCAACCGACAACTCGATCGGCCTTGCGAACCCACTCCTCCTCTCGAGAAACACAGACGGCAAGGGCCTCGGCGCCAACAAGACCTTCACCGACCAGTGGTGGCTCGCCGCCTTCGACGAGAAGCTAAAAGGCCTAGACGTCACCAAGAAGGGCGTCGTGCAGACTGTCAAGGACGGCGCGCTCAATGCCGTGGGAGGTGGCAAAGGAGGGCGGTATGCAGGCCTATACGCCTCGTTTGTACGGGGCGGATTGATGGAGGGGACCCTGTCTGAAAACGGGAGTCGGGAGGAGTCGACGGATGCCACGCCTGTTAGCGAGGATCGCGAGTCAGTGGCTGGATTGAGGAAGGGGGTGGTCAAGACGAAAGAGACCAAGGCGGAGCGACGGGCGAGGAAAGAGGCGAAGGCGCTGAGGAAGGCTGCGAGGGCAGAGAGAGCTGCTGCCAAAGCCGAGAAGCGCAAAAGGGCGGAGACAAAAGCTGTACAACCACGAAAGGGCCAAGAAACGAAGGAGGAGCGCCGGGCGAGGAGAACAGAACGAAGAGCTAGGAAGGAAGCGAGGAGGAAACGGAGGGAGGCGAAGGAAGCGCGCAAAGCGGCTAAGGGATGAAGCATATTTCTTTGGAAGTATGAATATTCTCCTGGATCATGCTTGGAAGGCTAGCTATCGACCACGAGCATGCCTTCCGGCACAGCTAGCTGTGGTCGGCTACGGCAACAGCCTCCTGTCTGTCTTGCCAGACTTTGGGCCACACAAGGTGCTTCTGGGGTTCGCCAGGTAGGCGTCATGAGGTGGCCGGCTGCCATCGTAAATCGGTCGCGATGACCCTGTGTCGCGGCACGCAAACAGACCACACAGATGGTGGCATCAGCTGGAGGTCGACGTGAGTAGGTGCAACTAGAACCAAAGTTCTCATGGCAGCTTCGGAATCCTGCCGGGCTTCCCCGAAAGTAGCCACGGCCGCCTATCCCAGAACTCATCCTTGATAATATCAAGGTGTTCAACTGTTACTCGTGCCTTTGCTCGCTTCTTCTTGTCGTTTTCCATCTGTGTCTTTGACTGTTGCGCCGGCTCTACCATGTTCTCTACATCCAGGGCCACGTGGTGAGAGTCCGGCTCGACCAGTTCGTACTGGAATTACATTAGTATTTCTCTACAGGCGCAAAGAGGGGTGGAACGCACGTCTCTGAAGATAACACTCCCCTTCTTATATATCTCAGGCTCATTGTTGTAGTTGATATTGAACCTTTTGAAGAGTATCTCGTTCTTGTCAGCAGCTAACGTTCTCTAGAGAAGAGTTAGTTCACCATGTTCATTGCTTGTATTTCAAAAACAGGTCTTTCACTTACAGCCAGCTCCTTCTCGGCCTCCTTGCCATCCATGCCTCCCAGCTGTATGAGAGCCCAGAAAGTTGTATTGTAGAGGTTGTTTATGTGGCCTATCACATCAGTGAGGTTCCCCAAGAAGGAAATCAGGTTCACGTACAGTCGACTTGTCTCCAGCTCATGTAATCTCTGAGGTTCTGGACACTGGGATAACAGACAGCTCGACCATCGAAACTCGGTAAAGGTGGCGCCAGAGGGGAGTCGGGGAAATAGGTTGACCAGGAGTAGATGTAGTACGCCGTGAAGGTTGACACAATGGTCGAGACCAGTTTACTAAGACCCGTCAGCTACATCGAGGTAGAGTGTGACAATAGAAACTCGACAGACCTAGCCCTGCGTTCGAACAAGGTACTTGTCTTGTGGAAAACGAAGCTGGACGTAACAGGTAGGCAGTGAGCAGGGAGCCATCTCTTATACGTGGACCAATAATACCAACCTATACTCATCACTAACACCGTACGCAATGGTTATGTCCGGCAGTTCAGTCACGACTGCCTTTGCTGCAGCATTCATTACGTCCAGTGCCCTCCTGTCATTTGGCTTTGCAAAGCTGTGCTTGTTTGCGAACCTGGGAGTTGTCAATGCAAGACCTCGGGACAGCTTCGATCAAGGAGCCTGGGGTACAAGCTTACTTTGTGAAACCACGGCCATCGACTCTCACCACGATCCATGTGTTTGGGAGAAGTATATCGGGCTGCTCAAACTGCTTCACATACTCGAACCTAGACCGGAGTTTATAAGTCAATCTGTGAAAAACTGGAGGGCCTTGGGCAATATCTTACTTTGAGTTAGCCATTTCCACGAGATTGTGTCAAAAGATATATGTGTATACAAGACCGGTATTGGTCTCTAGATGCGGTCTGAATATCTCAAGGTGCTCCCGAGATCAAGTTCGAGATCGAGTGGTGAATGGTGGACGCCAAGATGTCCTTGAATTGTGCTGTGTAAGTTATGGGGGGACAATTGGAGCTGTATGCGAAGTACGTACCACCTAACCCCACTGAATGCCGCCAGGTTGTGTTATTCTGGATAAGGTTATCGAGCTTTTAGCGGGGTCGTTGCCCTGTACTTTCAGCCTTGCCGCGCACCTTCCGCAGCCTCATTTTGCATCATTCTTTCTCATGCGCGTCGGATCACCCACGCGTTCTACTACGAGACGCCAATGCTAAGACCTCACTGACTGCTACCATGAATCTACTCCTCTCCGACGATTACCTGCTTCAGGATTACCCCGAACACATCACCAACACAATAAGATCAGGCCACTCGACATGCGTACGCTTCAACCGGAAAGGCGACTACCTCGCCTCCGGGCGCGTCGATGGCACGGTCGTAATTTGGGACTTGGAGACAATGGGCGTGGCGCGCAAGCTTAGAGGGCATTCTAAAAACATATCTTCACTGAGTTGGTCACGCTGCGGCCGCTATCTGCTCTCGGCCTGTCAGGGCTGGAGGGCGATTTTGTGGGATCTTCAAGATGGTAAGCGCCACCGTGAGGTGCGCTTTCGCGCTCCAGTATACGGGGCGGAACTACATCCTTGGAACCAGTATGTGCTCATTGAAGCCCAGCCTGGTAACTGCTATTCTAACTGCACGTTTAGCCACCAGTTCACAGTTGCACTATTTGAAGAACAACCTCTACTGGTCGATGTTACGGAGCCTGCCCCTGTTCGATACGTCCTCCCTTCCGTGCCCAAACGACTCAACGTCGAAACCGACGCGGCTCTGAAAGAGAAACATGCGAAAGAAGACGCGAGGCATATGACTACTGCCATTATCTGGACAGCTACTGGCGATCACATATTAGCTGGCACCAACAAAGGGCGACTAAACATCATCGATGCCAGGACGCGGGAGATAATCTACTTCGAGAAGATATGCGGGGGTATCGTGACGACTCTACGGCTTACGGAATCGGGCAAGGAGCTGCTTGTCAACGCCCAGGACAGGATCATCAGAACTTTCCATGTCCCAAACCTCTCGGCCCCGGACCTAGACCTCGACACGATACAGATACCGCTGGAACACAAATTCCAGGATGTGGTGAACAGGCTATCATGGAACCACGTCGCGTTCAGCGCCACGGGCGAATATGTTGCAGCATCGACGTATAACAACCACGAACTCTACATTTGGGAACGGGGACATGGCAGCTTGGTCCGCATGTTGGAGGGGCCAAAGGAGGAGCAGGGTGTCATAGAGTGGCACCCGCACAAGGCACTACTCGCTGCATGCGGCCTTGAGACGGGACGGATTAACATCTGGTCGGTGACTAGTCCCCAGAAATGGTCCGCTCTGGCGCCCGACTTCGACGAGGTGGAAGAGAACGTTGAGTACATCGAGAAAGAGGATGAGTTTGACATCCATCCACAGGAGGAGATACAGAAGCGCAGACTGGACGCAGAAGACGAGGACATCGACGTGCTGGAAGTCGGCGGATCGGAGGAAGAGACCGACGAGTTTCGGATGCCGATATTGTTCAATCTCGGGGACTCGGACAGCGAGGAGGAGTTTGTAAATGTTTCTCTAGGGACACTGCGCAGAAAGAGCCCCGGGGACCAAGATGACGGAGATGAAGCGGCCGCGGAAGAACGCGCAGCAAGCAAGAAGCCTCCAGCTGGAGGAGGCAGGGGAAGGGGAAGGAAAAAGTGATACATTTATCTGCCAGGCGAAGTAGCGCTTGGTGAGAGGATGCAAAAGCCGTAGGTACCAATAACTTGGCCATACCAAATGATACCCCATAACGTTTACGATACACGCAAGTTCGCAAGCCGCAACAGAGCACCTCATCGGGGCTCAATAAAGGATTGTGGCTGTCAATCGCTGGCTTAGCGTGTGTTTTATACTGTGTGTTCCATTCCTAAAAATCAAAAGAAGGGCAAGTATTTTGATAAGCGTGAAAGAAACGAAGAGATGGTGAAGTTAGAGTTGAGTCACACCGATTCACTGGTGTGGTTGCATCCTGAAGTAGAAACTTGAACTAAGACTAGCCAAGTACTTTCCCCAAGCTGAGATTTAGGTGTTAGATCTTGTATATTGAGGTATCTTCTGGTAACTCTAATGGTTGAGGTCCATGTCAACCCCCAGGGGCGAAAACGGGGGTCACGAAAAATGTGGGGCGACCCTCCTGGCGAACTTCAGGTGAAGTGCGTCGGTGCACGGGCCTCCATTTCAGCCTTCGCGCCCTTTAGAACTTTTCAATACCGGGCCACAATTCGCCTTTGAGCCTCCAACCTCCGTCACCAAACAACCACCGACTCCATCATCGCGAAGCGCGTCAACAACCCGCGCGCATCTACCCGACGACGCCTTTCGATCCGTTACTCGAATACGGATTCCGCGACACTGGATTTTCATCACGATTAAGCAGCTGGCGACGTAGGGGAGGAGGGTCGAGCGATCTGTTGGCTTGCTCCACCGGGGCGTCGGGCCTGGATCGAGGCGAGGAGGATCACCCGGCAGACTTCATCAATAGCGACAATAGAATCACCGAAAACATCACTTTTCTATTGTTCAGCTACATCCATCCTTCGCGAAGCTTTCGGAACGCGATTTTCGATCAAAGCGGACGTTTGCGCACGCGATAAATACGTCGCACGTTCTGACATCACCATCTTTCCAACCTCCGATATCTCGCCAGTTTTCGTCACTCTCATTCTAAGACCGTCGATTTCGTACTACAACCGGCAAGATGGCGAACCTCTACTTCCCGCACTCGAGTGCGCCCCTCAAGACCATCCAGGAGATCCAGTTCGGTATTCTGGCACCTGAAGAGATCAAGAATATGAGCGTCGCCCACATCAAGTATCCTGAGACCATGGATGAGACCCGTACAAAGCCCCGCGAAGAGGGCCTGAACGACCCGCGACTTGGATCCGTTGATAGACAGTTCAAGTGCAAGACCTGCACAGAGAACATGTCTGAGTGCCCGGGCCATTTTGGTCATATCGAGTTGGCCAAACCCGTCTTCCACCCTGGCTTCATCAAGAAAGTCAAGAAGATCCTCGAGATCGTCTGCCATAATTGTAGCAAGGTGTTGGCTGACAGGGTTAGTCTGCACTGCGTTGGTTGGTTTGCATGACCTTGTTGATGCTAATCTAGCGCTCCGCTCTAGTCTGATGATGAATTCCTCGCCGCTGTCAATATCAGAGATCCCAAAGTTCGCTTCAACCGTGTCTGGGCTGTTTGCAAGAAGCAGACCATATGCTACATCGAGAAGGAGGTCAAACAAGACAAGGACGCTGAATTTGGCTCGAATGATCCTTCAGCGAAGCCCACAATCAAGCATGGTGGATGTGGAAACCACCAGCCGACAGTTCGCCAGGCAGCTCTTCAGCTGTTCACGACCAAGACAGTGAAGTCCGACGACGGCCCTACGATCAAGGACAAAACGGTTCTGACGCCAGAGATGGCGCACGGCATTCTTCGACGCATCTCAGACTCAGATCTTCGCGACATGGGCCTCAACGTCGACTACGCCCGCCCAGAGTGGTTGATCATCACGGTTCTTCCCGTACCACCACCCCCTGTGCGGCCCAGCATCTCCATGGACGGCAGCGGCACGGGCCTGCGTAATGAAGACGATTTGACATACAAGCTTGGTGACATCATTCGAGCCAACAGCAATGTCAGGCAAGCCATAGCAGATGGTGTGCCTCAGCACATCATCACAGATTTTGAGAACCTGCTGCAGTATCACGTTGCCACATACATGGACAATGACATTGCTGGGCAGCCTCAAGCGCTGCAAAAGAGCGGTCGGCCTGTCAAGGCAATTCGGGCACGTCTAAAGGGCAAGGAAGGTCGGCTCCGGGGCAACTTGATGGGCAAGCGAGTGGACTTCTCCGCTCGTACTGTTATTACCGGTGACGCAAATATCTCACTCGACGAAGTCGGTGTGCCTCGCAGCATAGCCCGCACCCTTACCTACCCGGAGACAGTCACCCCGTACAATATCGGCCGACTTACGCAGCTCGTCCAGAATGGACCGAACGAGCATCCTGGCGCCAAGTATGTCATTCGAGCTGACGGTACGCGTATCGATCTTCGGCATCATCGGCGTGCTGGGCAGATCCAGCTGGAGTACGGGTGGAAGGTTGAGCGCCATCTCATCGACGGCGATTACATCATCTTCAATCGTCAGCCCTCGCTGCACAAGGAGTCCATGATGGGCCATCGGGTCAAAGTCATGCCTTACTCTA
Source organism: Coniochaeta sp. PK30-01 (assembly GCA_023628855.1). Taxonomy (NCBI): domain Eukaryota; kingdom Fungi; phylum Ascomycota; class Sordariomycetes; order Coniochaetales; family Coniochaetaceae; genus Coniochaeta; species Coniochaeta sp. PK30-01. The sequence continues at coordinate 291,440 of JAMAJW010000023.1, read as the reverse complement.
CCTTCAGACTCAACCTTTCCGTTACGTCGCCTTACAACGCTGATTTCGACGGTGACGAGATGAATCTCCACGTTCCTCAGACCGAGGAAACCCGCGCCGAAGTCAGGGAACTGTGCATGGTTCCCATCAACATCGTCTCGCCGCAGCGTAACGGCCCCCTCATGGGTATCGTGCAGGATACTCTTGCTGGTGTATACAAGATGTGCCGGCGAGATGTCTTCCTCACAAAGGAGCAGGTCATGAACATCATGCTGTTTGTGCCCGAATGGGACGGTATCATTCCGATCCCGGCCATCCATAAACCCCGCCCGAGGTGGACTGGCAAGCAAATTGTGAGCTTGATCATCCCGAAAATCGTCACTCTTGCGCACAAGTCAGACGATGCGGTCGGAAAGGAGAAGGACTATCCTCCTCAGGATGATGGTGTCCTCATTCAAAACGGCGAGCTCATGTACGGCCTGCTTACGAAGAAGATTGTCGGTGCCACTAGTGGCGGCATCGTACATATCTGCTACAACGAGATTGGACCTCATGGAGCGATGGACTTCCTGAACGGATGCCAGCGGGTTATCAACTACTGGTTCCTGCACAATGGTTTCAGCATTGGTATCGGTGATACGATTCCTGATGCACACACGATCTCGTTGGTTCAGAAAGACATTGACGAGCAGAAGGACAAGGTCGAGGAGTACACGAGGCAAGCCACTAATAATACACTTGAATCGCTCCCCGGTATGAACGTCCGAGAAACTTTCGAAAGCAAAGTTTCACAGGCTCTCAACCAAGCTCGCGACAACGCTGGTAAAACGACTGAGAAGAGTCTGAAGGATCTCAACAATGCTGTGACCATGGCCCGTTCTGGATCCAAGGGTTCGAGCATCAACATTTCTCAGATGAGTGCTATTGTCGGGCAACAGATTGTGGAGGGCAAGCGTATTCCTTTCGGATTCAAGTATCGGACCTTGCCGCACTTCACCAAAGATGACTACTCTCCCGAGGCTCGAGGCTTCGTCGAGAACTCCTACCTGCGTGGTCTGACGCCCAGCGAGTTCTTTTTCCACGCCATGGCTGGTCGCGAGGGTTTGATCGACACTGCTGTGAAGACTGCAGAGACTGGTTACATCCAACGGCGTCTTGTCAAGGCTCTTGAGGACGTCAGTGCTAGGTACGACGGCACGGTACGGAACTCCTTGGGCGATGTCATTCAGTTCGTCTATGGCGAGGATGGTCTTGATGGCATTCACATTGAGAGGCAGGCGGTTGACCATCTTGCCGTATCAAACCCGCAGTTTGAGAAGAGGTACCGTCTAGATGTGATGGATGAAGCCCAGTCTCAAGACGCACTGCAGGTCTTGGAGTTTGGCAAGGACATGGCTAGCGATCCGACCATGCAGGAACTGCTCGATCTGGAGTACGAGCAGCTTCTCGCCGACCGGAAGCTGATTCGCGAGATTGTTCCGGAGAAACTGCTCAGCGAGCAGAGCATGCAACTTCCCCTCAACGTGCATCGCATTATTGCTTCGGCCCGTAACCTCTTCCAGATCGACGATGTTGGTCGCAGCGATCTGACGCCTAAGGATGTCATCCCAGCTGTCAGGAGTCTACTTGACCGTCTCATGGTTATTCGTGGCGACGACGACCTCTCCAGGGAAGCCGATTACAATGCAACGATCCTGTTCAAGTCACAGCTCCGGGCTCGTTTGTCTTTCAAGCGCTTGGCTATCGAGATGAGGATCAACAAGCTTGCTTTTGATCATATCCTCGGTGAGTTGGAGAACCGATGGTCCAGATCCATGGTATCTCCTGGCGAAATGGTTGGAGTCCTTGCAGCTCAGTCTATTGGAGAGCCGGCCACTCAGATGACTCTGAACACGTTCCATTTTGCCGGTGTGTCCTCCAAGAACGTCACACTTGGTGTGCCGCGTCTAAAGGAGATTCTCAATGTCGCGAAAGACATCAAGACTCCCGGCATGGTCGTTCACTTGGACGGCGAGAAAAATGCGACCAAAGAGCAAGCGAAGGAGCTGCGAAGCAAAGTGGAACACACAACTCTGCGCTCTGTTACTGCCACGACCGAGATCTACTACGATCCGGATATTACCTCGACAACCATTGAAGAGGACTTTGACATTGTCGAGTCCTATTTCCTGATCCCTGACGAGAACCATGATCCGCCAGAACAGCAGTCTCGATGGTTGCTCCGTCTCGTACTGGATCGGCAGAAGATGCTCGACAAAGATTTACGCGTGGAAGATGTTGCCGGCCGCATCAAGGAGCTGTACAGGAATGACCTTGCTATTGTCTTCAGTGACAACAATGCTGAAAAGATGGTCATCCGTATTCGTGTTATCAAGAAGTCGGATGCAGACGACAAGGACGAAGACGGCAACAAGATCATTGAAGACGACGTCATGCTCAAGCGGCTCCAAGCTCATCTGCTCGACGGTTGCACTCTCCGTGGCGTTGAGGGTATTGAGAGAGCCTTCTTGACGAAGGGCGCCAGGGTCATGACGTCGGAGGACGGAGGCCTTGTTTTCAGCGCCAAGAACAAGGAGTGTGAGGAATGGTACCTGGACACCCAGGGTACTGCATTGCGCGAGGTTCTAGCGGTCGAGGGCGTCAACATCGTGAGAACAACAACCAATGACCTGTGGCAGGTTGTAGATGTGTTCGGCATCGAAGCGGCCAGAGCTGCTCTCATGAAGGAGCTCTCACAGGTCCTGTCGTTCGGTGGCTCATACGTCAATCATCGTCATCTGGCCCTGCTTGTTGACATCATGACATACCGAGGAAGCATCGCTGCTGTCACCCGTCATGGCATTAACCGGGCGGACACAGGCGCACTGATGCGATGTTCTTTCGAAGAGACGGTCGAGATCTTGCTCGAGGCCGCTGCCATCGGAGAACTTGACGACTGCCGTGGAATTTCGGAGAACGTCATGCTCGGCCAGATGGCTCCAATGGGTACTGGTCACTTTGACGTCCTGCTCGATCCGAAGATGCTTGACACCGTCATCTCGGATAACTCCCGTATGGGTCTCATGCCAGGCATGACTATTAAGGCCAGCCAACTGGAAGGAGCTGCGACTCCCTACGACACTGGGTCGCCAATGGCAGACAGCGGGTACCTGGGCATGGGCTCGCCGACACTGGGCAACTTCTCGCCGATCGTTGGTGCCGGATCGGATACCCCCGCTGGGTTTGCAACTGACTATTCCGGTGGGTTCGGGATGGGCACTGTGAATCCTTACTCTGCCACAAGCCCTCGTCCGACCAGCCCTTTCAGTACCTCGCCGACCTCTCCGTTCAGCAGCGGCGCCTACGGCGGATACTCGCCTTCCTCTCCTGCCGCGGGATATTCTCCTACGTCGCCTCTCATCGACGCCGGCGGTCGCTTTGCTAGCTCGCCTCAGTTCTCCCCGTCCTCGCCATCATTCTCTCCTACGTCTCCGATGATGAGGCCAACAAGCCCCTCAAGCCCCAACTACAGCCCCACGTCGCCCAGCTACTCTCCAGGCTCCCCTTCGGCCGCGAAGCACTACTCTCCCACGTCGCCGGCGCAATTCAACTCGCCGACCTCGCCTTCGTATTCGCCAGCGAGCCCGAGTTACAGCCCGACGTCTCCACATGTGCATGCAGGCGCCACGTCGCCATCGTACTCACCGGCGTCGCCTACATGGTCTCCTACCTCGCCGTCGTATTCGCCGACCAGCCCGACGTTCCAGCGTTCGCCCGGCCAGCAGGCTTCTCCTACCAGTCCTGGATATTCTCCCACGTCGCCTTCGTTCTCTCCTCGTACGCCAGGACGAGCGGCTGGGTCAGGGGATCAGTAGTAAGTTGCTATTCAGAGAACTAGCTATATGCAAAACCACAGCTTGCTGACATTATAATTCCCAGCTCACCTACATCCCCTACCAATGACTGATCGTCCGCAGGATCGATTCCTATTGCGACGTCGCATCAGGATATGAGCTACCACTTTGACAGCGTTGAATGGCATGGAGAGTTTTCTTTGCGCACTTTCCTTCCTATTTCATCCTTCCTCCTGTTCGCACCAAGACTGCTGGACAAACGTATAAGGAGTCTTTTTCCCCTGTTCTCTACGTTTGGCCCATTAAGAAGGGCTGTTAGATAAAAAAGATTGATCAGCGCAGAAGAAGAGAGGGACAAAGGAGGCACAGGTCCCCAAAAAAATTTGGTTTTCATCATTGGCATTTGCCGAAAGGGAGTTGAGCGTTGTCGTTGGTTGCCGTTGCAGAGCACACATCAGACAAGGAGGACGAAAGGGGTAAGGGATGGAACTGTAATGTTTTCTTGATCGTTTGTACATTAGCAGCTGAGATGTGGCACATCGGACTCTGCGAGGATTGGTCTCTGCCCATTTCTCTGCCTCGATGGAAGGAGGGAGTCGGTTGTCCCGACAGTCTGAGACGTCTAGTCTATAAACCCCCCTGGTCTATTACTTCAGGGTAGAAATGAAATTGAGATGAAGACAATCTTACTGATCCCAAGTGCTGATAATGGTGATACGTAGTAGGTTTGGTAGTAGGCCCGAGTGGCTGTTGACTTTGACTTGTCTTTATCAGCCGTCTCCGCCCTGACAGAGCTGTCGCTCTCCACCTGACCTGCTCAACTCAGTCACTTGCCCCGTTCCCCCCTGCTATTACGGTGATGCTGTTGGATGAGTGTAGCAGTGTGATCTTGCTTCGTCCTGTTGCGGAGTTCATTACAGTGACTGGCGGGCCACTCATCATGTTCATCGTTGCGTGATTAACGCAAATCCGCTGCGGATTCTCTCTTGCTGGGCCTCATTTTACGGGCGTGTTCATCAGACCACTCGGCGTGTAGGGGAAGCAGGTTGGCTACGAGAGAATCTGTCACTCCTGACCCATCTGTCCGCTTCCCATCTCCCGTGAGGGTGTCGTTGGTGATCTCATCAGGGGCTCCATATGGACCCCGTTCTTCCGGTTCGTCGGCTCACGCTCTTCGTTCACCCACCCGCCTTCCGGTTGTGTAAGGGTATCCTTACACTTACACCGGGAAGTCGACCTGAACCCATGATCGTCAGATATGGCTTCTTTTCAGAGGCGGTCTTTTCAGGAAACAGGCGGGATATTCATTGGCCAAGTAGCCAATCGTAGCTCCCATGAGACATAGGGGCCTGAGCATTTCGGGCTCAAGAACACGCTGACCGGGTCATGGCGAGTATGACTCCATGTACAGATCGACCTGATGCGCCGTCACTAGCTCCTACTGGCCGTGGTACGGTTGGGGCTGAAGGCCGCATATTAGCCTACTCTGAGCTAGGTCAGTCTATGGCTCTTATGATGCTATCACGAAGTGTAGAAAGGGAGGATCCGTTCAGGGGGTCCGGCGAGGATGCTAAGCGCCCAACACAGGAGGTGGTGACGATATCGGAGTAGTGTTCTGTTGGTGGGGCAATGGCTTCACGGCAGTCAGCCGCACCGCGCACGTCGTTCCAACATCACGTTGCAGTCGGTCATTAGTCTGTTGGTCAGATATCGGGGTTGGGAGAAGTTAGGTTGGGCTCATCGAGATGATTGAATGCAGAGGTCACAAGCGCGACCCGTCGCAAGGCGGATGGTAAGGCTCATTTTCAGCTGACAGATGGTCATCGTCCGAGGTTCGCGATGGATAAGGCTTGATTCCACCCGGCCGCCGCGGCGGTGCCGGACAGAGCCAGAATTGCTAGTCATAAATGGCCCCCAGCCAGGCCGGATCTTAGGCCGGACAGGGCGGTGACCTGGCCGCGTCAAGACGGCCGGCCCCAAGTCCTGTGCGCTGGAAAGTCGGTCAAATCCGAAGCCTGTGAAGATTCCTTCCTGAGACTGAACAGGAGTGTCAAAGCGCAGATTTTGGAAGGTATCATAGCCATTCGTACTTGCCGGTCTAACATGGAGTCGTGCTATTTCGAGAGTTGATATTGGATCCTTGTCGTCGTGAAATCTGGACGGGACTTTCTGAGCAAAAGCGGGGCAGCTACCCTGAGCTTTACCTATCACGGCAAAGTGCGAACACGCCGGTGGTTGTTGGCGCACCCCCTGTCCCGCCCTATCGTCTAAACTTTGTAACAGGCGCGCCTGTAGCCATACAGCGGCGAGGAAAGGGATATGCGGTTGGTCGAGAGCAACGACATCAATGACGAGAACAACGTCAAAATGCAACTCATCCACCGAGGTGATATCGCCTAATGGCCATAAGAGCCAATTACGAGCCCCATTACGGTCAGGTCGACATGACGAAGAGCGGATGATAGGAGACATGCATTGGCCTTGTGGAAGAGATGATCAAGATGTGTCCGGCAGAATTGCGGATGATGCCACACCATGTCGCTTGTATCAGGAGGTATCGTGGTACACATTGGGATATGGATGGCGTTAGGACCCCCGGGTGGTGGATCCTGCCGTTGTGGGCTGACCTCCTAGCCCTGTCAGTGTGTACTTGCGACGCAGGTGGGCGAAGCTACCTACCTAGGTACGTCCGACTCCTGTGCGGTTGTGTCGTTGGTGATTGCTCATCTGTCTTTCTAGGATTGGTGAAGTGATTCAGAGGAGATGACCAGTCTCGCGAAAGCTTGCGGAGACAAGACATGCTCAGCAAGTTACCGAGGCCTGATTGATCAAGGGAGGATGGAATCACCCCCCTCCATGCACTCGCATCTCGCTCGGCCTTAAGCGCGTTGAACGTCAGGTGCAAGGACCACTGATACCCTTGCTCACCTCTCACCGCAGCCACTAGCACGGCAGAAACGAGGGCACACGTGCTCGGCAGAGCCTCTCACAACCTTGTTTTGGCGGTTACGCTCTTCATTTGCCTCGTGTTGCTATCAAAACTCCTCTTCTTGCGGAAGATGTCATTGGTGCGACAGGAGTTTGTGAGCCGAACCTCGTTACACAGCAAGTAACAGGTCACGTCCGTTCCATATCTGATGACGGCAAGTCCTGGCGAAATAGGCGATATCAAGCATGAGCAGATTGCTTTTCCTGTTGGGTGGCAGTAGCAGCCGAAGATCAAGGACCGATATGGTCAGTAACATTGCAACGGTTTGGCGTTGCCGATGTCATCCCTCTGTGCGATCTCATGTCTGCCACGCTGGCAGAGAGTACCGTGGAAGTACAAGGTTACGTGCATACAATCTTTGTTGAGTCTGTGTTCCGTCGCATCGCTATGATATGCATATCAAATAGTGCTACACAAATTCAAGCATATTTTGATAGAACGCTCAAGTCAAGTTTCGGCTTGACTTCGGGCTGGGATTGGCAGACTTGCCTCCGGTGACGTTACTCGTCGGCAGACTCACTGTCGCGCAAAGTGAGAAAACGGCGAACTGCATCAAATGCCGTGTGGTTCTCAACGGCTGCGGGCTGCGGCTTGTGGCTGATGCTTCCGCAGCGAAGACAGACGGGTTACTGCAGTATCAGCAATTGAACGGTATGTTGGGTGCAGGACCGCTGAGAGCTGATTTTATATTTCCAATCTCAGTTTGCAAGGTGCAGAGCCAGTCTTCTGGCCTTGCGGTCTTGATAGGTGCCGTTCTCATCTAGCTTAGTATCTGGATGGTCGTTGGCCTGAGGCGACGTTAGGCCACAGGTTCTGCCCTGGGGGCCAAAAGCCTTTTTAGCGTCACGAAGCCACGCCCCACAAGCTAAATTGGATAATTTTTGGACGGATAATCACATGATTCTGCCCTTATGCACTGTGACCCGGACCGCAAACGAGGCTTGGAGCCTATCAAACTTAGCCGAACGTCGTAGAAACAAAAGACGATGTGCACGAGATAAGAACGGCAGTCCAGAGCGACAAACATTGTGTTTTTAGAGAGCATTGAAAAGGTCAAGATCAAGTTGTGTTAGGCTGTTAGCGATGGAATACAGCGTAAAGTCTGGCAGCGGCTAAAAGCGGAGACAGTGGAGCCTGCTCCCCGGTCGCGAGCCGCTTGCCGAAGCACCCTCTCGGCCTATTGATCGTCATAACTTGCAGGCTGTACCTTCCGGTGATGGTTTGCAGATGATACGGATAGAGTGCACTTGGCCGTTGCCGGCGCGGATGGGCCCGTTGCTTGTGGATAACTGCGATGATTTGTTCGGGCGAGGTAAGCTCTTTGATTACCTAAGGTAAGCTTGGTTCGACAGGGCTGTCAAGGGATGCTCAGTGGATGGCATCAGACTCCCCTTGTGCTACTCCAAACCTACCAGATAAGTATGTGCGACAGGAAGACGACGTTCTGCCATCTCGATTCCAGGTACTTTCATGCTGTCAAGGACGGATCATCAGGCTGAAATTAAGTCCTGTGGTGCAGGTCAAGGACCCATCGAAAACGCAACTCCTGGCTGTTGCTCCCTTCGCAGCTCTGGTTATTTCCCAGCTGTCAGGAAGTGGCCTTATGTATTTGCTGGACAGGTGAAGCAAGATATCTACCTAGGTAGGTGTGCTATTGGGACTGTTTAAGAACGCCAATGCGCAAAGGTGTTGGCCCCTTATTGTCGGCCGAGCTCGCCGATGGGCTGAGACCCCTGAGTGTCTGGCTTGGGTGATCGAGTGACAGACAATCCTGGCCGGCAGAGCGGGCAACGTAATTGTGCGCCACACCGAGAAGCAATGGGACAATGCGCCACTGGACACCTGTTCTGATCATATCCATCGAGGCTGTCAGGTGGCTTGTTGTCGCACACATTTGCGTGATTCAAGGTCAACCAGAGGTCGCAAACAGAGTATTTGGCTTGCAACATTATAGAATTTGCATTGATCAAGAGCAAAGTTTGAATGAGTGTTCGAGCTTCACGCTCTGCAGAAGGTAAAATCAATAAGATACAATGAAACAACCCCCGAACTAACGTAAAAGTAAAGCAGCAAAGGAAGTCTATCGTCGGTCCATGACACATTCCCTAGTCCATCTCCGGTATGCCTCAGTCGACATTGTCGGATACTGCTTCATTGTCTTCCGCCATGACAACTTTAAACGAGGAAAAGCGGTATTCGGCACTGTCGTCGACGGTACATCGCTTTCTCGGAGGAGACGTAACCAAATAGAACTCCTTAGAGCTTGGGGTCGCCTCGACTATCTAGTGTGAGTCAAGTCAGCGTTTTTCTCACGAATCTCGGGACCGTGACATACTGTTGACAGTTAGGACAGTATTGGTTGAAGTCATTGTATTCGGTAGTGACACCCGCAGGGCAGGTTTCAGGCTTGTCCTTTTTCCTGCCGCAGGGCACGAGCATGGGCTCCTCGGCGTGGCCACAACGGAGATAGCGGTTGATATAGATGGTGCACATCTTGAATGTGTATGTCTGACAGTGTTGACGGTCAAGTAGCGTGTGGATGGTTATGATAGAATTTGGCGGAAATCGGAAATGGTTGTGGCTTTGGTGTTTGACAAGAGAGAGGTGCTGTTGATTATTGACAGAAAGATCGAAACTCAGGCGAGCTGGAGCCAGGGTTTTATATCCTTTCCTGGCGGGTTGTCGACATCGACGACTAAGCGGACAGGCTCGTGGGAAGGGCGAACTGGTGCATGTTGCAATCATCAACGGCAATGTGACTTGTCTGTCGTCGTATGTCTTGTCTACTTTGGCCCTTGTACCCTTGCGCCGAGTGGGAGCGGGTGTTCTTCGGTGAACGTTCATATGACTCTCTACAACGGAGTGTTGGTACTTGAGGTTGCCGTGTGTGGGTGAGGCCTAGACAAACCAGGTCTCTCTATGTTGGTTGTCCAAGGCTACAGCCGTCAGAGAGGTGGCTTTAGTGGGCAAGTCGATCATTCGTCAGGTCTGTTGGCTCTATTGCGGACAAACGTACCGCATGCACCACAGACACATGCACGGCGGGATGTAGCTTCTGCAATTACTTGATCAAATCGTGGACGGGACAGAGCTTGTAGGTTGGGCGCAAGGGGACGATCTAGGACTGACCGTTGGAGTTGGAGGTGGAGCTGCCGTCGAGTGAATCGCCAGGAAAACTTCCTACCAAGCCAAATAGGGTAGGTAAATACCTTGCTGTCGCATTTCGGATAATGGATCACCGCCGGATGAGTTGGTGTACACCTCGATGCTGTCAAATAGATTCAGTACTTCCTGTGCTCACCAGCAACGTGATACGTACCACAGCATCCAACGTCAGAGATTGTCCATGTACCTACCTTTGGCGAACCAGCAGGGAATACTTGGGAAAGGAAAATGAGCCGAGATACGCAAGCAACGGGCCACAGCAAGGGACGGTTGATTGGCCTAGGATAGAGAGGGTCGCCAACCGTTAGTGCGGCTATCTTCACCACCGCACACCCTCTCCAGCACGCGAGCTTGCTCTGTTCGCCGAATGTGCAGAGAAACCGGTTGTGTTGCTAGAAGCTGCGCGCATCCGGGAGACGCCGGCTCGATCGATCAGATACTGTACTTTACTGTTGCAAGCTGGTTCGCGTTAATCTGGAAGGCCAGAGAACACCAACAAGAGGGCCAGTTCTGCTATGTGTAACGGTAATGGAATGCCTTCTAGAGTGTTGCAACGTCAAAAAGCGGCCGTTTGGGCCATAGAGTCAGACAAAAGTGTGCGCCAACAGATGATCCCCTTGCGGGAGGGCTGATGTGGGACATGCCCCCCCTACCGAAGTGAGCCGTTAGACCTCTAGGTCCGGATGCTCCATGTCATTGCCGGCTAGTGTGGCGGGAGACATCAAGATGCGGTGACATGAGAGGCCGAGACCCGATCTTCGCACGTCAGTGGTAGAGGGCCGACCCCTGACAGGTCCTCTTCTAGAGGGGGGGGGAAACGAGGATTGGGCATTGGAAGTCCACGATGGAAGGACCCGTGCCCATGCTTGAACTACTCGCACTAGCAGGACCTTCTTAGTGATGGTATCCTTGACCGTGAGGAGACGTACGCTGAGCAGGCTAGTCCACATATGCTCCGAGAGTGCTGTTTAGAACTAGTGCTAGACTGCTAGACACACGACGGTTGGCCACAGGCCCGCCAACGAAAAGGAAACTGGCAGTCATCCGGCCCCCTTGATACGACTACTCAGGCCACGGCTTGCTAGGTCAAATACATGGAGCTGCAAAGATGCGACATCTTTCCACTCTCGCCAGCCAGATAGCCGCCGTGCTGGCTTCGGACGTGGGTGGCTGCAGCAGTACTTCGCACGTAGTGATATCCTGCATCATCGATGCTTGCTGCCATGGGCCCTGGCAGCCTGCAGCACGCGACAGGTACAGTCGTATCCACCCCGTGGTTGTTGGTTGCGATCGACCAACAGGCACTGGATCACAACCGGAGACGCGTAGCAAGCCTGCAAGCTTAATGCCTGTCCGGAGTTTGTCATGCTCGCCGTATGACACTGACTCGTGATGCTGAGCTTGCAATGGGTAGATAGAATACAGTTAGATAGCGGTGAGGAATATTGCCACCTTCTTTGTTCTTTTGTCGTTCTTGTCTTAGATCTAGACTCTAGATTCAACAAGAATGGACCAAGCGTGGGAGTTGAGACAAAGGACCCCTGGCGAAATGGTCCGTGATGCGGAACAGGCTAACAGCCCAAACTTAGCAACACTACCTGGTACTAATCGTACTCTGCAGTAGCTGAGTTAGCCCGAAGAGGTTTAAGGTTGTTCTCCAGGCCAGGTACGTCCCTCCACCCTGCAGCATCAAAGCTGTTCATCTGCAGAGTGCAGTGATACAGGCACCTCCTTCCAACCTTGCCCAAATTACGGTTTCGATATACCTGATGGCTCATTCACTCCTTCCTCCAATTAAGATACAGGACTACCACCAGCAGCCGGCCCTTGCGCAACCAGCTGGTGCAATCAACCTACACTAAACGCGCTTGTCCGCTTCCTCGGCCTGCTTCGTCTCGTCAAACGTTCTATTGTATGGAAACATTTACGACTTCTCGAAAAGTCCACCTACCAACTATCGAAATTGACCAAAGAGACGGCGAAATCGACAAAGGACAGTTGGATGGGCCTTGCGCAGCCACAAAAGTGCTAGCAGGCCGCAGAAATCGGCAGCCCGGTGGCCGACAAGCCGCCGTCTTCCGGGTCGTGATCTCGGCTCGTGGCACGCTGTTAGGCTTTCCTTCCTACTGTAGTACTGTGGTGCTGCTTGTAGAGTCGATGAGTCGGATCGGCGTCGACGTCACGTCTCATCGCACCGCGCCGAATTGCGACGGAGGCTGTATTTAGTCGCGACCTTGCCAACCTAGTGGTAGGTCAGCCGCGGTAGTAGTGACACAAGCCTCAATGCGGCCAACAAATGCGGCCAGCCCAGGCGTTGCACTTGCATTTGAAGCAACACCCACACACACAGCCTTGTCTCCGCCTCGATTGCGGGCTCACATCTCAAGCCTGCGGGTTCGGGACGACATGTTTCGATCGTCCGTACATACGATCCATTTGCATGTTGTAGCCGGCAGATCCAGAGGATTGTTATGTTTCCTACCAACAGAAACAGCAACTTCACGCGCCAATTCCCTCCTGCTACAGGCATCAAGTCATCTCTCGCTTTAGGCTGTTTTGTAGACTCCTCTGCTGGACCGTCTTTGCACGCCGAAACCTTGGTTCAGTGGTCTTCGACATTTCCAGCTTCCTGGTCGCTCATACCAAAGACGGTTGAACCATTCGGCTCATATCTGAGCTTCTGCGAGGCAGCAACATCTTGCTCTCCTTAATATGCACAATCTGCTATCGATGACTTTGCCAAAGTCCAGGACTCGAGTTCCCGTGGAGATTTGTGAGAGGCCTCTGAACCCTGCTCAAGTGCCATGCCCGGTCGGTGACGGCCTCAACCATGGCATCGCTATGATATCAAAGCGGAATTATGTGTTGTGCGGCCCAGATGAGACGAAGATCACCCGGACACTGCGCAGACGCCAACCGCGGCATCATTGCGGCAGCGGCGCTTCTTCCGCACCGCTTTGGCACCAGCGCAACCGCTAACTACCGCATTCTGGAGAAGATATCCGCTTCTTTCTGGGCCAACAAGAGTCTTGGACCCGAACCAAGTAGGAGTCGGAGTTCTTGAATGCGCGTCAAAAACGCCTCTGTGATGGTTCTGGCTTGGAGACAGCCGGGCGCCGCGTGCGCCAATCACGAGAGACGGCGAAGCGCCTGTTGCGACAATTGCAGACTGTGACCCTGTCTATACACGCAAAAATATCAACAAAAAAAAATGCAGCTTCGTATCCCAAGAGAAAACTCATCGATATCCCGCATACAATTGCAGGAGGCAACGGTCATGGGAGGTCGGAAATTGCCCAGTCGGCTGGTGACCTCGACTGGGTGGAGCTTACATTGGGCAGTCACTCACTCAAGCCCCCTCGGGCACCTCCTTCCCGTATGTCATAGGGGACCAAGATAACCTGGCTCCTGCATCCACCGTGGTGGTCGAGCTGCCTAATCGGCGACATGGCCGTGGCGATCGATAACCAACGACTGTCATCGTCTGTGTGTCCTAGTGAGTGAAGGCCCGCTCCGTCGCTCTCCCCGTCAATATCTTCCTCGCTGAGGCACATTGCTGCAGTCTAGCAACCCATCACCAACCGCCATTCCACCCTGGAGGACAGGAAGTGGTACCTCGGCCGAGAGACTCACTCGTCATTAGCTCTGTGGTTCTCTGCCGGATGAGTTCCTGATCATCTGCCTGAATACATACCCCTTGTTGCAGGCTTCCTGAGGCCCGTCGGGAACCATGCCGGCGCCGACGGTTGACATCGAGGCAATCAAGCCTGTAAGTCGACACCGGATTATGGTGCCATACTCGATAATGCTATGGCAACACCTGCCACCTCCCCCATTGATCACACCGATCGTCTGAGATCACCACAGGACGAGTGGCCACATGCTGCTGATGTCTTCTCCAGCAGGCTAGCCACATGAGCGGGTCTTGTATCTCGAGTGCTGCATGGAGTAGAGAGTACTTCTCAATACTTCAGGTGGTTCGGCAGCACTTTCCTGCCCTCCCCCCCCCCCCCTGAATAGCCAAGTGACTCTTGCTGGAGAGGTGTCACTTATTAAGGGTGGCTAGAGCAGCCAACCACACGTGGAGCGTCGAGATAGGTCTGAGCTCGAGGCTGTTCCCTGTCTATGCAGGCGACAGACCACACTTCCAGAGAAGCCGGCCGGCAGTAGCAGGTCAGGGAGGGGATGCCACCATCTCGCACCAAAACCACCAACGAGACCGAGATGTGGCCTTTCCACATCATACAGCTCGGACTCAGCGTTCGTCCGATACCTGACCATACCCCTCAATACCCGAATGTTGGAGGATGTGCAGTAAGTCGCTGCTTTATCGTGGACACTCTGCCCAGGGGACATGTCTTTCCTTGAGGGCTTGAGTCCATGAGCTGCCTACGAATTCCACATGACAACTGCTTGACCTCCACACGTTGTGGCAGTACTCTGCAGACTCTCAGCAATCCATCTTGACTCTGAGACTGTTGGCTCACACCGTCAGTTCACGACTCCCGGATCTAATGTGAGATATGGAAGGGACTACTCACAAGCAGCTTCTAGCAAGAGGATATATTATCTCTCCTTCACACTTTCGGATTGGATTTTTTTTTTCTCCTTGTCAGTCAAATTGGTCTTCTCCATTGACCCATAATCCAGAGAATCTCCGTGCTCCAACTATGGCCCAGCAGCTCATGTATAACTTGTTCCATTAAGGCTCGCCTTGTCCGAATCCTACACCTTCATCTGACTGGCAGGTGCGGGAAAACAGATCGGGTAAGACGGTGGTCCATCCACGTAACAAATGGCAAATCTCTCTGGGAACTGGGAGCCATTGACTTTCATGTTGCTGGCTTGCTGGATTGCTGGCTTCCTACGTCTACGGGGCATTCTTAGCTCGAGGAACGTTTCTCAACACCAACTATGCTCCAATCACGTGAATACTCCAGCGGCTAGACCCGGGAATGCGCCTGCCACACTTCCTACGCACATGATTCGATTTACTTGCAACAATGGGGTGCTTCTTTATCTGGGTCAGCTGAGCATACCGGAAGCAACAGAAACGATGTCATGAAGAGCGAAAGCAGTCGCGCGCCTGGAAGGTGTTACCCGGCTACCCCACAATCCACCAGCAGTCCGGTGTGCCCAACTGCGGTCGATGGCTTCCGGTACCCGACTTATCCTCGCGAAGCCTTCGTCCGGAACCAATCACCAGCATCACTGCTCCGACGCTGCGGCAAAACGCTGTCAGGGGTGGTGCCGGAGCGTGAGACGGAGCCGCAGCCGTCATTCTCCACAACATTGGTTCTGATATCAAACATCTATTCATCGCCGTGATCTTTCCTTGGCTATCATCCCACGATGGAATGCAAAATCACAACATTTTTGGCCGGTTTTGTGTGTCTGGAGTGGTCCATGCTTTTGCTGACTGCGCACAATAGCGGGCGGATAACGAAGGCATATCTTGTCGCCCCTTCCTCAGTCCACTCAGGCCAAGTTGATACCCCACGTTCCTGGGAAGCCGCGGCTACTCGCACTTGCCCATGACGGCCGACTCCAATCATGGAGTCAAGCCGACACCCCCTGCTTGATATAGATGATCATACGTCGTCTGTGAAACAAGTAAGCGGGCAGGCAATTTTTGCTGCTGATTAGGTAGCAAACACATGCCAAGCTGAGAGAGATGGGATGAGAATGTGCGTGCTCCGTCGACTCCGCGTCAGCAGCCAAGTAACCCGAGGGAAGCATATAAGTTCCTTAGGTCCGCAAGTGCGTCTCCTACTCTCTAGTTCCTTTCTTCCTCGTCTCTCTCCAACTCACACTGTTTCCGGTCACCTGTTCCACCTGCTTCCAAGTACGTAACGGAGAACTGTGGTGATTCTGTACTGCTGCAGTGCTGCCATACGTCTTTTCACCACCCAAACTTGCAGCAAACATCCAACATACACTTGACCGGAACTCGATTTCCTACCCTCCATCTAAAGATGTCTTCACCAGTTTCCCATCGTATTCCCATGGCAGCAGGCTTCCTTTCTCTAGCCCCAGCTACCTCTTCCTCATATCCTGTCACCCAAAAGCCAAGACCCACGCAGACCCCAGAGATCGCACTCCCTCTCACTACCGCAGCTCTCGCACAAGCCACCGACGAGGCAGCCGACGCAAAGCAGCGGACGTCCAGCCTAAGCAGTGACGGTTCCAAGAGCGGCGCCGGCCTGCGCTTCCTCAAGCTCGGCCCAGTCCACCAGGGCGAGCACCTTGATGGCGCCAAGGGAGATTGGCACGATCTGGCCGTCGAGTAATCGATAGATTACCGGCGATGCCCTTTCCCAGCAAAACACTTTCCTTTCTTTAATGTCTATATTCATTTACGATGACAATTTCCCACAATTGACACGTTTATTTTCTTTCCTTTTCCACGGTCTTACGACGATAGAGCTTGGGCGCAATCTGCGGGTCTCACATCGGACGGGTTTGCATTTCAGAGAGATAAGGGAGGCCAGCGAAGCAAGGCAAAAAAAAAAATATTGCTTTCGTTCGGTTCAAGTTTGTCAAGCAAAGGAAATAGAGTGTGTCCAGTTTCTAAGTCTACAAGGTACCGGAGGCGGTGTAGCTTGAGAGTGACATGGGATGCAGAAGAAACAGGGAGGTTGTCAAACAGGCTTTCTACGCACACAAGCAGGGGAGCAGAGTCAGTACTCGCCCTCGCTCGGGGGTACTGCATAGCTGCATACAATTGACGGAGTCATGATGCGATACGAGTTGTCTTGATAGCGGTCTTGGTTGAAATACTAGCGAAAGTTTCCCACCGCACATCCAGATGCATGCAATGTGCATCCAGTATACTGTACCTAAACTCTCATATGCAGTGCGCGTCGTCCTGCAGTTGAGATCTGGTGTTGCAGTAAGCGCACATCTGCTGGGCGCGCGTATTGGCGGACTTGATACCAGCAGGTCCGTCCACGACAGCCTCTCTAATCCTACAGATTGACCTGGCACTACCCCGTACCTTTACTTAGTATTGAACACAATCACGCGTCCTCGGGCGGAGAGTCCACCACGAAGATCTTCACCCTATGCAATCAACAAACCAGAGACACAATACTCTTTGTGGCAGTCTTGGCTAGGTCAGTGTACCGTCTTGGCCGGCGGCATTGAATCATTCGCCATCTTCTCTCCGCTTCTTTCGTGATAAGCCAAGCTGAAGAGGTGTTTGAGGGATAGCAGTCCGGTACGACGCAATGCCTCGCCTCGGCGGCGCCATAGTCCTCATAACCCAACTTAAGTTCAGACAGGTTGCTCGGTACCACACCGTGACCCGGCATCTCAATCATGTAATACGCGCCTCTCCGTGCCCGCCAAGAAAGCAATGATACACATCATGATATATTGTCTCGGCAGGGTTGATTCGCAGAAGATCTTCATCTGCAATATCAAGATGGTTCATGGCAAGGGTATTGTCTCGATAGAAGCCGGCACACCCATGTTTAACCTAGGTAAGTACGTAGTAGGTCGGTATCTAGGTAGACGGCAGGTGCCGGTCTGTCACCGAAGCAATCTCCGGAAGAGCGGTGTCAATGATCCCTGTCTCGGTGCCGCCAAGTGCCGGTTTTATGACTTCATCCGGTCCCCGTGCCGTTTTAGTTCCGGGAGAGCCTAATGTAGGTCGATTGCCTCTACCTTATGAACCCTTCTTGGCCAACTAGGCTTCTGCGCAACTACAATACACAGTATATTTGGCGTAATACTGCCATATTGCCCTACTGCCATAGTGTAATGCTACAATACTGCAATACTGCGATGCTGCATTGGTGTCTACTAAAGCCTTATGTATCTCATCCTTCTAACCCTGAAAGGCGACCAGGTGCTTGAGGCAGACGACAGCTTTTTGGCAATCGGTCAGGCAGGTAAAGTGATGTGGCCCAGAAGCCTAGTTGGCCCAGAAGAGTAGTCCATACGGTATTTTGGCATACGGATTGCAAAATCTCGGGACTGCTCAAGCCACGTAATCACACATCACAACTTCTACATAAGTCCATGCAGAGGACGAAGTAGAGATATCAGACCATTAACAACGTTCTACCAGGCCTCTACCTAATCTACATGCACGACACCACCGAAGAATTAGAGTCAGAAAAGACGTGGCTCAAGTCTCGGGGAAAGACGAAAATACGAGGCAAAATAGAGGCGATCATGAAAAAATGTCCATTTTAGAGTGACCCCCCTCCATCCTATCCTCTACACCTCATCGTAATACGCAAAAGAAATCGAGAGACAAAAAGACAATCTTGGTTTGCCTCAAACTTTTGAATCCCGATGGAGAGAAAACGAGGAAGTATTACGCCTTTCATAAGATCCCGAACGTTGTCCCAATCAATGTTAAAGAAACCCCGCCCAGATGCAACGATTTCGCTCGGAGAGAGGGACGATCGGAACCAAACCCAAGGTCATGTTGCCAGCCACATTTACCGGGAGGACATGGCCTTGGTCACCAGCCTCTTGAGGCCGAGCTCCTTCTTCTTGAGGTCCTCGGCGCTCGAGTCCTCAATCTCCAGCTGGCCCATGGCCTCGCTGAGGGACTGCTCGATCTTCTCCTTCTGACCGCGCTTGAGCTTGAGGCTCAGCGTTGGGTCGGAGATGATCTCCTCCACGCGGGAGATGTATGACTCGAGCTGCTGCTTGGCCTCGAACTTCTTGCTGAAAGCCTCATCGTTGGTCTTGTACTTCTCAGCCTCTGTGATCGTTGTTAGTCATGCGTTATGTTGGAGTTTTCTGAGGATCAGGAGGGACGTACCAGAGATCATGTTCTCGATCTCAGTCGACGAAAGCTTGCCGACGGAGTTGGAGATTGTGATGTTGGCGCTGCGGCCCGAGGTCTTCTCAGTGGCGGTAACCTTGAGGATACCGTTGACATCGACCTCGAAGACAACCTCGAGGACGGGCTCACCAGCCCTCATGGGGGGGATGGGAGCAAGGGTAAACTCGCCGAGAGAGGTGTTGTCATCTATACGCGTCATTAGTACACATCCATCTCCACTGGTCACATAGAAGATATGAACACTCACCAACATTGATGCGCTCGCCCTGGTAGATGGGGAACTGAACTGTCTGCTGGTTATCTGCGACAGTGGTGAAGGTGCTGATGTGCAAAGTTAGACAATATTCGATCAAGTCGATTAAGTTACGCAGGAAAAGCCTCACCGTTTCTTGAGGCAAGGAACTGTCTGTCCACGGGGAACGACAGGGGCGAAGATGTTGCCCTCCATGGCAACACCGAGAGAAAGGGGAACAACGTCGAGAAGGAGGAGATCGGCAGTGTCAGCGGAGGTGGCCTTTCCGGAAAGGATGCCGGCCTGGACGGCGGCACCGTAGGCAACGGCCTCGTCGGGGTTGATGCTCTTCTCGAGCTTCTTGCCGTCGAAGAACTCGCTGAGGAGCTTCTGGATCTTGGGGATACGGGTAGAACCGCCGACAAGGACGATCTCGTCAACGCCGCTCTTCTCCATGCCAGCGTCCTTGAGGACCTGAGCAACGGGCTCGAGGGTGCCAGCGAAGGCCTTGGCGTTCAGGTCCTCGAAACGGGCACGGGTGATCTGCATGTTGAAGTCCTCGCCGTCGAAAAGCGAGTCAATCTCGATGGTGGTCTGAGCACCGCTGGAGAGGGTACGCTTGGCACGCTCGCAAGCGGTCCTGAGTCGCCTCAGGGCACGGGGGTCGGCTGAGGGATCCTGGTAAAGTTGTTAGCATAAAAATACTTTTCATCAAAATGTGCGAGCAACCGATTGCACGAATCGTAGCCGAGCAAACTGTTCCACGATGAACGGATTGCACGACCAGGGATTGCGCGACAAAACGATTGTTCGACAAGGGAACTGCGCGACGAGGTGACTACGGACCTTCTTGGTCTTGCGGATGAACTCTTTCTTGCAGTACTCGAGGAGGTTGGTGTCGAAATCCTGACCACCAAGATGGGTATCACCAGCGGTGGCCTTGACGGTGAAGACACCGCCCTGGATGTTCAAGAGAGAAACATCGAAAGTACCGCCACCAAGATCGTAGATAAGGACGTTACGCTCCTTGTTCGACTTGTTGGAGCCAAGACCGTAGGCGATGGCGGCAGCAGTGGGCTCGTTGATGATACGGAGGACGTTGAGGCCTGAAATGGCACCAGCATCCTTGGTGGATTGACGCTGGTTGTCGTTGAAGTAGGCGGGGACTGTGATAACGGCCTTCTCGACCTTCTTGCCCAGCTTAACTTCGGCAATCTCCTTCATCTGTGGGCGAGGGTTAATATATTGCGTCGAGCCTGGTTGATATCGTAGTGGAACTTGCCTTGGTCAGGATCATGGCGGAGATCTCCTGGGCGGAGAACCTGTGGGTGCCGCCAAGGTACTCGACCTCGATCTTGGGGGTGCCGTTCTCATCGACGACCTTGAACGGCCAGGACTCCATGTCCTTCTTGACGGTAGGGTCATCAAACCGGCGACCAATGAGACGCCTGAAGGGAAACAAACGTTAGCGGTGTGTTCATTTCGCCTGCTAGGAATATACAGCAGATGCTGCGAGGAAAGTGTGCACATACTTGACATCGAAGACGGTGTTGCGCGGGTTCATGGCAGCCTGGTTCTTGGCGGCCTCACCGATCAACCGCTCGTTCTCCGTGAAGGAGACGAAAGACGGAGTGGTGAAGCTACCCTGCTCGTTGGCAATGATCTCGACATTGGTACCCTCGTACGTAGCAACGCAAGAGTAGGTTGTGCCTGGAGATTGAGGTTGTCAGCACGGTTTCGGACAATGCGGCTGGGAGGCCGAAAATATCGACATGCCAGCATATTGCGAGGGCCGCAGAAGGACATACCAAGATCGATGCCGATGGCACCATCGTAAACCTCGTCCGCCATATTGTAATATGTCTTGTGAGATGAGGGAAGGAGGGATTGGAGGTTAGGGAGGAACAACCGCAAAAGGATGAAAGATGCAGGTTTGCTCTTGCGTGGGGCAGTGGCAGGTTATAAATTTTTAGGAATTTTCAGAAGACCGGTGAATACTTTTTTTCTTTTCTCGCCATTGCCTGCCCACATTTCCTTCCCCACCTTTTGCTTGATTCAGGAAAAGAGTCTGAAAGACGACACAAATTTCTTATCGCTATCGCCCTCCATAAGAGGGCGCCGGCACGTGATGCGGTTATCTGGCAACTGAGACAGAAGTCAAGACCCTGGACGCATTTTTTGCTGCCAACCGCCACCACGACGACCCTTGATGCGACAGAATTCCTCGAATCTCTAATTACCTTACGTTTTCTCACTTTGCGCCTCGACTCAGCTCGAACCCACCTCCACGGCGAATCCGAAATCGCGTCGACCAAAGTGCTTCTGGAGACTTTGCCTGGTGCATAGTCATCCATAATTTCAGCCGAGACAAAGAGACCCATCTTCAATTTTTGGACAATCTGTAGAGACCTCGGGCTTCACGCTTTCCTCGCCTTCCCGCGTAGCTCCTTCCTCAACGACCAACGCACGGTCCAGACTTCTTCGACGTCACTCTAATTCACCTGCGACTCGTCCCTCTCCATATTCTCCGCCAGAGTCTCGCTCTCTGCCTACCTACCTTACCTCACCCTCGACCTTCGGCCTCGGAGCTCGTCCGACCTCCACCACATACCTCTACCCAGGTTACTCTTTGTCTCGTGCTGCTAGTACCTACGCATCACACAATGTCGGAGCAAGTTGATCTCACCACCATCCCCATATCGCCAGATGGCGGTAATGGTTCCTCTGCGAGCAACATCGACGACGCGGCGGCGGACATTAAGACCGTCTTCCACGACAAGGACAACTTCAATGTCAAGCACCCGCTTGCGAACAGGTGGACGCTCTGGTTTACCAAGCCTGCCAGCGGCAAGGTTCGTCACATGCTTACATTATGGTAAGACGGACGATTGCTGACCAAGTTTACACAGGGCGACAACTGGAACGACCTGCTGAAGGAAGTCATCACCTTCGAGTCCGTGGAGGAGTTCTGGGGCGTATATGTGAGCACATACCTCGCGACTCGTTTCTTCCCTTTTCGCCGTCACACACTAACGTTGTCCCTTCCCAGAACAACATTGCTCCGGTCTCCAGCCTGGCCCTCAAGTCCGACTACCATCTCTTCAAGGAGGGCGTCCGTCCAGAGTGGGAGGACCCGCAGAACAAGCACGGCGGCAAGTGGTCATACAGTTTCAAGGACAAGCGGAGCGTCGATATTGACGAGCTCTGGCTCCACGTGATGCTCGCGGCTATTGGCGAAACCCTGGAGGAGGAGGAGGACGGCGAGGTCATGGGAGTTGTCGTCAACGTTCGCAAGGCTTTCTTCAGAATCGGTGTCTGGACGCGCACAACGGGTAAGCACATTCCTGGCCGCGGCGATGGCGATGTCGCCGGAGGCAAGGGTCGATCTGTGGAAAAGGGACGCGAGGTCCTGCTCTCTATTGGTCGCCGCTTCAAGGAGGTGCTCAAGCTGCCCGCCACCGAGCTGCTCGAGTTCTCTGGTCACACCGACAGCGCCCACAGTGGCAGCACCCGTGCCAAGGCCAAGTTCACGGTCTAGGAGTGCCTAGTCGGCTTATCCACGTACTTTGGAGGCTTTTCTGCTGGTCTTCAAACCCTCCGCGCATGACTTTCCATCTCGTATAACGCTCGACCGATATTCCCGTTGGAAGCAAGGGTGGAGGATGTCTTTTTATTGTTGGAAGTATGGGTTACTCTGCGATGGACAGGAATTGCATCTCTTTCGAAACTCTTCGGAAGCAGGGGCACGGATATGGCTTAATGTCTGCTCGCCTTTGGAGCAACTGGCTGAATGGGTTGCGAGGCGTTTTCCTTGTTTTGGGATGCAAATAGCCCTAGGGATCTTGAACTTGAGCTGGGTCCCACATCATTGACAAAGGACTTCCCTCTACCTCAGTGCCGACCACGATCTGTCTATCACTCCGAGATTTGGGTGACCAACGTCGTATCAAGTGACTTGTCTGTCCTAAGGGCCACTCGACCTCTGCCTTGATATTCGTTCTCCGTTTAAATACAGGTCACCTCAGGAAACCTTCAGCTAAGCATCCGTTCGCAAAACCACAGGACAATGAAGGGCAGACTCCAACGCCATAACCAAATCGGGTGCTCGCCATTTAGGATGATTATGCCTCATCCATTTGTACATCGTCGTCATCCTCAATCGACCGCACCACGCTGCCCTGAGCCTCCATGTCCCCGCCTTCTCCAACCACTTCACCGCCTGGAGCATGTGCGGGAGGCGTCCAACTCCTCGGGACCAAGGATGGATCAACCTCAGGCAAAGTTGTTTCAGCCATGTCATGATCATCAGGAGCTGTAGGTTGCCTCAACGACAGCATATCCGCAATCCTCTCTCTCCAGGTCTGCCGTCGCTCAGTCGCTTCGTCACCAGT
The DNA here is from genome assembly GCA_023628855.1 of Coniochaeta sp. PK30-01. NCBI lineage: Eukaryota > Fungi > Ascomycota > Sordariomycetes > Coniochaetales > Coniochaetaceae > Coniochaeta > Coniochaeta sp. PK30-01. The sequence goes on along the minus strand of JAMAJW010000023.1, from coordinate 268,045 downwards.
CGCTTGGACACCAGTCGCTGATCGATCGGTTAGCTACATCACCCTCATGATATGGACCGGAAAGATTGTGACAAACTTACCTCTGCTGATACTTTCGACCAGCATCTCACGCACCATCTTCCTCTGCAGTGGCGTGTCTCCAATCGGATATCGCGCCGGGCCAGGTCGATGATAGAAATTGGCATCCTCGTGGAATCTCCTGAGCCTCTCTCTGAAGTATTTGCGCGGAATCGGGTCCTCAGCAACAGGATCGATGATCATCTTCTGGTCAATGAGATCGTCGCGCTTGATCTTTGCTCTCGTCTCCTCGCTCAAAAGCTCCAGCGGCCACCGGTCAAGACTGAAGAACTGCTTCGCCTTGCCGCGCACCTCGACCGAAGCCCAGTCCCAGTTATGGTCGCGCCTCCAGGCAATTTTATTGGTGCCGTCCGGGTTTTTTAGGTTGAAGCAGCGTCCGCGGCCGAGCATGCTCAGGTTCTCGTTACTCTCCTTGATGATGTTGTGGCGAATGATGCCAAGAGCAGCGTCCTCCATCGCCATTGTCTCCTGCTGAATCTTCAGGTCTCCATCCGGAATACTTTGTTGGATACAAGTGGCCACCCTCTCCCAGAAGGAAGGATCGATGTTTTTCACGACCTTGGCTAGGTTGAGGCTTGGCTCGGCTGAGCTGCTGTCCCACTCTGCCTCGAACTCCTTCTTCGCCTTATGGAACGCCCGCCTGAACGTTTGCAGCGTAGCCCAGAGGACCTTCGTGTCCAGGGGCTTGGCCTTCTTCCAGTCCTCTTTACCTCTCTGGAGACGGAATATGGTGAGGCCGAGGCGGACGCCGAGGTTGTAGAAGAAGTTGCGTTGCAGTTGGGGATCGTCTGCGATGATGGCAGGCAGTTGATGGAACGATGTGATGTCACCTGGGTACAGTGGAATCAGGTGCCGATGGCCGTCATGTTCATTCCGAGTAGCTGGGAACATGATGCGGGCTTGAGGTGCAAGACCCCGTATGGATCGCGCAACTCTGCCGTAGACCATGAGGTCCTGTTGGTATCTGCGATGACATCGTCAGTATGTACCTCATCTCGGGCCGATCTCTGATACGCACCTGCACAGGCCTTGCTCTTGGGCTCTTTCAAGGAAATACCTAGCCTGAAAAGGCGTGAACCGGACTCTGCTCTTTGATTCGTCGCACCCGCTGTTCAGAACATCCAAAAGCTCTTCAATGGTCTGCCACTGGTCTACGTCCAGGAATAGAGCATTCTCTCGTCTGTCATCCATGGCCTTTACAAGCCGCGTGGTGAATATCTCATAGAGCTTGGGCTGGTTCTCCCCGGAGACTCTGAGCATCTGCTCGTTGGTAGAGTTGCTGGTCAGGAAGCATAACCATCTCAGCTCTTCCCTGGTGACATTCGTGGCCAAGCGTCCAGCAATGCCCCGATCAGGAAGTGTGAACTGAAACTCTTCAGGCAGACCCCGAGCGCCGCTCATCCCAAACTCGCCATTTGCTGCTGCACGGGCAAGTTGTTCTACACCTCCTAGAAGGGACAACTGCTCGCCCTCACCTATCGTCTTCGGCGTTCGCACAATGGCCTTGAACACCGCTTCGCATTCCTTCAGGAGGTCCTGCTGCTCCTGGACATCAGGATCAACCATCCGCCACACGAAAGGGCCCCCATACGTCGTACCCTTGGGCACAGTAACCCAGCTCCTTGTATTGGCGTTGTGCTCACTCACCCCCTTCCGAACATGCTCCGCTAGATCGGCCAGCAGCTTCCGATGCAGCCGCCACAGAAACGTATACGGCATCGTCTCCAGCTTGTCGCGGGCGACAGGCGCAGTATTCCAGTCGATCTCTGCGGGCTGCCACTGGTAGTTCCGATCCAAGTCCCTCCTCACCGCGGCGAGCACACTCTCCTCGACAACCGGGACGACACGATTCAGCTCCGTCGTAGCAAGAGTCTGCTCCGTGTTGGTAAATAACCGCAACGCCTCCTGCAGCGCGGCTCGTCTCGCGCCCCTCTCAATCGCATGCTTTCTCAGACGCGCATCGACCTCGGTCTGCTCGCCGTGCGGCGGAGGGGGCAGCACCGCCCCCTCGGACGGAAGTACAAGCCTGCCCCGCCCGTCCTTCGTCTTGAACCTCCTAGGCGGTCCCGCCGATGAAGTGCAAGCCTCATAAGCCGCATTCTCGAGTCTGAAGAGATAGTCCTGGTCGATTGTGTACCCCGGCCTAACAGCCCAGAACGCATTCTCGGACTCGTTCAGCCGTTTCAGGAACCAGTCCACCCCTCCCGATTCATCGTCGTCGATGCCATCCGCCGGGTGAAACTGAGTATGGACCCTCTCTGGCTTGGCCACCAGGATCCTCCTGCTCCCCTCATCCTCAACCGGTTCGCCAACTTGTATCGCCCTCATATCCCTAACCCCTACCCTCTTCCCCCTTTTCGGCAGCGGGACTTCTCCCTCGCTTCTGATACCCTCTCCCCAATTCACCACTCCATATTTCTCTCTTTCAAACCGCCTATGCACTCTGACTTTCCGCCTCGTGTCCATATACATATTTCCCACCAACACTCCACACCGCTCGACCATCCTGCCCTCATCCTCGTTCTCGAGCCAATCAAGCCACTCCTCCAGCTCCCTTAACTTCTGCTCCCACTCCCGACACCGATCGACGTCCTCCTCCCGCAGGAAGTTAAGCGCATGCTCAAGCCTGACCCCGAGGGGGGGCTGCCGGGTGCCGCGGTAGTACATGTCCTCCGTCCACTCCCACCCGTCGCGGCGAAGCCACGTGACGCCGCGGAACTGTTCGTCAGCGTCGACGGTCTCGGCGGGAGGGACGGGGATGGTGTAGTCCGGCCGTATCTCCGGGCTGGGGGAGGGCAGGTGGTGCTCCGGAAGCGGGAAGGGGATGGGGTCCTGCGAGTCCATCCAGGCCGTGTCTGCCGGATCGAATTCGCGAACATAGCCCCTTGAGGCCCCCACGAAACCTGGGCGCGGCCAGTGCATCGGCCGCAACCAAGCATCGTCTTCTTCTTCTCCTTCTCCTTCTTCGTTTTCCTCTTCTCCGCCTTCTCCATCATCTTCTTCTCCTCCTTCCACTTCTTTCTCTTCTTCAGCTTCTTGTTGTTCTTCGAGAGTGAGATGGGGCTCCGGCTCGGCGGTGCCGGAAGAAGATATGGAAGAAGGCGTGAGAACCGCCTCTTCTTCGTCCGTGTCGGAGTCGACGATAATCGGTTCTGGTATTGCTGCGTGTGGGGCGGGAGGACTGGGATATTGCTCCTCGGATGCGGGATCTGAGAGGGCCTGTCCGTCATCTTCCCCTTCGCGAGATCCTTCTGCCATCGTCGATTCAGAACTAGAGAGGCTGTCCTCCTCCGATTCAGACCCGGTATCATCCGAGTCGGATTCAAACTCAGTACGCCTTCGCTTGACTGTCTCCAGCCAGGGACCGCCTGCTTCCTCCTCTTCCTCCTCCTGCCCGCCAGACGAAGGCTCGTCGGCTTCGGCTCCCTCTTCCTCGTATCGCTTCCTCTTGGCCATCTCCGACGCATAAGAAATAGGAAAGGGTATAATCGGGTTCGACGGAAGTGGAAGCTCCACCTCTCCGGGCCAGATATTGCGGAAGATGTCTGGGAAGGCCCTGAGCCTCTCCTTCAGGCGGCTCCGGTCCGGGATCCACGGCTTGATCATCTCGGCGCCTTCGACGAACAGGCGGTTCACCCTGTCGAGCCTGTCGCCGAAGACGTTCAGGACGCCGTGTTCGGTGATGTATCGCACCAGGCGCTCGTCCGCGTTCGGATCGGCTAGGTAGTCGGCCAGGAAGGTGCAAAAAGCCTCTTTTTATTCCGAGGGTTAGATACGGTGGTCACGGCTCTTCGGCTCGGTGGAGGGGAGACTCACCATCAAGGCGTCTGGGTGCTAGTATCACCGGCGGCGGAGAAGGGCTCACGTCGCGGGAGGGATCTTTGAGAGGAGACATTGCTGGTACACACTTCCGCTGAGTTCACGTGGTTGCAAGACGAGAGTGATAGGTAGGTCCAACTGTGAGCAACACAAGTCCAAACGGAACGGAAAGGATTATGGGATTGGGAGCTTCGTCCGGCCGCTTGCCATCTATATAAGCTGTTCCTTTGTCCGATTGCTACAGCTATTTTCGCAATACGAATGGTTGGAAGCATGCAATGTCCGCGTACGGAGTAGTGCCCTCGAAGCTTCTACAACGGTCATATCCATGCTTTCAGATATCCAATGGCCGCATCAGAGAGGCACTGCATCCCCGATATCAAAAAGACAATGCCGCTTGCGGTCGTGCGAGCATGTCGGGTCAAAGACAAAGGTGATGTAGCTGGGCAAACAACCAGCTGTGCAACGATGCAAGGCAGACAAAGAAAAAGAACTGCCCAGAGTTCTGCAAAACTGGAGTAAAATATCAGGGATTGATGTCCGGATCGAGGACAGCTAGACGGGAACAAAGAGCTTAGGGGTGTGATACTAGATGCAAGAACGAAGCATTGCAAAATCGGGACAGGAGTTGCGAGAGACTTTTCTCTTTTTTTTTTATTCGATCTGTTTACAGCTAGCTAGAGGCACAGCTGTGATGGGGACCATAGACCAGACCTCAACACTGCAGGTCATGCTCTGATCAAGGACGGGCATGCCATCCAAAGTGAGACACTCGATGATGACCAGCGCCTCTGTCCCCATCCATCCTCACAAAACCTTGATGATGAGTCCACAGCTGATGCCGTCCCGAGCCGTATCCGGCCACAAAGTACGGCAGGCCTCTGATGTGGACTCGCCATCTGCTGATATGTTTGTCGAAAGAATTAATCGAGGTGTAAAAACGGGGAGGGCCTGGTTGTACGTCGATGCGACATCCGGGCGAGAAGATGTGTTTGTTGTATGTGTGCAGGGTAGAGGGTTGTCGTCCGTCGGCCATGCGAGGACCCGTCTTTTCGATCACAAGAAAATCCTCCGTTTCCCCTTTTTGCTCTCTCTCCCCCTGTCCATAGTCGGTATATCCCCCCAGGAAGGTTGTCAATCTTTTTCCTTTCTCCGTTCCAGTCGGAACACGTCTGCTTCTCTCTATCTCTTCCTCAAAAGCCACCCGGTACTGCAACGGAAAACTCGTATCCGTCTTACTCCATGGTAGGGTGGAATGCTGGTACCAATCTTGGGGGGGAATCACATTTGGTGGTCCTCTTTTTTTATGACACAGAATAGTGTCGAATGAGATGATGGCCGCCGAAACTGGGGTATGGCTCAACAAATAAACAGAAAAAGCAAGGAATTTTTGCTTAGGTCACAGGCCATGCACCGTGGTGTGGCCCTGCCGAAGCGGAAAGTAGGAAATCGCGAGAAGAAACAACGCTAAATGCCATGACGCTAGATGGGTTCCTGTGCAAAATGCCAGATGCAATCAATCTTTTTTGTCTTCCAATGATACACTCATTGCCCGATAGAGAGCATGAAAATGTTCCGACATCCCGGAGGATGAGGATGCCGCGGCCCGAAGTCGACATGCGTCGAAGCCCGAGCTGTAGAGGCGGGGTTGGACTGTACCACGTGGTACGCTTCTTCAACACCATGGAACCTCGTATCGCGAGACGTCGATTCCGGCGTTGGGGTTCGACCGAGGTTGGTATGGGGCCTGATTTTGGGGGGGAGTGGGCGTGACGGGGCAGCGAGGAGGGAAGTGGTAGCCGTCCGCCTTTGCTTGACCGAAGTATGTGCCGTCCGGGGTGATTGGCGGCGTCATGTACCCGTCCACGACGCCTGGTACAGCACCGAGGCCCTTTTGAGGGGTGCTGTAGATGTTCTGGCTCTTGTTCGTGAGGGCAGTCTCGCAGGGAGGCGATGGCGGGGCGTTCATCCGGGCAATGGCAGCCTGGTGGGCAAGGAAGTCGGCCAGCTTGCCAGACACGCGAGACAGGTGAGGTGCCGCGTACTTGCGGGAGAGGGTGACGGACGGTTGGTGAAGATGTTGTGACAAGGTAATCAAGGTCACATTCTCGACGTGGTCCCACTCGCCATCGTTGGCCTCGGGCCGGTTGAGGATGGCTCTTGCGAGAGCAAGGGAGGCTCTGGCCATGATGGAGGGCTTGGTCGACACAAAGTCTCGGTGATAGAGGGCAATCTCGCAGATGTAAGCGGCCATGTGCTCGACTTCGACCGTATCCCGCTCGTCTGCGACAACCAGCTGCGTGAAGAAGTCGACCGTCGGATGACCAATGTTCCACTCGAGGGTGTTGAGGACATGCATCTCCATCTGCGTGAACATGCCAGCGTCGTACAAGCCGCAGCACATGTTGTTGAGCTCGTTGATCTGGGGAACCCTGTCCTTCTTGTCGCCATACTTGGCGGCAATGAGTAGAGCGGCACAGCCCACGAGCTGGTAGTGCTGCTTATACACCACCCTCTTAGAGCAGTAGCGGTCGAGAAGGTTGACAGTCAGGAACAAGGTCTCGGGGAGAAGGGAGAAAGCGGCGTGGGCCTCGATCAGGAAATCGATCAGGTAAGGCCTCATGAACCACTGAATCTCGCGTTGCATGTCGATGAGGTTAGCATCGGCCAAGGTCTCGTCCTATGCGTTCGTTAGTCTGGCGGAATGGCATTGGAGGGATTCAACCAGGGTGTGGTTTGATCTTACCTCCATCTGGCGCACGTGCTGCATGATGTCCTCGAGATACTCGTCGCAGGCGAGCCGCGAGAGCTCGTTTGCGATCATCTCTTGCTTGTTGCGTGCGAGCATCTTGGCTGCATCCCGAAGGTTCATAACCCGGGAAGGGTACGTATCCTCCGACTCGACGAAGAATGAGCCGTCTGATGAGGGTGCCGAGTACGCCATGTTGACTGGGCGATCTGCACGGAAGGTTGGCGGTTGGAGAGGAGTAGTTGAATGTCGAACGAGATTGATTGGCGGCGGGAGATGTTTGAGATTCAAACTTCTCCAGCAACTTGGTTGACTTTTTGTTCAAGAGAGACTGTGGTTGTGGTAATTAAGGATTGTTCCGTAGAGAGAGGAAAGAATGATTTCTCGACGGTGAACAACCGAAGAATATTACTGATATTAAGGAGTGTGGTGAATAATAATAGTTAACCGTTGGAAAAGAGTGACAGTGGCTGGAATTATTAAGGCCGTGAGACGTTGAAATGAGAATGCTCTTGATGGTGAGAGCGAGGTGGTCGGCGGGTGAGGTGGGTTTAAACAAGTCGACTTGTGTAGACTTCTAGACCGCACGCAAAAGATTAGCTTCAATGTTCCAAGTCACCCCTTTGGAAACTCCAAGACTCTTCATTGGCCAAACCAGGTGGACTGGGATCTAACAAGTTCTTCAACGCCAGGGACCCTGAGACCTTGAATTCCGCTGGTTGACTTGTCGTATGTCAGGTACGCGGTGTTGGGATATGTAGAATTGTAGATCTGCCCACGGGGGGCTCCGCAATTTCTGGCCCAAAGGGGGTTTCGCTCGTTCGCGATCTTGCATCCCATCTGGATCCTTTCAGATTGGTTCCTCTGAATGGCGTTTCTGACGCTGTTGACCACGGAATATCCCCCCTGGTCGCCCCTGGTCGCCCCTGGCAAAGGAACAATAGGCAAAAGCCATTGGCATCCCAATCAACGGGATGGCCGTTTAGGTGGCTGACGATATGACGTTGTCTCCACCTGGCATGGGCTAGTGCAAAAGGGAAGGGAAGGGAGACACGAGGAATGGAGGAACCTACCGCCACAATTGAAAGACCTGGGGGACGAAGGTTCGGGGAAATTAGAATTCCTGAGGTCGGGAACAGTGGGAGCGACGAGCTAACGTGTCCCAAAGCGCGAGCCTCCAGTCCGACGAGGTGGAATAGGCGTGATCGTGGAGAATGCCGCGGGATTACGAAAAAAATCCTCGTGGCATGTACCTGTAAGGGGGGAGCAACGACGTAATTTAGCATTTCGATCTCTGCGCCTGTCTTTCTCTCGCTCTCTCGCACTCTCTCTCGAGAAGCAGCAACGGGAAACGACTTCCGTGTCGACGATCGGGTGTAACATACTCTTCACTTTCAAATCGCCGCAGAGATGAGGGGGAAAAGGGGCCAAGGATTGGCTTCTATGATCGATTCGAGATCATGTAGGATCTATGGTATCCTTTCCTCTCCAAGTAGAAACGACCGGGTCGGGCAGGAAATGCAGATGATTCCTCCCAAGTGTAATATTGTCACTACTGTCTCGGGGCGACAAGTAGTTCGGTGTCGTCGATGCCGATGCCGAGTCGAGGTCTATGTCGGACAGGTCAGACACGAAAGGGAGTGGAGGACGGGTCGGGATGCAAGAAATGCAAGAATTCCACGTCGTCGAACCGAAGAATGCCAGCGAAAGGGGTGGCGTCGAGATTTGCGTGGATCGAGCGGCCAGGGGAACCAAGGTTGGTGTCTTTTAAAACCACCAGCTATGAGACCCGATTTTGTACAAGAGTTGTTCCTGAGACTCGTCTATCTAAGAATGGGAATGCTTAGATAGATTCTTCTCCTCTTTCTCTCTTTAGCTTGCCGCTCTTCAACCAGCTGCCGGAGCCCCGTCCTTATATTTGTCGAGTAGGGGGGTTTATGCTCCTCCTTCCCTCCTTTCCTCTTTGCAAAGGAAAAGGGATGTCACGGGGTGTTGGAAGGAATCGTTCGGGAGAGGGAATGAATGGACGCGGAGTGAGGATGAGGACGAAGCAAAGAGAAAAAGGGGAGGAGGAGGTAGATATCTCACCCAGGTTGGAGGAGGATGGATGAGAGGGAAAAGGATTGGCAGAGAAGCACGGATTGGCTTTAAAACGGGCCATTTAAGACGAGGCCCCCGGTTCACATCTGCTCCAAAGTTTGAAGCAAGCACTCTCACACCGGGGACCGGGGGGGGGGGCCACCAGTCCACCAAGCACCAAACAAGGAAGCGTACCAGTAGCCCAGTGGCCAGTCCAGTCCACTTCGAGTCCCTGCCGGTGGAGAGTGGAATACACTTGGGGTGTGGGTGTCCATGGTGTCGTGCAGGGACCGGGGAGGTAAGCAAGGACTGGCACAAAAAGTACCTGCCGCAAAAACAGGTACTCAGCACGCGCTAAATCTCAGACTCGAAGCCCGCTAGATGGCTGACAGTGCTGGGTGCTCACTGGTGCTGCAGCTCTGTTAATCTCAGCCTGTGCTTGTTTGCTGTGCACAAGACAGAGACACGCTGATTCTAATAAGGCACTGAGTAGCCATTTGCCGGTCGGGTTATTGCAACACAAGGGCTCAGTGCGTGCTGGCCCGCGTCCGACGAGGCCATCACAACGGGCAACGTGGGCGTCGACAATTCATTAAGGAGCCGTGGCCGGTACATACAGTCCGGGCAAGCCATCTCGCGAGTCCCTCCTGCACAGCACAAGGATAACAAGTACCATTGTTGTGCTGCCTCAGCCCGTATGGATGGATTGTCGGTACAATTGAATGGGGGTGTGGAGGCTCTCAGCCAGGAACCAGGACCGCCTCTAGGCTGGAAAGGGAGGGGATTGATGAGTGGCCTGAGTGGTTTAGGCGAGGATGAGCGTGGCTTGCTTGTTGTCCACTTCTCAATGGGGCCAAATCGTGTCCAATGGTGGCTCCCCTCTGCTCCCCTCCTGGCTTGGAAATTCAGGCCGGCTGTGAGAAGTTGAGAAGCAGCAAGGATCTACGGGTGCTAAGCTTGCACGGACCGACCACTGAGCGGGCGAGATTGAGTGGCCGAGCCGCAGCAGGAACAACGCAAATGCAGTGCGGAACTCTGGCAAAAATCATTCGGCGGCACGGTACCATACCGGTAGTAATAATTCGACGACCAAAGCGCAGCTTCCTTGCGAGTTTGTTGCTTCCTTCCATTGTTGGAACCGGATAGAGAGATTGTACGGATAGCTGGTAAGGTATGTTCAGACAGTACCTTCCCTCTAGTTGTGGAAGCAGGATGCGAGTCGCTGAGTCGTACTTTCTGCAATGCTGGGACACCGCGGCAACGAATGTCGACGGTTTCTGGAGCCTCGGGTCCCATTCTGACAGCATTTTACACGATCAATTGCATCGATTCCCGCCGTCGCGCTACAATATTTTTCTCTACAGTGCCAGACCCTTCCGAATGCCGTCAGTTGCCCATTCAACACCCATTCAACGGCGAAGGGATACCCGCCTACTGCAAAGGACTGGAGCATCCTACCCCAGCCTCGCGTTGCTGGTGACGCTCAAAGTGCCCGATTGAGGGTCTGTCGACATGCGAGCCCTCAAGGAATTTTTCTTTCCTCTCTCGCGGGACCCGCTTACAGACGACGACTCGGGTCAGTCAGGGTCCTGTGATTGATCATGATGCTCCTCAGATGCCAAGATGGAGACTGTTAGACTGTTGTTGACGGTCTGTTGTATCCAGACCGCGTGGATTGCCCTCGGCTTGTTTGCTGGGTACACGCATCGTCACCGACCCAGGTCTCCAGTTGGGAGACCGTATGCCCCGTGTACAGGTCACGTATGTGCATGTGTCTGTTTTGCATGAATGAATGAATTGATGCCGGTCGCCGGCCGACGATATCGGCCACCTCAAGTTCCCGGCCTTGCTCGGGGTCGTCCATCTCTGACGTACTCCGTACGTTTCTTACCTTTTGCAGCCTACCGGCTGGCTTCCGAATTTCAATATGAGACATCACCGGTGCAGACTGCTCAATTGCGCTGTGGTGGAGCAGATAGCGTGCGGTGCTGACATTCTATACCTTGCCGGCTACCTGAAGGCTAGCGGCATGTGTTTTCTGGTGCTTCTCTATTGCAACGACAGTGTCTCACAATACTCTTGTTCGCCGCTGGATGGAGCTTAACGTCGCTCTTTTTGCCGGCTACCATATCACAATGAAGCTCAAAACGTCTGGTGCCTAGGAGCTAATCTGGAATCGGATCTCGATTCAGATATAATACTAGTACCGATCCAGGAGCAGGGCAGTCTGGCAGTCGCGGTACGACCGCGTCTCAATGCCCACTTACAGCGTAGTATCTCCTCCACCTTGGCGTCAGAGGGAAATTGCCAAATTGGCGGCGGGACAGAGAGAGCAGCAAACACGTCCCAGGTTCCAGCTTGTCACACTTAGGTACCTTACTCATACGGAGTAATGGAACGAGCTCATCGAAATCTATCAGCATAGAACCTAAGGTAATTTCTTTTTGGTTCGTACGCAGTATTGCGTGGAAAGATTAGAGGTTAGAAAATTGGACAGGCGCGGTACTCGGTACGTACCGTATTTTTATCAGCCACTAATGCGAACCCCGCCGAGCTAGCGTGGATCCCGTCGGGACCTTCCTTCCTCAACTTTCATGAAGTCCATAAAACTTATGAACAGAGTGGAATGAATCATTTATACTGAGCCTCACCATAGCAACAGCTGCAATTTCTTCTTCTTCTCAACTCCAGACGTGCCGTCTTCCGAGCAACTCTGCCCGCTATCCCGCTTAGGAGAGCACTCGACCAAATAGGATGTTTGTTAGTCACGATACTTGCTGTGACGGCTATCTCGTCCCGAGGCAGCAGACGGGCCCCGCATACAGTGACGGCGGTCATCGACATTCAAGTCTCTTATGTCACCCAAGATCTGCCATTTTGATAAGTTCTTTTGCCGATCAGCATAGCGCTCAGGAGTCGCCGACCAGCTGGGCCAGTGGATGGCTTTCCCCACGCTCTCACTCGCTGGTGTAGCGAGAGGAGTTAGCGGCGCATCTCGCAATGGCTGCCCGCTTCCTTGGATCGCAGCTCAAATGGAGCTCCAAGAGTCGAAACCCGCTCCGCCGCCTCACGCCAATGCAAATCTCACGGAAGCACGGGAGCCAATCACGACGCCACGACGCGTTGATGCACGCTCTTTAAATCCAATTAATCATGCGTGTCATGACAGGCCCTGACAGGCCGGCAATAGTAACGCCAGCAGCCATCAGGGGCATGCAAAGCAAGAAAAAGGTTTCATTCTTGACCTTAGATTATTTGTCCTATTTCGCGAAGCTGTGGCCTGTTCTGCAGGCCAATTCTCCTATGCCTAGTTGGAATTCAAGCTGAGCACCAGACCAGACACGGAGCAACGCAGTTGTTGATGGCCTCTCGGCCTATCGCGAGGACAATGACGATCGATGTCGGCGGTGCCAAGCCTGGTCAGACCCCTGGTAAGTGATGTTCGCATGACGGCCATGTTTCGAGACCTTCCGAGCTTGGATTACGACGTAATCTGGCACCTTACCTCTTCGGTGCGATCTGACAAGCACTCGGTCGTCCCTAGCGTGAATATGGACGTGCAAATCTACAACCAACTATGCAGTATTTTCACAGCACGGCAATGCATCAGTCTTCACAAAGCAGTGTACACATCTGCGATTGGTGAGTACGTATTACCTGCGACTCCGAATCAGCGTCCAGAGCCAGGAGACAAGGCTGGCCACACCAGCACTGGTGACGTCCATTGGGCTCGAGGATTGTTCCCTCTTACCTCGAGCGACTCCTATGTCAAACAAAAATCCGGCAGGTCTTGCACAATATATCCCACCCTTGGCGTCCACCGAAGGCTTGCACAATCATGAATTTTTTCCTACATACCTCATACTCCGGCGCCCTGAGCACAAACCAGGTTACTTGGTTAAAGCAACCCCGGGTTGTCGTCCTCGAGGATCATCCGAACTCAACCCAGAACATCCGACTGACATAAGGTCGACATGGCGGCATTGCTTGTCATATAGCATGTTGGCCTGCCGAAACCCTTCGGATACAATAGCCTCTTATCTGCCATCAATGTTGATAGGCCTGTCTGCGGTCAGCCCTTATGAAACTCTTCTGACGGATGGCTGGGCAAATCACATGCTGCGCTAAGCAACAATTTCGGCGTATATCACCATGGCTGGCTGAGCATCAGACCTACATATCCAAACTGCCCAATGCCAACACCGGGCTCCATTATCAACCACTTCAACAAACAGAGCGCACTTCGGATCGTTAAGCCGTGCGGTATTCCGTCGATAGCATGTACACTCGAGCAGCGGCTATTCAACCATGCTGAAGCCAGTTAAGGAGCACCCGCGCATTGCGAGATTGAGCTGATAGCTCCCCCACCAATGGGGTTCCCGGGACGCCTTTGCTTGAAACTCGAGATTGCCTGCCAACACATCAAGGAGGGTATCTGTCCTGCATTTTCGGGAATGTCTGGACAGGGTCCCCAGATTGTGACCACACCGCATCTCAAAACATAAAACATAAAGAAGCTTCGGCTGCCAGGGACCATTAACACGCCTATGTTTATCAGGTGGCTGGAGGACCTTAATCGCGCAATGATTCACGATACGTAGGTCGTTTGCGAACAGCAGCAGCTAATCACTGACCAATCACTGCTTGCTATCACGGCAGTCTCGGTGTTGACATGCCGTTTCGCTTGCATCAAAGCAGGATTGGCAGGATTGTTGTGATATCCATGCTGAATGGCGACGCGGAGGTTTATCTGCGTGAAGTACGCGTATAAACTTGGAAGTTGGAACATTGACTACTTCACATCGGCTTTCTAACCGCGCACAGGTTAGCTGTGATCGAAAAGATACCATCCCGTAGTCCAGCTCTCGACTATATCCCGATTTATTTTTGGTTTCATCCTTGGATGTTGGATGATCAGCGATCTTGCTTCAAGGTACAGGTGCATCACCGGCATGAGGGGCTGCTAATACTTGAGCTCCTCTTCTCCAACTCGAAGCCTGGATTGAGCCTGGCGCCAATGATGCAGGCAGCTTGCTTCAGCTTTTGGGGATTGCAGAAGTTGGAGCTTAGCAGCGCTCGTGACTATCGTCAATGCATGTCATTCGAGCATTAGTAAATAACCAGGCTCTCTGCGCCTCTGCATAAGCTTACCTAGCCGTCAAGAGGATGGCAATGATCTCCACCTCAGCCCCTCGCCGGCGACGTTACTTGCGCCAGAACATGCGGTTCGGTCTCCAACCATGGCATGAGCGCTGTTTCCAAACCAGGTACGGCCAAGCACGTCTTTGGCGTATCGGCACAGGACCGCCTGCAGACAGGACAGTCCAAGGCATTCACGTTTCCCAAAGGATCGAGCAAGTAATAATGGCATATAGGTCAGGTTCGACGATGCATATCAGACAGTTTGCTCATGAGCGCCTGCCGGAAATAATCGCTTCTTGTCGCGAAGCGAACCGCGGTTTTCTATTGGATCTTCCAGAATCTGACACCTCGCAGCTGAAAAGGCAAGGCCGAAATGGGTGGGGTAAGCGCCACAATAAGGCTGGCAGGGTGGTCATAGCTCCCGCACCAGCCGCACAGCCCTGCCCCGGGGTTCGTGCGACCCCGGACGATCCACCATCTTGCTAGTGGGGAACGTCAGGCACGATGGCACACGACAACACGAAATGATCGTCCAATCGCATCACCGGGAATTGCCTCCAAATCACCGAAATCTCGCGCGGGCTTGCGTGCATATTCAGGTTTTCGTAATCTCTTGGCGGAGTTGACTTGTTCTTCGTCGTTCACGTGTCGATTCTCACCATTGTCAGTGAATCCACAGTATTGAACTCCTATCTTTCCGTTTTAGGCGGTGCGAGACATTTGCGATTTCTCTTTGCATCCCACCGGCTCTTCTCTCGGTTCGAAATAACCATTTTGCCTGGTCGACGAGACACGAGGCAGCTGAGAAGATGTCACTAGACCGACAATCAAAAAGTGGGCCATGTCCACGGTTGCTCCCATTTCCGGGAGCTTAGCTCTACTCTTCGAGCTCGCGGCACAGCTTCTCGCATCTCGGAGAACATCATCGGAAGTTTTACCTCGCAGCAGCGAGGTGGCGGCCATCAGCATGGCCGCATGGCCGTACCGCCCTTGCAGGTTGGTACCGTCGAAGGACACACACCGAGAATCTGAGCGTCGCGTACAGCCTAGAACATTGCTGGATTGCTCTTTGAGCCGCCGTTACATCGTAGCACAAGGAGACGGAATCAGGAGCCCAAAGCGCTGACCTCAAAATCACAACCGTGGAAACACAGTCAGGGTGCTGGAACATCTCATTGACTGGCCAATGGTTTGCTATTACCATAGTATTGTAGCAGTCATACCCCAGCATTTCCCCGCGACGCACTTCCGGGGCAAGTGAACGGTACAGCATCACGGGCCAAAAGACCCTTTTTTCTGTTTTGCTTTGACACCTGCTCTGCCCATGAATCGACTGATTGATCTCGCCACGGACGAGACCTAGGCTGCTGCCCTCTGCCGGTGTTTCATCGATGTTGGAGTCGCGGAAGCTGCGAGGTGATGTCCGAGGGAGCCGTGACTGTCACACCGTTGCATTGCATACCGACTCCGCACCCCCGGGCACCGACACTAGCCTTCCGATGAACCGCTCAGCATGCGGACTGAGCCTTCACAACCACTACGTATGTTTATGTTGAATTGTGAGTTGCTGACAATGCCAATAGCTATTTCATTTCAGAGTAAATCAGTCGTCACGACAGTGTCCCCTTTCTGCTCGTCCTCTCACTTTACGTCGCAATTTGTCCCACTCTTGATGTGAAACAGACTACCGTACAACCCGGATCACCGGCGGCACAGATAGAGGTATCGCGGCTTCAAGTTTATTTCTTACTTTTACCCTGGAAAAACCACAGTATCTGTGGATCTGATCACAAGCAAACGAAAATCCGATTTGACAGGCAAAACAGCCACCCAAACTAGCGCTCGGACGATGGACCGGGTTGCTCACGCTCATCCCGCGAGCATCTCGAATCAATTGGCCAATCAGGTCGCGAGAACTTTAATGGTTCATCGGGGATACGCGAACCATCGCGTTTGGCGTCAGCAGCCGCATTATGACGCGTTTGCGCAGCACGCAAGCTCTACTAGTGGCTCAAACTCCACCAAACTACAACCCACCGACTTGCTTGGCTGCTTCGTAATAAAGATGGCTGGAGCATGAGTCGTAGCGCTGGGCAGAGAGACAGACAAAGACTGGTTCGGTACCCTGGGTGCCATTGGAACTGTAACGGTAGTCGTTCTGACGAATCCATGACGGCATCACGAGGCCAGGGCACATATGCAGCTCAACCTGCGTCCTGTTTTTTTTTTTCTCACGCTTTGAAGTCTGAAGCTTCTGCTACGTACCACGGTCAAGGGCCATGAGACGGTTGCTGACACCCCGGGTTTCCCGCGACCTTTCCGGGGCCGGTGCGAGAAAGCGGGGAAATCGGAGGGTTTGACTTTGAGCTTGCTTCCTCGGCGACACCACCATCTGGGACGCATGTGCTGTCGGCTCTCGTAGTCAGCCTACGGCTTGGATCCAGATCTGGATATGGCTGACCACCTTCGCGGGTATAACTTGTCCCCGGTAGAAACAAGCACTCTTCGGTTTAAGATCTTCAGCACTTTGTGCCGTGAGCTCGCGAAGTCCGACCATGCAATTTCTGCGGCGTTTGGAAAGAAGCGGCATTGCCCTCTCCGGAATCACTCGATACCGCTTTACATGCTGTCAGTGTGGGAATGGCGATATCGACCCCTACACCTCGAGCTCATCACGTTCCATAAGATTATGCCTCTGGAGGATACCGAAAGGTTAACTCGTGATGCCCCTTCCAAGCTGAATATGATTCCGTGTGTGAATGAGGCCCAGCCGGAATGTGCGCTTGATAAGGATCAAAACGTCTGACGCGAGGAGGATTTGCAAAGCCGTAAGGCTGATGCATGAGTTACAACCAATCCCTCCGGTCTGAGCTCATATTGGCTTTGCGACTGCATGGTCTAGCATTCCCCGGCAGCTTCACGATTGGAAGGTGTTGAGGGGTGCGCAAGAAAGCAATAGGGATGATGCCTGTTCATATGTTCTCTTTGGTTCCAACAGGATGCTCTGCAACAACAAACTCTGAACTTCACATGTCGCACAGTCAACCCTCGTGCAGGAGAGCTCTGATACCGCCAAGCTGGAGAATCGGCTCGACGTGCGGGTGAGCTTACAGAACCTCGCCTCGAACCGGCTCAAATAAGATTCCTAACAATTGGTCCCTGCAAGCTGTAGGTAAGGGTGAGATGTCCAATCGAGATGAGATCTCGCCAGCTGCGTTGGGCAATTGAAAATCGAAATTACGAGCTTCTCTTTACGCGTTCAAACACCAAAAGTCGCGGCTCCCAACACCACTGCTACAATCTATTTCGGGACCCTTCCTGACGGATAGCCACCGCTTACTTGATCATCCTGCCCGAGTCTTCCAAGTTTTGTTGAACCTGGGTACATTAACGAAGCGCTAAAGCGTCCACTACCTATCGACCATTAAAGAATACAGTCCAGTAGAGTCCCCCCCGAGCCGGTACCACCCCCCGGCCCCGGCACCCGGAGCACAGAGTTGCTTAATCTCCGGACCTGCAAATGGCGAGCTTAAATTCTCCGACTGGGTGGAAACGATAAGGCGCGGCCGACGGAACCGCGCTGTCGTGTTCCCGGGTTCACTGTGCCGTCCCCCGTCTTCCCCCTTTTTGCGGTCCCCAGGTTCAACCCTGCCATGCCAACCAGTACTGTTTGTTGGTTCGCCCAGTGGAGGGGAGATGCTTGAAGATTTACCTGACAGAACCTGGTCAATGAATGATAAGAACCTACCAGTTCGTTACTGTTCCACTCTCACAGCGAGACGCGTAGCAGTTTTTTATCATTTTACTAGTTCAAGAGCTATTGGCGGCAGCATGTCAAACCGACTGCCTCCTAATTTGCCTCCGGATCATTTTCAACAGGTGTCTTTGTCGACGTCGCTAAAGTCCAGGGAAACAACCATGCTCTGTGGCGCTTCTAGACGAGCAGTTTCAATCCCGCCTCTCGATCTGCATTGCAGGCCAATTATTGAGAAAAAAGAACTTCGAATCTCCACTTTCTGTAAATGGCCCCTTTCTGTCAATATCTCTCCATGCTGTTTTCTTTTCTGAGCAAATAACTCCAAGACAAAGGAAGCAAAAAGAACCTTGGAACCGCAGCACTAGTCGACGGGGATGTGGCTGTTTAGCATCCGTAGGAACACGAAACACGTGTGGACTGGAAATACGCATCGCGCCAGATTACGGCCTTGAAAGCTTCCAGAACGAGACGGGATGGTGACCGTCAGAAGTCGAGTCGCTGGCGGTTGTCGAGCCTCTGATTCATCCCTAGCCTCGTTATTTCCATGCACCCAGAGCCCAAGGCCTTGTTTTTCCTCGTCCAACTCCAAGGCACACGGAGCAGCTAATGCAGCAAAAGCTGGCCTTCAAACGACACCTACCTAGCTTCGGCGCCTCAGCCGCAAACCATTCTGACCATGTACTGTACATACATACGAAACGGCATGGACTTTTTTCTGTTGACACTTCATGTCTCACAAAACCCAGTCTCGCAAGCAACGCCTCCCCAAATCCAGGGTCCACACGAAAGCCCCCATGTGTGTCTTGCCGCCACTATGTCATATAGGTTTCTAGAGAGAGGGGCGGTGAGTCCACAAAGTGCTGGTTTCGAGAAGCGACGGTAGACCGTAACACGACAGGACAATAGACCTTTGCGCCCTGAGATTTGTGACAGCTCATGCTTCACATGCGAATATCCGTGGATGTGGCTGCCGAAACGGGCTTGTGGACTTTCGGATACGGAGGATTGAGAGAAAGGGTTCATGCGGACCGCCGGTATGTATGTCGCCGGCCGGTGGTTGTTCTGGTCAAGCCAGTCCATGGGCATGGAGGCAGGTTCAAGCCTGGGTGTATACTCGGTCAGGCAAGGCAAGAGGAGAATTAATAATGATTATTTTCATTTATGCCGTTGCGATGCCTAATGATATCCTGCGAACGGCCAGGCTCTGGAGCAATCGCCCAACCCCCTTTTCCAGACTGTATTCCGAACGCCATTGCTGATGCATGCTTCCCAAAAGACTCCTGAGAGCCAGCATACCCAGAGCGAGAAACAATAAACAGACACTCTAATCCTTGAATAATCCCCAAACCCATAGCCCCAAGAATCGGCAGAAGACCTGCCAAACAAAAAGCTTCCACAATCCCGAACCGAACACGACTCCAAGCCCAAGCATAAAACTCCTGATGCCATTATTCGTAATCATGACCGCAAAGCAATGAATGCTGTTGCGATGCCAAAACTCGTCTCTAAACTTATGCAACCGACTCCTAATCAAATGCCGACGAATCAAACCCGTCCCACTCGTCCTTGCTTTGAGCCTGGCTCTCCTGTGTCTGGGTAGAATCGAGACCACGGATGCTTGCAACCGTGACGTCGATCTCCTCCTGCGTCATGAGCTGACCGGCACGCTTCTGTCCCTCAAGGACGTCGTGAAGCTTGTAGATCTGCTTCCCTTTGCTCTCGTACTCCCGCTGCAGTTCCGAGTACTGGATGGTGAGGAGCTTGCGCTTGCGCTGTTGGGTTGCCTTGTCGAGCTTGAAGAGCTCGACCATCTTTGCCTGCATCTGAATCTCGAGGTGTCTGGCCTCGTCGTTCAACTCCTTGAGAACGATGGCCAGGGCGTCGCCGGGTGGCATAGACGGACGCATGGTCGGTTCCTCGGTGTAGTCTTCGGCGGGCTGCACCGTGCGGTCCGAGACGGGAATGGGTCTCTGGACGGTGACGTGCTTCTTGACAGCCTCGGAAACTGCCTTGGGGGGCTGAGTGCTGGTTCGAGGCGTCATACGAGAACAGACCGTGCAGTTGCCGGTCTTGTGTCGGCAGATGCTATCGAGAACAGACACGGCTTCCTTGCTAAGTCCTGCAGTTAGGCGTTCATGCGAGGCCGACCTCGATCGTGCCGAGCGAAGCGTTTCCCTGATAGCATTGGCAGTGTCCTCGATGCGAGCCGCCCCCTCTTGAATGCGAGCCTTCCGTTCCTCCGATGTTTTCTTCAAATCCTGCGAGCCGGACCGTTTCCTTGTCTCGGTGGTGCTGCCATCGTTTTGAAAGACGGCGCGCCGTTCTTCCGAGCCAGAGAGCTTCCTGCTCTCGATCGTGATGTCGGGAATGATAAACGCCGACGTCATGTTGTCGCTTGTGCTGCGGTAGCTCCTGGCTGAGATCTGGCTCCGGAGGCTGATGCCAGTGTGAGCAGACTGCACACTGAGGGCACCAGTTGTGTTGTCGTCCTGGGCGAATTTGCTTGACTTCTTAAGGATGCCAGCGGGCTGTTTCTGTTTCAGAGTGAGAGTATCGTCGGACTTGGAGCGTCTATGGACAGGGCCGGGAAGGGATGGCAGGTCCGACTCGATGGTCTGGACCGTGTTTCCGGGAGACACCTCATCGGCGTTTAGGTCGAAAGCCTGCTTGCGCAGTTGGGGCTGGTCGTCGACTTCCTTGAGCTCCACAACCGGATCACCGGTGAGCACACTGAGGAAGTCGGACTGTACCGTCATGTCGACCTGTTCGGTCGGGTCGTCTTCGACGTTGAGAGCCTCACTCTTAGCAGAATGTTCGCTGGCAGCATGTTTCGCTGATTGGGATGGGCCGAGGATGCGAGCAATCTTGCCCGACTGTTCGGTCAAGTTGGTAGTCAAGTTGGTATTGCTTGTAAGGTTGAGGTCGGCAACCTGCTTGTTCGCCTTTCGCACAGATTTGAGCACAGAGCGCAGATGCTCAATCGTTTGCTGCATCGAGAGCTTCTCTTCAGCCCATTCTTGCTGTTGCTGCCGACGATTCTCCAAGTCATTTTGCATGGTGAACTCGCTGCGTGACATACGAGCATACTTAATTTGCCCGCGCTTCCATATCGCTTCGTCCCGTCGGAGCCCACAAATCTCATCCTTGAGCTGGATGATTTCCCGCTGCTGGTCCATGACCTCGCGCTGTTGGACCAGGCCATCGGCTAGTTGCTCCTGCAGGCGCGATAAATGTTCCGTCTGAGACTTAATTATGCTGTCCTTGGCCCGGATGACCTCGTCTTTCTTCTGATGCTCTGTGGCGTGCTGCTCCGTCAGCTTCTTAACCTTGGACAGTAGCTCGGCATACTCCTCACGAACTCCGGCAGGCTCAGTCATCTGGGTCATGTTGGCCTGCAGCTCGTTGATGAGCTGGTCGCGGCGCGAAATGCTTTTCTCGAGATCCAAAATGCGCCGATTGTCGAGGTCGATCTTCGAGCGAAGCGATTTATTCTCCTTAAAGTAGGTTTCGTTCTGGCGCTCCATGCTGGCATGGTCCTGGGCCAGCATGTTCTTCTCCTCAACCAAAGATGAGAACGCGTTCCTGAGATTCTGCATCTCTGCGTTGACGGAGGCAAGTTCCTGGCGAACCGAGTTGAGTTCGGCAGCTTTAAGCCTGAGGTCGGTCGAAAGAACCATATTCCGCTCACGGAGGTTGTCGTTGGCCGAACGGAGGGAAGAGTGCTGGTTCTCAAGGCTCTCCTTCTCGAGGCGATACCTCTCTGTGGTCTCGAGGTCTTTCTGTGAGGACTCGAGCTCGGCCTGGAGTCTCTTAGCCCTCTCTCTGGCCTGTGATGCCTGGTGCAGAGCCTCGTCACGTTCGGCGGTGAGAGCCGCACTATGGATGTCGTTGACGCCAACCTGACGACTGGCCTGCTCGAGACGGGACTGCAGCTGGGCGATCTTCTCGTCATAAACTAAATCAAAGTCAGATAGAGGAATCAAGAAGGAAACCGGATGGGTACTCACGATCTCGTTGGGCATCGAGGGCCCTGTTGATAGATTGCTCCGACTCGGAGCCGGAGCCGAAGGCACTGTCAGAGTGCTTCCGCTGCTTGAACCTCTTAAGCTCGGCCTGCAGGCGGTTAACCTCGATTTGAAGCTTCTCGGCCTCGCGTTGGACCATCTGGTCATGCTCTTGAAGTTCTTGGACTTCCTCCCGGATCTTATCCATGGAGACAAAGATCTCGCGATCCTCCTCGGGAATATCGACAGCATCCACGGTGTCGTGTTGGTTGACGGGTTGCTCGAACTCGGTACGTGCCTTGCCGTGCTTGACAAAGACGGGAACACCGTTCTTCAGCGTGCTGAACTTGAGAGTCCCGGAAGTCAGGTCACCGAGGTGATGGAAGGGCGGGAGGAGGAATGAACGACCGGTCAGACCGCTTCTGTTAAAGGGAGAGCTGGAGACAGATTTTTGTTGTTGTTGTTGTTGTTGTTGGGTTTCCAGCGAGATTCGAGGCTCCTCGGACTCCTTCTCTGTCGATGGTTGGGACGAGCGAACCTTGGACGCGAGGTCCTGAATAGAAGGCCGTATGCTCTGGGCTGGCGAGCCGGGTGATTGGTGCTGCGCTGCCTTTGCAAAACGGGAGCGACGAGACGGCGCAATCGGCTGGGTGGGTGTGTGAGAGAGAACCGTGGAGCTCTCGGAAGGAGTCTCAACACGGGGTTGCATCTCAGCGCGTGTTCGTGCCCGTTTGGTTTGGAGGTACTTTACTGGCACCTTGTCCTCGGATGGTGGAGGAATGTTCTCTTTGGTATCATCATCGGTAGTGATGGAAACAGCCTTTGCTGTGAATTTGACCGCTGCCTTTGCGGAAGGTCTCGTAGGAGGGTTAGAGTTGGAGTTGATGTCTCTGGTATTGGTGACTGTTCCCCATTCGGGAAAAGAGCGAGCAAGAGCAGACGTGTTGATGTTTTGGAGATTGTTGAGGTTGGCTGCGGTTGTGGGACGCGTGCCGAAGCGCCCGGTTGTTCCGGTAAACCTCCTAGGCAAGCTGTCGTTGATATCTCCAGAGAGCTTGCGTGTGACCTCGTCGTCCGGGTTGTCTGAGAAATTGGATAGATTCTGGGTGAGCTCGCCAGTAGTGTCGCTAACAGTGCCATGGGACCCAGTAGAGGATGGGGGAGAGTTGAACGGATTGAGGCGGTTGGCATACATCTCCCGCTTGATGCGACTTTGATGCCGTTTGGCGAAGTCGACAGGTTGGTTGTGAGAAGCCATTGCAGAAGCTCCTGACGCGTCGAACGCGTGTGGTTGACCAGATGGAGCAGCTGCGAAGGTCTTCGCTTTGGGTCTGATGACTGCGTGTCGAGTCAAAACGCTCAAAAGTAGCAAGAAAAGCTCGGAAAAGTCAAGAAGTGTCAAGAATCAATGTCCAAATCGCACAATTGGAAGTTGCGTGATGGTAGCAGACGAACGCAGCAGTTCAGCATGAACAATTGAGCATTTGGTTACGAGGAAAGAGAGGTCGCGGTTTCGGGCACGAGCTTTTGTTTACTTGGACAGCTCTCCTGGGTGGGGCGTGTTGTGATGCACGAGCCAAAAGCTCCACCAGAACGCTAATGGCGGGAAGTGGTCCGTGCCCCTCCAAACCTTAATTCCGCGAAGTGTGGGCAGGAGCGACGACTGACCTGCAATTCCTTCCTCTCTACGGTAGAGTAGCAATTAAACTGGCGCCTTTAAGCCAGCTACCTCATGATAGCTCTACGGTTTGGGAAACACGGTGATGGTATTACACCTAGAAGATAGGTACCTAACGTAATTACCTTCGCCCGACATCGTTCGACTAGTCCGGTACGCTCCCATCATTAGTCGCGGCGAAGCGAATCTTTTTGGATGCATTTGGCTCTGATAGGCCAAGTGGCGATCTCCTTTTCCGCGAATACTGGTGATTTAGGCCCTTTGTCAAGCCCAGTTTATTATACGAAGACTGCACATTCTTATTAGCGATCGAGAGCGCCAGTGAGCTCAGATCGTCCCTGCTGTCCACCGCACCATCAGATCCCTTGGCTTCCACCTCCTCGGCCGATGAGTCTTCGCTGTGGTTCCTGTCCCAGCTCTCCAGGAGTGCGGTCATCCAGGCTTCCGGAGGCTTCCTTGGCACGCAATTGACCTCCTCCGGGCTTCGGAGTATCCTCCGTAAGGTGGGAGACTCCAGAAAGAATGTCGTCAGCCATGAGTGAATCATGTCCTTGTTATTTTGACAATTCGATCGTATCGTGGTCCAAGATACATTGAGCTTGTATGGGATCTCTTCAATCCGGTGTTCGAGACTGTCATTATACACTGGCGCATGGAAGTGGATTGAGCGCAGGTGATCAATGGCCTCGGACCTTGTGGGGTACAACCTGTGGCTCGCGCAGGGACGACACTTGTTCAACCAGGGATCCCGATATAATCCACCAGGTATACGACAAAGCCACAAGCTAGTAAACACGTCCTTTTTGGAGTCTTCGAGTGAGCACCACTCCGCGCTCTTCCTCAGAGCGTACTGGTTGAGGAACAGCTGGTCAGGTAGCTGTCTCTGTAAGAAGTGGTTGTCGTGGCCACATACAACCATCTCCTCCTCAATGCACGCCGCTCTCAAGCCCAGTGAAACCATCTCCAGTTCCGATTCGACTGGCGAGAAGCACCGTATATCCAAGTGTCGGAGAGCCGCTGCAAAATAGGAGTTGTCCCACGACACTCGAAGGGAGTTCTCGCGCACTATCTTCGCGCTATGGATAACCTGTCTCAATTTCGTTTGTAGCATGAGGCTTGTTTGTGGGGATTCTTCTTCATGTGGCATCTCATACTGTGTTTTGTCTCCTGAGGATTCGTGATCTCTCCGCCAGCCGGCTCGAAAAGGCGCCTTGGCTCGTAGAAAGTGGTCCTGTAGCGAAGCCAAAAGGGTGCGGCTTGTGACTTGGTGAAACCGTACGATATGGTTCCTAAAGTCCGCGTGCTCGAATTCGTCATAAGAGGCATCGTGATTGCATTGGCCGTACCGATGCTTCTCGACCAGATGTCTCCCACGTTCGAAGGAATCGGAGGGCTCGCAAGTCTCATTACAGAAGAGACAGGTGTCATTGTTGAAAGCGTCGTCAATTCCAGATATGGCATTGCATGTCCACTACTCAAGCCCTGACATGGCCTCAGGAGCTTCGCCTGCTCCTAAAGCCTTTGGTAAGGAGTCTGTGAATTTGCTCTCGGCTTCTTCCCTTGTGAGCCCGTGATAGCTTGGGTGACACTACCATAGCATTCTGGTCAGAAATCCAGCACATATTGCAAAAGAACTGAGAATTACTTACAGCTACTCGTCGTCTGCGACAATCTGGACACGGTCCAATCTTACGAATGACGGCAGCTTTCTTCCTTTGTTCTGCTGAAAGTGGCCCGTTTCGTCTTCGCCTCCTTGAATGATTATACCGCTCATCTTCGTTATCCTTGATGGCAGGTTCCAGCTGAGTCGGAGTCTTTAGAGATCCGGGGGACGTCGTCCATCCTGACACGGATATCGAAGTTGCGGCTGACCCTCCAGTCAGGTGTGTCACTGCAGTCTCAACACTTGAGATGCTCCTAGCAATTCTTCGCATTTCTTCTTGCGTCTCCTGATGGCTCTCGGTCATTTTTCTGCACCATCTCCTGGACTTCAAGCATGCTTTGAGACACTGGAGTTGGCTCGCTTATGGAGTTGGCTAGCTTCTGGTGAGCTTCCTTCAGGTCTTCGATGTTGGTTCCGAGCTCATCCATTTTTTTTGAGACCAGAATGATCCATATACCTGCGAAGGGTTGGATAGTGAGTTTCATCTTCGAGCCCTAGAAAGATAACGAGCCAGGGGCAAGCAAAGAATGCGCTGACCTGCCAAGAAGAGACAGACTCAATGAAATCCGTTGGTGGGTACGTATCTTTTCTCGGAAGTCATCGAATAAGTCCCTGCCAGCAGCAACCTTCGCGCTGTGGAAGAATGCTTTGAGACCCGTCCAACTATCAGCGTCCAAGCCCTAGGCATTTTTGGTCCAGTCTCGTACGTCTTGTTCACACAGTCTAATGTAGTCGAGTAGGTTGTCGAGCAGCGAAGTTGACCTGATTTCAGAGTGCCGATGGCTTTCTTGAAGCGTTTCCAATGTCGTTTGCACTTGAACAAGGGTGGAACTGAGTGTCCCAATTTCCTCTATCAAGGCATTCACTTTTTCCTGTGCCTTCTCGGCCCAAAGAAAAAAATCGGCGAAGCTTGACCAGTCCATCAATTGACTGGCCGACCAAGCTTAAGACGCCGGCGATACTTGCTGCTGCGCCAACTGCCTCCATGATGGATGTATCAGGCCTCTGCAATGCAGATCAGTATGACAAACGAACATATACGATGAATACGGAGGAAAGCAGTCATAGTGAGCAGAAAAGATGTGGGAGAGCTTGCCTCTTCAACTGTCCTCGTTGGGCTGTCAGCAAGGCTGAACGGTCCTGTGGCTGATGTGAACCCTGGTTTAGATCCTGGCATGTCTTCAACCAATCTGATCGACGTGCATATACAACCTGAGAATATGTGCCCGATGGGCATTGGTTGTAAGGCGTCAATGGACCACCAACCGGGAAAATACGGTTGTATCATTGGCCTTGGACGTTTCAACAACATATCGCTCGCAACCAGCTTCACATTCTATGTATCTTCTCTCAACTCATCAAAACCTCAACTATGACCTTTGAACTGTCAATGTTAAAAAAAGTGCACTCTGCATTGAAGAGCTTGCGTTATGTAACAACAGGAGTAATGTAGTGTTTGTGTAGTGTACAAGCAACCAATCTAACCTGACCAGAGCATCATTAGCTTGGTCAGGGGTACTCCTCTGTGCCGGGAGGCATAAGTCTTTCCACTTCCACTGTCCGAAATCTAGTGCAGAACCAATTGAAATTACAACCCTGGCCTTTCCATTCTGCTCTTGACCAGAGCTGCTCCGGATGTAATGACAATTTCCAAAACCCGATACAAGCAACGCAATAGACCGCCCTTATAACCCATATGATCCTACGGAAATATTGTCCCGTAAACGCAAAAAAAAAAGAAAAAAAAAAAAAATATGATTGCGATCAAGTCGATGGCACAGACTGAGTGCCAGTTGCCGGTCGGTTCGAAGGTTCCAGCCCCTAAGCGCGGTAACGGTCTGAAGACCGGGGCGCATCGGGGTCCGAGTGCTTGGTGTTGTGGTGAACAATGACGACTTCCCGCTTGCCCTTGGTGTTGTGCTTGGCGGTGGTCACATAGCCATCTTCGAGTGTAGTGTTAGTGTCAATGGCTGATGCTCTCCTGACCGTGGATAACATACCAGCAGCACCATTCCGATAGGTCCCTGTCCTATCTGGAGCTTGGTTTGAGGCAGACGAGCTGCGGGAGCTTGGCGGGCTATCCATTGTGGATGAGGAGTAAGCGCTGGATGTGCCGGATGATCGGCTAGCAGAAGAGCCAACTGTGTAGGTGGTCGAGGGCCTGTACTGGCGCTCCTGAACAACAACGACGCTGCTTCCGTACTTGGATCCGTGGGGCATTACCGAAGGAAGAATGAGACGGTTGTCTGCAAGGCGACTTTGGACAGCTTTGTCTAAGTGTAACAAGGAGTACGCGTAGGAATTGGGTCTTGGTTGTTGGAAAGGAACAAAGACAGATGAAAGGACGAACAATTAATCGGGCAAGACAAACGGGAGAGAACATCCATTTTATACCTTGGAGACTGCTAGACAACCCAGGCAGCAAACACAACCACAGAGTAACAAGAATATGAGGCGAGCTAGGGCGCTTGAGTCTGGGTGGACAGCGCCTTTCCGCTGACGGTGACGAAGCCGTCTGGCATTGCTCGGTGAAGGCCAAGATCCGCAGTCTAGGACTCAAGGCAGATTGGAAAGGGCCCACTCTGCTCTGAGCATTAAAGACCAATCCTAGATTTGGTCGATTGAAAAGATACCGTATGAGTCAACCGGACAGTTCAAGAAAATGACCGTCAATTCCTCGTACTTCTTCGGTTGTGGATTAGAAGTTAGAGCAAAGCGTGGTTTGAGGCGCGGTGTAAGAGATCTTGGTCTTGGACTTTCAGCCAATGAGAAAAGAGATGGTGTGGTTGATTAGGTCGAATCAATGACCTGAGGAGGACCCAGGACCAAAAGGCAGCGACAAAGGCCACCAAAAGAAACGGGAAGAGCATGTGAGGATGACGAAAGCAAGTCATCTGGAAACCAAAGAGGGACAGCCATTGCAGAGCCGGGCAGTGAAGCTTGTTGAGTGGCAACAATTTCAACTGTGAGTTTGGGGCAAGGCGGACTGAGCTGGACGTGCCAGCGTTTGATGACTGGAAGCCTGACAAAAACGGGTATGAGATTGGTCTCAGGGCTGATTGAAGAGCCTGAAGAGGAATTGGAGGTGGGCATTGGGATAAGCACACAGAACGTGACTGCTGGAAAGCAAGGTACTCTCGGTGAAGGAGAGCCCAACAAGGTGGAATACGGGTCAGGTAGAAAGGGAAACTCTGCGTTTCCAGGCCTCGGATGGAGTGGACGTTACGCCGGAGGCAACAAGTTGGATGTGGCTGTGTGTGTCCGTTGAGAAAAAGGCGTCAGGCGTCGTCATGTCTTCGTGTTTGGCTGACCAAAAAAAGGGTCCAAGACGAGATACAATATCTTGTTTTTGGACTGCCGCACATTGTCGGTCTTGTCGCGTTGCTGTCCATGTACTGTTTGGTCAAGCCGTTAAATAGCTCCGGGCGGTTAATGGGTTCCTCGCCCTGCAATTGCCTTTTTGCATGTGTTCGCTTCATGCGAACCATTGCTCCTGTCGGCTGCCCGCATCTGCACACCGCGAGGCCGTTGGGATTTGGTTCTGAGGAATGGCGTATATCCAAGCGATTCGGATGATAAACACCTACCTTGATCCAGAAGGTCCCTGCATCAAATCGGCATTTCTGTGCCTGGCCTAAGTCTAATGATTTGCGAAGGCCGCTCGAATAGCCGCAACCTGCATATCGCCCATCTCACTGGTTCGGGTACCAGAGCGGCCAGAGCCACAAAAACCAGAAAAGGCACATTTTGACCCTTGACGGAAGGACAAACTGTTGCGATATGGCCAGAAAGGACGCCATGATACTGACTTTTGCTGTCAACTTGTTTGTTTGTCTGGCGACGGACGTTCGCTTTTCCATCAGGCAAGGACAATGGAGCCTAAGGAAGTAGCAAATGAGTCACGGACGGACGCCTTAGGACTAAAACGCCTCGTCGTTTGATAATGGAGAAACGACTGCATCATGTGAATTTCCATCAAGGAATGGGATGGGTTCAAACAGAAGATCATGAAGAAGATGCCTGGATTGGCCGCAGGCAGAAGTCCTGGAACCAGCAGGTTCCCTTGGTTTCCCAAAGCAGGCAGGCCTCAGCTCGATCTGGTCAAGATTTTGTTCAAGTGAAATGACTCCTCAAAAGACCGCCGGGGCTGTCGATGTCCCGTGGCAGTGCCGACTCTCGGCCGTTTGCGGGTTGAAGACGGCACCGCCTGTTTATTCCGGCTCCAGATGTCTTCTGGCAGCAGGGCGATTGACCAGTGCGAGTTGTTGCGTCGCCGAAAGGAGCTTGGGAATTCTGGTCGTGTGCTTGATTGGAGACTGGGACTGGGACTTTGATGCGCACTAATAAGCCCTGATTTGGACGGTGCAACCCCTCTGTTCCTTCCCCTTTCCACCGTGCCATAGCAGCTTAGGTACAGTACATTTAGGCTTCCTGGCCGTTTTGCCGTGCCAGGGCCCACTTCCACCAAGGACATTAGGACAACCCAACTACGTCAGCCCCAAGAGAGCTCAATGGCCTGGAAGAGACAGCTGTCCAATTGACCACCCATTTCCAATCCCATACCAACTACCATCCCAACAGCTTCAGTCAATTAACACATTCGCCTTATTCAGATTCTGCACCTCTTGTTCCTGCGTGACCCTAAACCTACTGTACATTACGTGGACAGCAGCAAACCTCAACAGCTCACTGTTATCACCTCTCAAATCGCACAAGATGCAGCTCCCCCTCCTCTCCTTTTCGCTCCTGGCCGCTGCCGCCGTCGGTGTGCTGGCCGACGAACTCAAGATCGACGTTACACTGCCAGTCGAGTGCGAGCGGAAGACACGGTCCGGAGATAAGATCCAAGTCCACTACAAGGGCACGCTCCAGTCGGACGGCAGCAAGTTCGATGCCAGTATGTCCGCCCCATTTCCCCAGCTGCTGCATTGCTCCTATCTCGGTGGGCGAGGCGAAGGCTAACATCTGCCCACCCACTAGGCTACGACCGTGGCACACCATTCAGCTTCAAACTCGGCGGCGGACAGGTCATCAAAGGGTGCGTGGATATCCCGACTTTGCCCTGCTCCGTTAACTTGTCGTCGCCATCGGAGGATGATTTTGTCTTGTCTAACAGCTTAGCAGATGGGATCAGGGACTTCTGGATATGTGCATTGGCGAGAAGCGGACTCTTACCGTTCCTCCCGAGTTTGGTTATGGCCAGCGACCCGTTGGCCCTATTCCTGCCGGGTCTGTCCTGAGTGAGTGCCCCCGCCCTACGCCCGGATCTTTCGCCTGCCGTGTATTGTACTCTAACCACACACTTATTCGACAGTCTTCGAGACCGAGCTGATGGGCATTGAGGGTGTAAGCAAGCCCGAGTCTATTGTTACCAAGGCCACCGACAGCGCTTCGTCGATCGTCAGTGAAGCGACTGAGACGGCCTCCGCCAAGGTTGCTGAGAAGGTCGCAAGCGCTGTCAGCGGGGCTGCAGAGGCAGTCAAGACTATCATCGCCGACACTGACGACGTTCAGGAACATAACGAGCTCTGAACCATGAGTTCACTGTGGCGGTTGATAAGTCTGAACCGTATACGACACAACACGACCGGACAATCTGTTGCCTATTTTGTATCTTGTCGCGATCACACTATACAACGTCCCATCGTTTCCATAAAGGAATACGTCAAAACAAGGCAAACACATACGACATGTGTTCTAGCCTTGTGACAAATCGTCTACCAGAATAGGATGGATGGACTGAATATGACAACCATTTGAACGGGTGGAGAACTCGAGCTATGCAAGACACCCTGAAGCAGTGATGAGTAACCAGGCTGCGTGCCATCTCCCTTTGTTCGCGCTTTCGAGTCTTCCGTTTCTTCTCTGAATTTGTTCCGTGGGACTTTCCATCCGTTCCTGGGATCGGCCGTCAACAAAGCTACCTAACTTACATGTACACTTTCAAGTCTTCCAATCATGGAAACCGTGCTCTCAATGTGGGAGACTTATTCGACCCGTCGTTTACCGCAGTCAGAGCTGTAGCTCAGGCGAATTTGCACACCAGGGACGAAATACACTAACCGGCTTGGATATTTGTATGTTGGCTGGTCGGAGTGTCGAATTCTTTGTCTATGTTACACATCCAGCGTTCTAAATTTGAGATCAAAGATGCCAATCAGTTGTTCGAAATACGGCGATGAACTAAGTGATTCTTCCAGCTAGGAATGCTGTAGATGTCGACAGACAAAGGAGTTCAATGGAACTGCACACCACAAGCTGGAAGCTATATGTGTAGAGGCAGCACCACCACAACTTGCCTCTTTTCCACATTGGCAACCCGCTGTACTCTTCTCAGTTGCTTGAACCTGTGCTTGGATCGGATGCCCCTTGTCCGATTTGCTTTTAATCGCCGTTGTTCTCCTTCGGTACGTATCTGCCGGTCACTGCTAGGCAGCTCAAAGCTTGAATCGAAAAGCATGAGCGGAAAAAACTCGACCATAGGGTCGCCGACAGAACGAGAGGAGATGAATTCGATTTGCCACACGGAGGAGATCACAGGAGACGGCTCGGCAGGACCGAGCCAATGTGAGGAGTCTGGAGACACCACTCAGCACCTGTCCACACCATCAGCATCGGGCGAGGAAGCGCAACTGCTCACGGAGGAGCTAAGTCCGGAGTTGTGGGGAGCCATCACACCTGATATGGGGAGACATATGACTCCGGAACAAGCGAAAACTCTCCTCGACGATCTCAGAGGGGAGAAAAATGTCGGTACTACCCCGGATGATGATCTGGAAGCTCAGTTGGAGGCAGAATTGTTCAGTGCTTTGGATCCAGCGGAGAATCTGAGTGAAGATGACGAGGATGAAGGAAACGCCGAGCAGCCATCGACGCCTGGAGAGGCTGAGAGGGATGTGCCTACTCCTCAAGTGGGACCATCTCATTCTTCCCTGGAAGAAGGGCCTCATAGGCCTCACACTCCCTCTGACGATGTGCCCGGAACTCCTGGGAAAGATTCTCCCCAAAACCATGTCGAGGAGGCTCATTTCGATCCTACCGAGAAGCCGCCTGATCAGGAGCAGTCTCCTGCCGAAGAAGGGAGCCGAGACACGACCTCTCAACCTTCAAGTACACCCGCAACTGTTATACTGGCCAATACCGGCAGCGATGCCACTGAAGATGAGGAGCTAAGAGCTTCGAAAGGGCAAGGAAAAGACCGCTCACCGGAGGATAACACCACATATCTTCCTTTGACGCCAGGAAAGCTGCAATCAGAAGTGCCTATACTCGACGAGAGACTATCTGACACTCTCAAGCCGGAAGTACCATTTACCCCCCGCGAGGAGCCACCTTTCTCTCCATTCGCGAAGCTACCCCGTGCTTCTTCAGTGGAGTCGCCCCAGAGCCCTGGCACAGGACTGTCACACACTCCAAAGGAAGAGTCTCCTGTGACTTCGCACGAGAAGGTGCCTTTGCAGCCTGTGCTGGAACCGACTACCGAGACAGGGAGTCGAGAGACAACTGCTCAACTCCCTGATGCGGGCTCAGGCGAAGATCGGGCAGACGTGGGAAAGGATGCAAGCACACTTGATGACTCTTTACATGGCTATAAGTCTCCTTACGTGGAAGATGAGCCTGAGGCTTCTCCTGGAACGAGCACACATGAGACCGTATCCAAGTTGTCTATGGCGGACGATACGAGTAGCGCGAAGCAGCTTCGAACTGTGTCCGGGGACTTGTTGGTGGAGTTTTCGACATATCTGGCGGCCAGTCCTCTGATTCAACGAAGCGATGCACAACCCCTTGCTTCTTATTCAGAGGATGAACCGACACAAGCGGCTGTGGCCAACGATGATGGGAGTACATCGACCACACCCCCTGAAATAGCCGACACTGAGGAGGCCACGAGCAATCACGTGGAGGGATACTCGTCCTTTGCACTCTTAAGCGATGGCGCACCTGAGCAGGACGTACATATCAACACATACGAGTCTGGCTCGCTGCCCGACTACGAGTCTCAGCCAGACTCTGTCGACGAGGTGCCCGAGGTTGGTCCTGGATCAGAGGACAGCCAAGTAAATGCAGATCAGTGTCCTCAAATTGACATAGTAGAACCCACACCTCTGCTACCTCCCAAGCAAGGAGAAACATCGCCGTCAAGTCCTGCACCTGCAGCTGACAAACGCCGGAGGTCAGCAGGAGATACTAGCCCTAGGAGGGTGAACAAGCGGATTCGTATAGTTCTTAAACGAACACCATCACCGCAGCCACCAACTGAACAGACGGTAGCATCTTCTTCAGGTGCTACTGCGACCGAGGCCAACAAGCGCCGGAGATCTGTGTCGGATCCAGGCCCGAAGCGAGTCATCAAGCGTCCTCGTATTGTCCTCAAACGGACACCTTCGCCGCTGCGAACTCAGCAACCTCCTCAGGAGTCTCCGCGGGCATTACGTTCTCGAGAATCGACGGCCCTGCCCTCCCTAGCTTGGATGGAAGACCAGATCTCGCCGAAGACACTTCCGCCTGCGCCCGCCATACCCGACAGGACCCGCGCTTCCACCAAGAAGAGCGCCCGCAAGGCCAAACCTCTACCCCTTGGCAAGCCTTCAACATCTGGCCTGACGTGGTCAGCAGTGGAGTCCCTCCTACCGGCCTCGGCCTTTGGCCAGGCCTCTTGGATCCGCCGGCGCTTCTGGACGGTCAAAGAAGAGATCGACCTGCGCACCGCCTGGTCGGAAGCCGACGAAGCGTCCCTCAATATCACCGATTCCGAAGTCCTCGTTGGGCGGTTCGTCCCCCGACTCTACGGCTGCCGGCTGCAAGACCTCTTCCGCTACGGCCTGAAATACATCGCTCCGCCCGCCGACCGCAACGGCAACCCGTCCGACGACTCCTTCTGGACGCATCTCCTGCGCCTCCTCCCCCACCCCTTTTTCCTGGGCAAGATCGAAATCCTCCGCTACACGCTGCAGCAAGCCATCAGCTTCCGCACCAGCAACTTCGCGGCCGAGAACCTGCACGTGCCGGCCTACATGCCGCCGTGGAGCCACAAGGAGCCCAGCTACATCACCTACCTCAAGGACATCCGCTCGCAGTACCCGGAGGGCTCCCCGGGCTGGGACGCCAAGACGCTCGAGATCATCGAGGCGAGCGAGTTCCGGTGCCAGACCCAGGTCGAGAACAAGATGTGGATGCAGGAGCTGTGCGAGGTCATGGCCGGCTGGGCCGAGTACTTCGCCGCGCAGTTCGCGCCGCCGCAGGGGCAGGGGGAGTCGGAGGAGGTGGCGGTGGCGGACGGGCCCTTGGGGATGTACCTCTTCGTGCTGACGGAGCGCGACCTCGCCTTCGTCGAGTGCTGCCTCGAGCACCTCGACCGGGAGCAGCGCAAGCGGCAGTCGGAGCGCGCCCAGACGTGGCAGGAGCGGCACGCCTGGAACGAGTACGCGGTCCCCGGCGAGATCCCGCACGTCGAGGAGCACCGCGGCTACCACCGGTCTGACGTCGAGTTCGCGCTCCACCCCCAGCTCCAGCCGCCGCCGCCCCAGAAGAACGTCGCGCTCGAGGCCGTCACGGTCGAGTCCGCCTTCCTCAAGCTCTGGAAGACGCTGTCGCGGGAGGACGAGTCGGTCGCGCCCGAGCAGAGGGCCGAGTATGCGGCCGAGAAGAGGCTGGCGGTCCTGGCCGAGCGGCGCGAGGCGCTGATCCGCCAGAAGGTGAGAGCTGCTAAGGGCGGCACGCAGGGAGGGGGGCGCGTGGTGTTGGACGTGCCGCCGTTCGACCCGGATCCGGGATTCCAGTTCTTCGACAACAGGGACAAGTTCTCCAAGTGGCCCGGGCTGATGGTCATCAGGGGGTCATATCTCACCCCCGCGACGAGGGAGTGGCTGTATCATTGGACGAGGCAGAAGTGGGAGGAGCAGGTGGCGAAGGACCCTGCGTATGTCCCGGATTCGGCGGTCGGTAGGGTTCTGGGCGGCGGGTATCTACCTGCTGGAGTTTGGGGTCCCGGGGCCGCTGGGCCGTCGTTACCGCAGCCCGCGATGGCTGTCTCGCAGGGTGCTGTGGGCGGTTATGAGTCTGAGGATAGGGATTTGGATGGTGATGGAGATATGATAATGGCTGATAGGAGCTCGGTTGTGAAGCAGCATGCGGAATATTCGAGGAGACACATCTTGCCTCCGATATTGTCAATGGGAGGTGGTCTGTGGGCGCGGAGAAAGGGAAAAGGGGTTGCGAAGCAGTAATGGTTGACTGTGTCCAGTCTATTTAGATGTGAGAGGCGTTATAGGGTCCTTGCTGTTAACAGGAGCAGAATATTTGGTTTATAGGGGCGAACAGAACTTGCTTGGCTACGTATCTTGCTGTCTTCGCCAATATTCGTGAGCTACCAGGTCTATCGCGGTGTAAGCCAGATATATTCTTAATGTAAAAGGCGATTGTCTAAGATAAAAACCATGCTAAATCCGTTGCCACATTCAAGGGTATATGGGTATCATCGCAGCGTCTCCTTCACCCGCCTTCCGTCAAGCCAACTCTGCCTTCGGTGATCTCGAATCCAACCGTCTTGCTTATCCCGGGGGTAGACCTCCCGTCATCGTCCAACCTATCCGCAACATCAACACCGGCCTCGATATGCGACGTAGCACCAAAACAGTCGATCATCGGCTCCCGCGAACTGACGGCGTCGCATGACTTACGGTCATCATCGATCGTCTCGCTGAGCCTTCGTGACTGGGACGCAGTGTGCATTTCAACGTCGCCTGTGCCTGTCACACCGAGCGCGTCTGACAAGCGTCTGCTCATGGTTGCCTGCCGGCTCCCACAACTAGACATGGTAGCGTGCGAGCGGACTTTGTTAGCGAAGATGAGCCGCGAGGCGAGGATGTCGATGCTGGAGAAAAGTTAGCCATGCATGCAAAAGGCTGAGAAATTTAGAAGGAGTTCACTTACAACATGACGACCGGGAAAAGACACTCAAGCGTATAAGCGAAACGGTCCAGCTGCCCAGCAACTCCCTCAGCGCTCTGTGCCCTACTCTGAAACGAATACGTGGTAGCCCTCGTAAGACCAACGAGCGCTAGTGACGCGAGCCTGATCTCTGTGCTCCTCATCAGATAACTGAACAACCCGCCCTTGATGGCTGCTCTCTTCGAGACTCGCCTGGCCGAGCTGAACGTCTGAAGCAGGAAGAGGGCGCTTAGACACTCGACCGTCGCGATACACGAGAAGTAGCCGATGTGCAGATGATCGATGAGCAACTGGAGGCTCGTATCATCGGGGTCTTTGAGGATGTACCGCAGTCGCACGGAGAGAATGCCCATGCGTACGGCGCCGATTGCTGTCATGAGAACCCAGAAGCCGACCAGGAAGATGAGGCGCTGGAGGTCCGTGAGGACACGCACCAGGATGGCGTAGCTGTAGAAGGACAGACCTGCTTCCTGGACCTGTGGGAGGTGGTCAGTGACTGGATTTGACCTACGCAATGCAGAAGGGCTCACTCACCAGCCAGAATAGATCCGCAGACACAGACGCAGCTGCCGTGTTTGCGACAGGATGGTTGGCGTAGAAAGCATAGTAGCATAAACCGTTCGCCACGGCCATGGCTACCGAGACAATCATGGGTACCAGCGATACCATAGAGAAGCCGACAATTCCCATGACCATGCCACCGACGAGGGTATTGAAGATGCCGATGGTGCTGAGGATAGCCCAGCTCAGCTCAAAGTATTCAGCCATGATGGCAGTCTACCTTCCGGCGTAGCGGCTCTCCTAGATGCTGTCATTCAAACGAGCTTTTCAGGGCCACGGTGAAGACCATTGACATCTAAATATATCCGGCGAGACAACCGGATGGCAGTCGGGTCACACCTTGGCTATAAGATGGAAATGTATGGCGTCTCTACGGCCAATCAAGCCCTGCGTGTTCAGGTCTGGGTCGAAATGCCGATATTCACCGAGTCAGTAAACTCACAGACAAGAAGAGATGACGTCCGGTACATGGTCTTGTGGTCGCCGTCTACGTTTTAGATCGAGAATCGAGGACCAATTATATACTGGCCAGACTGCTGTTCCTCAGATCTCGCATGGAGCCATCCTTGACTCCCCACAGTATTTACGTTACCGTGCTGGATCTTTGAAACCTTATTTCAACACAAGGAGACAAGATCTTGTTTAGCTATGCCAAGCCATCTCACCAAAAACGACACCTCTCTGCGGCGTCAACATCTCGACATTCACAACTCTGTAACCCAGACTCAACGCCATCACAACCTAGCCTCTCATCTCCGCAAAAGCACCCCGTTCAGTCTCCTCTAACGTCCTCTTCCCAAGATTAACTGCACGCGACCTTCACCAAGGCCGCACCGCATCTCAGCCATCCCATCAAGTCTCGCCAACACTGCATCAATGGCCGCGCCCCCGCCCAACTTTCAGGCCATTGCGGAGGCCTTTGCTAGCCTCCATACCGAAGTACCTCGTCTAGCGAACGTCAAACCAGTACAACAGCTCCATGCCCAGATGCAACAGCTCCAAGCCCAGATGCAACAGCTCCAAGCCCAGAATGGACAACTTATCGGTTGCGTCCAACAGGTGGAAGGCCAGCTAGCGCAGATTTCACCGCGGGTTCAGAACACTGAAGCTTTAGTGCATGAAATGAACCTTCGATTGTCTTCTTTGGAAATCAGAGACCGAAACTCCCGGATTCAACGAAACAACGCGCGCAGACAGGACAAGCTCCAGCCTATGTGCAACGTGGTCACTGGCAACATCATTCCAAACTTTCCGGTCACGGCTCGTGATATCAACAGTCTATCTGGGGCCGGAGCGGACGAAATACTTCAAGCTTTGCAGATCATTGTCCATCCTGGTGCTACTCTAGCAGAGAAGCGCGAGTTAGTCAACCTGTCAATTCTCTAGACCAAATGGACCCCAAAGAACGCTTCTATCACCAGTTCTAGACCTCTGTAACTGGTAAGTCAAGCTTTCTGGTACACTTCTCACACGCACGCGTACTAACATCATCGGCTTGGAGGTTAGGTATTCCATGGAAGGAGCGGAAAGTCTCGAGAAACCCGCACACAATGTCTTGCCTTCAACCATCGACATGGCGGCTCTTGGGCCTGTCCGCAGGAGCAGGCTACGCCGGCTTCGGCGCCTGGATGACACTCTTTCCCAGACATACAGCGAAGACGGTCTTCGACTATGAAGGCCCCGAGTCAACCAAGGCAGGCAAGACGGTGACTCTGTTGCACCAGCTTCTTGGATCCGGGGATCTGACTCTCGCGGCGACCATTTTTACCTTCCTGTATCGCCGGCAGGAGAAGGCGGCCGGCATCGTCATTGTATGCGGTACAATCCTGTGCTACGCCGATGCCATCGGTATATATATATATCAGGAGAGGCCTTGCACCGTGAGTATAGTGGCACATGGCGAACACCATCAATGAGTTCTGGTTCTGACGAGCATCTTGGGACAGCGCGCTCAAACTCTTCAGTGATGCCAGCATCTGGACTGCCGTGGGATATGGAGTGATGTCAAGCACAACTGAACGGTTTATCGCGTTGACATGACGCTACAGCTTCAAGAGAAGCAGGATTTTCGGCCATTGTGTATAGCTATCCGCTTTGCGTCGGTGGTGCTATCTGCATATTCGCTCGGAGAGCACAAATTCAAGGTCTACCTTGTTCATCACGACTTCAAAGTTTCTCGAGGCGCTGAACAGTCCAACCCGACATGTGATCCACAATTGAGCTTACTCTAGCACACCGTAGACATTAATTACTGTATAACTTCCCCGGACCCACTTACACTTAGAGCTTCGGCAGCTGCAAGCAACAAAAAGGGCCAGCGCTTGGTTAGAGCCGAGACCCTTGTCAACTATTGCATCACTGGTTGTTAGTGCGGGGCCAAGTGACCCGCATCACCAGATGTTGTGTTTCGGGCCTGTCAGGTCAACAACAGGGCAACCAACCTAGACAGTCAGGTGCTTACCGCAGTGATCACAGGTAGAATAATAAGGGTCCAGCTCTTCACTGCCTCACCAACTTGTACACATTCAACCACATTATCATACACGACTTCCACTACAAACAAGACTACCAAATCCCCCACATCAACACCATGGCTGACGAGAACACCCCCGCCGTCGATGAGACGCCCATCTCGCCTAGCCGCCCTTACCCTGAGCGCAGAAACTCCCTGGAGAAGCACCTCACCAATCGGCCCTCGCCCGACGAGCTGAGGCAGAGTACGTCTGCAAACTCCTCACATCTCCGATACGACCCCCTACGATAGCAAACCGTATTCCAAGTAACAAGACTGACACTGAGCCGTCCAGAGAACATCCTCCCCAACTCCTCCGCCGCACCCGCCATCCAGGCCCAACAAAAGGAACTAGAGAAGCACATGCGTGCCGACTCGCTCAACGAGAAGATCGCACACCGTCCTTCGCCCGACGAGCTCAGACAGAGTCCGTTTCTGACCTTCTGACCTTCCCCCCCCTAACCTTCCAAATAAACAAAACAAAAACACGTTGCTGATGTTTGTGGGCCAACAGAGAACATCCTCCCCG
Source organism: Coniochaeta sp. PK30-01 (assembly GCA_023628855.1). Taxonomy (NCBI): domain Eukaryota; kingdom Fungi; phylum Ascomycota; class Sordariomycetes; order Coniochaetales; family Coniochaetaceae; genus Coniochaeta; species Coniochaeta sp. PK30-01. The sequence continues at coordinate 228,524 of JAMAJW010000023.1, read as the reverse complement.
ACACCTCGGCCGCGCCCGCCATCCAGGCCCAGCAGAAGGAGCTGCAGAAGCACATGCGTGCCGACAGCCTGAACGAGAAAATCGCCCACCGCCCCTCGCCCGAGGAGCTGATCAAGGAGGGCGTGCTGCAGGAGGACCCGCGGAGCCCCGAAGAGCGGTACGCCGAGGCCATCGAGGAGGAATACGCTAAGCGGGAGGGTGGTGCTTGACGAGCCGGCTGTACATGGGAGGGCTCACGTACTCGGCTGCTGCGGAGAGAGAGAGAGAGCTCTCTTTGAATTGAGTGGTGGCGTGGTGTTGAAAGCTAAAAAATGAATTGCCTCAGATATGATTTGTCTTTCCTCTACTGGGCTCTGGGAATCGCTGGGACTGGATTTGTGTTCTTAGTGCAAGGTGTCGTTGCTTAGCAGGGCTAGGTTTCGGGTTGGGCTCTCTGGAATGTTACGATATGCTAGGATGCTGAAAGATGCTTTACGACTACCGATCGAGGTAGCTGCAATCCTGGCTGCCCTTGGTGCAAGCTTGGTGCAAAGTTTGCTGCTAGTTCACGGAGAACGAGGTATCACGCCTTGGTCTGTAGTTCTCAGAAACGCCATGACATGCCACCCTCTCTGACCATTCAAATGGAAGGTCAACAGTGCGGAGGACGATGTTCCTCGGGCCGTGCATATAGTTTGGAGAGCTTCCTGGGATGGATCAGCGGTTGACGGTGAGTAACACGATTGATCCTCCATGAGGTTGGACAGGAGCATACCTGCACCCCGAGAGACGAATGGAAAGGTATCGAGGGTGGGCATGATGGCCCATGTATTTGGGATGGAGATGTACGTTGCCTGTCGTGTTGCGTATCATCTTTAGATGATCTCCACTTAGATCACCTTGAAGCGTAGAGACATGGTGTAAAGGGTTCACAAGTGTAGGAGGAGCAGAAAGTCAACTGAGATTTGCTCATAATGAATATATATGGTGTGTGTATACCCTTCCAGAAAAAGGGGAGAAGGCGCCGTGTCGGCCCTGCAGGGTGTACCAAGTAGTCCGACGACATACACCGAGCGAATCTGCCTCTATGCCCTTCCCCCAAGATTGTGGTTAAAATTGTTGATCAAAATAGAGAAGATGAAATGCGATCTCGCTTTCATCGATGCATCAACACATCTCCCTTCTCGTCAGGCTACCCACTCCGGCCTGGCACCACCTCACTCGACACGTCTTTGGCTAGGCGGCCCAGCTGTCTGTCAGCCTGTGCCTCTACTCTGCGCCTCCCTCGAAGGTATCTACCTATACAGCGTTTCCATTAAGATATGGATGGGGTAATTTTGTCAGAGACCACACGAAAGGTAAGATGTGTACAATTAGAAATGTTCCTTCCAGAAGCGGAACTGGACTTCGCGCACCGTCGCGGCCTTGGCGGCCTTCTTGATGTCGCGTGCTGATCCCGATTGTTAGCGAGTATACTTTTATACGAGTTACCCTAGAAAATGAGAGAGAGAGAACTTACCCGCTGCTGACGGACCGCAGAAGTAAACACCGACCGTCGTCCTCATGCTTCCCTCGAGGCCGTTCAGGTACGTCCGGTCCAGGATACCGTCGCGCATGGCGGCAAACATCTTGCCGAAGTTGGGACGGCCAAAGTTGGTCCGCGCCTTGAGCTCGGTGAGGGGGTCGAGGTCGGCGCCGACGCTGTTCAGGACGATGTTCTGCGTCGTGTCCATGTCGAGCTTCTGCGTCAGGTACGTGTGGATCTTGAGGAACTCGACTCCCGACGACCCGGGGATGCGCGCGGCCTCGCTGGACTGGGCCTCGAGCGACGACAGCAGGATCTGGAACCACTCGAACGAGCTCGTGTCCTTGCACACCCAGATGAACTCGACGCGGCGCAGGCGGGTCGGCGGGTTCGGCCCGTTGCGCAGGTGCCAGATGTTCTTGAGGATGGACGCCCAGGGGGTCACGCCAATGCCCGTGCCGATCAGCACGGCGATCTCGTTCTCGAACACGTCCTCCGCGGGAGCGCCGTAGGGCCCGTCGATGCGCAGCGCCGGCATCTTCTGCCCGTTCTGGAGGGCGACCTCGTACATGCCCATGGGGTCGACGCCGTCGTAGAGCTTGGCCTGCGCCGAGCCAGCGCCGACTGCGTTTCCGAGCTCCCTCGTGAAGTCGCCGACCTGTCTGACGTGGACCGAGACGTAGTCGTCGTACGGGCACGAGGTGATGGTAAACGGATGCCACTGGTACTTCGAGATCGACGGCACCTGCAGGAAGAGCCATTGGCCGGCCTTGTACTTGAACGACGGCTTGTTGAACTGGATCTCGACGACGTCGTACGGGTGCCGAACGACACGGGTGATCTTGGTCTGGCGGACAGCGCGGATCTCACGGTACAGGCGCTCGATCATGTAGAAGCCTCCGGTGAAGAGCTCCCATCTCCAGCCGAGATAACCAATGCAGTGTTCCCAGAACTGTGCCCCGGCGAAAGGCGAGAACGGCAGCGCGGTGTCGCGGACGAAGCAGCCGACCGTGTGTGTGTATAGAGCGAGGAAGAAGGGGATGAACAGGTGGTGGGTGTACCAGAAGGTCTCAAACGACTGCTGGCGAATGCGGTAGTGCGCTGTCGTGTACATCAGAAGCATGCAGAACAGCATGACATGACCGGTGATGCCGCCCGGCTGGGCGTAGTGGATCTGGACGGCCGTCACCGGGCGGATCTGGGTCTTTTCGACATTGAAGAAGCTATGTATTTGTTAGCAACGGCCTGTGTCTCCGAGGGCTGTGTGTCCTCTTACTTGACATAATGGGCGGCAGTGTGGATGATGGAGAAGAAGAGCATGGCGTAGGCAAGCTGTCGGTGGAACCAGATGTTCTCGTCGAGCGGGATGAACCGAATCTTCGGCCGGAGGAACCTCATGATTGTCCGACATACTGGCACGAGGATGAGCATTCCGTCGAAAGTCAATACCAGGCCGGCTCCTCTAGATATCCAGACTGAGTACTGTAGCGTGTTCAGGCCTGCCAGTCGGGGGTCGGCCTCCTGCTTGTACCTAATGTCTCCGTCAGCCACACAGTCCTATCCCACTGATCAATACCCGAGAGTCATACCATCCAAAAGCGAATGCGCCCCAATGCATACCCCAGAACAGGAAGTTGAACAGCAACTTCGTCCCCGTCATCTGCTTCCGCAGCATAGTCAAGGCACCCATCTTGACAGATATTCCTCCTCTTGCTGGCCAAATGGCACCCCTATTAAGTGTCGACCTGCGACTCGGATATGTCGACTGAGGACCACGCCGGGTGTCGATAATAGTGAGCGCGGTACCTCCCCCAAGAAACCCAAAAAACCCCAATATCTCTGTCCTTCGATTACAATGTTCTAGTAAAGACCAGGGCAAGTGTCGACGACGACAAGGTATAGAAAAGAACGATCTGAGCCAGCAGCAAAAAAGGGAAAGGAAGGTAAGGGGTTAAGGTAAAGAGAGGCTCGACTTGGGGTTGCCGACTGATTCTACCTCGCCAAGTGAGAAAGGATGAGAAGAAGAGTACCCGGTGTCTTGTGTGAGGGTGGGGAGAATGTCATAAAAGAAGCACAGGCGAAGAAGGGGTCCACCGCCGTATGAGCAAAGTGCTGGCGGGCGGATATCGACAGGGATACCAATGGGACCCTAGCAATGCAGTTCGAGGACCGAAGCTTCGGATGTCAGGTGCCTTGAGGTGCCTTGAAACGTCTAGTCCGCTTGGGGCAATGATGGACTCGAGTCCAGTTAAGCTCAGTGGTAAAAGTGCCTTGATTTGCGCTCTGGTCTTGGTAAATTACTGGACCGGTGCAGACGTGCTTCGCTACGAGAGGTCGTGCGGCCGTCCAAGAGGGTCGGATTGAGGCCTGACCCCCGGCCGGTGAGAATTGCAGATCAGACGTAGGAGACGGTTTCGTCCTGGACTAGGCCGGGTGTCAGAATTAATCCGAACGAGGGCACTATCAGACGGCAGGCAATTGTGACAGTTGCTGGGAGGGAGTTGAGACGAGGCGTGTTAGAGACGCTTAGACGAGGGGCGGATGTACCGTTTCGTCTTGGACAGGGGGGTTGTTAAAGGTGGCCAGGGGTAAAGCGGGTACCCGTCGGTCGAGATGGCTGAATGCGATTGTTCGCCTGTGTTGCATCTGCTGGGATCAAAGAGAAAACGACATTTTTGACTCGTGATAGTCAAGAACAGATCAGAGAAATAAGAAGAAAAAAAAAAAAAAAAAGAGAGAATTAGACTGAGAAAGAGACCCGCGGGGGTAAGGCTTACACAAGTAGCCGCAACGGTGAGGTGAAGCCCAAAGGAGCTATTTTGGGGTTGGACCAGACTGAAGCAGGAACCTGTGTGACCACATTGTCGGGCGCTTACAGGTGTGTCGAGCCTGCAAAAGGAGCGACGGGATTCGCTCGTCGAACTGTTCCGGAGTCTGGTCCAGAAACGCTAGACTGGGTTGGGTAATAGCGTTCAGGGACCGGCCGGCACCCTTGCTCGGAGCTCCTGGCATCTCGCCAATCAAGGCTATCGCGGATCGACCCCACGATGCTGAAGAAGCCAATGGAGAAGAAGTTTGATGCTGGATCGCACATGCGTGCATCGACCGGCAGCGCTGCGCAGCGAGATCCGCGTGAGAGGAGAGCTGCACCGGCTTGGCCATGGCTCCGTGTCCCTGTCCCACTCGAGAGCAGCTCAAAGCGACGAGAGGGTAGTGGCCTGATGGATTCGAGAATGGGATGATGTTCCCAACGCAGCTTCTTATACCAAGACCTTGCCAGGTCGAAGATGGCCTCCTGTCAGAATCGTACGATTGCGGCTTGGCCTGCACATGCCCGTCATCCGATGCCACAGTAGATTGTTTCTAGATCGTCAGTTTTGGCCATCGTCCAGTTGATGAAGCCTGTGGAACGCATTGCACGTGTAGACTGTGACCAGCACCGGTCAAACATCCATAGTCCATCTTCCCCCGCCGGAGTGCGCTCCGGACACCAGCTTGCGGACCCTTGGCGCACTTGTCGCTTCTCACAGCGAAACCAGACATGACCGACGGCCCACGGCTTCAGGAGCAATGCTGAGTAGGTACCAGGGTCACGATGCTGCCTCAAGAGTCTCGCGAAGTACTGTACATGTATGTACATGCTTCATGGCTATCATTCGCACCCTATTCAAGGTACCGTTGGGTCTGCCACTGCATCTTCCTGTTGTCAATCTTGGGCACCGGCCGCCTCGCGATGTCGTCAGAGGCTGTCATCTGAAGCCGGCGAAGTCTGAAAGTTCAACAGTGGCGGCGTCTGAACAAGCCCTCGAGACCCTCCATGCTTCGCCTAAGAACGAAGCTGTAGCAGCTGGACCGGGGTGTCCCTCTTTGAAACTGGAGATGCCAAACAAGAGCAAGGGCCAGCCATGGGGGCCTGCGAGATGAGTGCATGATCTGCAGCAGCCTAGGAGACGGTCGTAACATGGTTAAGGTTAAGTCCTTCGAATAAGCGGGCGCTCGGCAACCACGGCGATCCTACGGGACAGTGCTGGTGCTGGCCCTGGCTGACCAGTGACCGCACCGTAAAAGTGTCGAGTGCAGAACATTACGGTGAACCTGTTTCTGTGTACCTAGTGTACCGACTTGTTCCACGCCAAGGACACGATCGACAGCTTGCTCCGCCTCTGATATACGGTCTCTTGGTAAGGGTCAGGCCCTCAGGCATGCCGAGGTGAGCGAATGCGCTTTGATTCCCCCAAGTTTGGTACCGTCATGGCGGGGAGTGTGTAACCACTAGAGGAATGAACAGAACCCAAAGCATGGTGTGTCGATACAGAGCTGACAAGAAAGAAAAGGACTGAGAGTTGAATGGAAAATAATGGAAAAACTGAGATGACGGGAGATGTCCAGGTCTAGCAAGTTCAAAGGAAGGAAAGACCCGACGCAAGTAACCACCGGTGGGGCTAACGCGCTTCGGCCCGTGCTGGTGGCGATAACCTCAGTTACCCCACGACTTCACCGTGAATCCACAGTCATTTGTAAAATAGGCAGTAAAATCGACTCCAATATCCTGACCGGTTCTATTACTGGAATCAATTGTCCTAGTAAAGTTGATCTGCGTGAACTTAAGGGCAGCTGCCACATCCCGAGCCTCGGGCCCTCTCCAATGGACGAAGAGACAGTACCAGTATCGCCACTGCCGGCCAGCTTCAAAGGCCGTCTGCAACTCAAAGACTTCATGTTCCAGCCCATACCACCGTCAGACGTGGCCTCACCGGACAACGCAAACCTGCGCCGCAGCACCCGGCTCCTGACCCCCTCCGTCCCGGCCTCACCGTCGTCCACATCCGGGCCGCCCTCACGGTCCCAATCCCAATCCCGGTCCCGGTCCTCCCTCACACCCGGAGCCCGCGGCCGCACAAAACGCAAATCTTCCGCCATTGACGACGACGACAACGAAGACGACAACACCCGGCCCCCATCACTGTCCCCATCCAAACCCTCCACCCCCTCCGCCAGTTCCCCCTCCCCCTCCAAGCGTCCCCGCTCCCGACCCCCCTCTACCTACGCACCCCCCAGCGTCTACGCACACCTCCCACACCTCCCGGACGCCATGGCGCCCAACCTCCTCGTCCTCCTCGTAGGCCTCAACCCCGGCATCCAGACCGCGCGCCAGCAGCACGCCTACGCGCACCCCTCCAACCTCTTCTGGAAGCTCCTCTTCTCGTCCGGGCTCACCCCTCGCCTGGTCCCCGCCTCCGAGGACAGGTCCCTCCCCGCCGCCTACGGCCTGGGGCTGACCAACATCGTCTCGCGCCCCTCGCGCAACGGCGCTGAGCTCAGCAAGGCCGAGATGGACGCCGGCGTCGCGCTCCTAGAAGAGAAGGCGCGGCGGTGGCGGCCCGAGGTCACGTGCGTGGTGGGCAAGAGCATCTGGGAGAGCATCTGGCGCGTGCGGCACGGGCGGACGATTCGGAAGGAGGAGTTCAGGTACGGGTGGCAGGACGAGGGGGAGAATATGGGTAAGGTTGGGAAGGGGGGGCAGAGGGAGGAGGAGAGGGAGGAAGGGGTTGATTATGGGGTTGGTGATGGGAGTTGGGAGGGGAGTAGGGTGTTTGTGGCGTGCAGTACGAGCGGGCTCGCTGCTACGCTGAGGCCGCCGGAGAAGGAGGCAATTTGGCGGGAGTTGGGGGTTTGGGTGGAGAGGCGGAGGGAGGAGAGGAAGGCGGCGGCGGCGGCGGCGGCTGAGGAGAGGGGATAGTAGGATATGGATCTTGATGAGTATCATGTGACAATCAAGGATGCGTCGTGTATTTTTTGGTATAACTGGCATTACAATCTACCTAAAAGAAAAGGGAGGTAGCTATCACCAAGCATGTCTATCGAAAGAGACCTCCCACAGGTGGTATCAGCCCTTTTGACTCCGAACGCCGTCATGAGGTCTCCTCTTGCGTCAAAGATGCATATGTTGTACATGCCGCAACGTAAAACAGAGTGCCTTCCCAACTCAACCAACCGGCTATCCATGCTTCATTCGAATGCCCAAAATGACATGCAGGTCAACGAAAAAGTCCAAGCAATGCAAAATCTTAAGCGATGAACACCGCGGCGCAGACAGTGGCCACGACGGGCCACCAGCCGGCGTTCTGGAGCAGGAAGCGCATGCCGGCGCCGGCGTTCGCGTCCTCGTCGCCGCCCGCGGCGGTGGTGCCGTTGGGCAGCGTGCCGTTGATGAAGATGGTGTTGTTGGCGACCATGACCTCGGTCTTGTTCAGCTTGTCGTAGCTGCCGTCGCCGATCAGCTCGTTGAGCACGGTCGTGGTGGCGTTGCCGCCGTCGTCGTCGCAACCGCACTCGACGTCGGGGTCGCAGGCGCACTGCACGGGCTTGGACTCGTTGCGGCCGCTGCTGTGGTTGTAGAAGCCGTAGGGGTGGCCGTACGGGTAAAAATACGCGCCGTGCGGCCACGCGAGGAGCGGATAGAAGGCGAGGGCTCCAAGGCCGGCGCCGAGGAAGAAGGGGGTGATGCCGGAGGGAGAGACGCCGCCGGAGCGATATGGCTGTCGCGCGCCGCCGGTATAGTATGATCCACCGCCGAACCGGGGAGCGGGACCGCTGCCCGTCTTGGTTGCTCCACCGCTCGATGAACCTGAGCTGCCACGACCGCCACCGGTTGCGCCACTGTAGAATATTGTTAGCCGATATTCTCGAACCGTATTGGTACACATAGAGTGAGGAAAGGAACGAGGCCGTACGAGGAGCTGCCGCCGGAACTACTGCTGCCACCACCACGTCTGCGCATCATCAGTGCCGCCCTGCTTGACCCACAGCTCCAGAAGCACCCCGGGTGCAGGACTGAGGAGAGGAATAATGAAAGACCACGCGAGAAAAGAACTTACCCTCCAGAACTACCACTACCGCCCGAGGAGCCGGATCCGGAGCCGCCACTCGAGGAGCCGCCGCCCGACGAAGAGCCTCCTCCGGAGCTGCTACCTCCGCCAGATGACCCTCCGCCTCTACCACCACCTCCACCGCCGCCTCTGCGCTTCCATAGATCCTGTGTGTACTCTTCCGACTCCGCCTCGCGCTCGCTGTGTCTCACGGGCACATGTCGTGCGACAGAGCTGCCCGGCGCCGAGCCGACAGATGCGCCGGTGACGGCCGCGTCGGTGAGGAGCGTCGAGAAGAGGATAGTTAGACCGAAGCGCATCGTTGATGTGGGTTGCTTCAGGTGCGCAGAGTACTTATGGTGTTTCTATTGTCGTCGCAATAGGATCTGCAGGTTATGTGCCCGGTACGCAACAGAAATATCGTAGGGTGTTTGAGTTGTTGTGTCGTGAAAGTAAATTTACGAAACAAGGGGGAATCAAGTCAAAATGTGGCTGTAGTCCCTTGGTAGGACCGAGCGGATATATATAAAATAATATACGGCTTACACTTTCAAGCAAGGTTACGCTTTCGGGGAATTGCAAATTCATTCGGCGTTGCAAGGCAAATGGCACAGCAAACTGCGGCCGATGGCTGGGACAGGAAGCTTTCAAAATGCGGTAATGATGCGTTGCCAAGCTTCCTTTAACCTTGTTCAGCAGTGGCGTTTGACCTCATTCATTACTGTGATAGAGTCAGTGGAGTGTGACACCGGAGGACCCTGGCGACAATCATGACATAACGCTCCAAACGGTGCCAGCAATTCGCCTGTCCGCCTTTCCCGATTCAGGGCTGTTTCTCTGATGCTATTGGAGCCTGAGTACGACACGATCATCGATTTGCTGTCCTTGACCTTTCATGTCTGGTGTTTGTTGGGTATTTTTGACAGTCGTTGGGTTTCAATGAGGTTTTCGATGTCCCGATCCCTAAATGAATGTACCTAAGTAAGTACCTTGGTACTCTCCTTGCTTTCTAGGTTGCTAAAACATTTATTTCAGATGAAGACGGAAGGTGCTATCGAAGCTGCGAAGCTGACAAGCATTTCCATAACCCTTAGCGGGCACAGCCACAGGCAAACGGGAGCCTCAAGTAAGTCAACACGCCTTACATAGCACCATTCTATGGACAAAAGGTAAGGTAGCACTTGGATTTGAGTTAAGGTGAATCCTTCGTACTGTATCGAACTTGTTGAACCCGAACACCCGGCCATCAAACAGTGTGGCAACGCCACCGCATGCCATCACCAGTCACGGGATTGGCGGTCTGCTGGGGCTGTGTCATCCACACCACGGTGCCGGATCCAACAAATGCCCGGACCTTAAGGTTAACCTAACGGACACTGCTAACGGTTTTGAGACGGCCTTAAGCCGACCTCACCGATGAACCGGGCTGTGAGAGCATACCATCTGCCCATCCACAAACACGTGGAGATCATCAACGGCCAGAAAGCTGCCTTGTGTTCCGCCTCCGCAAACTCACCAGTCACCTTCGCGAACGTAAGCGCGCTCCCATTAGCCTATCCGCTCTTTACGCTCCCTATTTGGGCAACGAATTGCGCATTGCCTTCTCATCACGCTCTGCGAGTCGGTGTAAAGGTTTAGCCGAGCTTGACGAGCGCATTGTGATATCCCTCGAGTGGAATAGCGTACATAGGCGAGGAACCGACGGTGCATCGTGCATCGTGAGCGCATTGATCATGGCCGACGACCGAAGTCTGCTCGACCGCTTGAACGCTCTGAAACCAACGAGCGTCAGTCTAGACAAAGAAGAACCAAAGTAACCGCTTGCATGCTCACTTTACAACGTAATATGAAGTGCTCTAGTAACTAAGACCAGATGAATCACAAAGACTTGCCCTTTCATGGTCATCGCCAGAGCCAGCATCAAAGGAGGATGTCTTGTCAGCACGGCTCCGCACCCTCCGCAATGCCTCGGCCTCACCCTCGCCTCATCCCCCCAACCCCGGGCCAGGCACGCAGTCGCCCAAACACCACACACAGCCTCAAGTAGTTAGAGATACCACCGCAACTCCCCCGGGCAGGAGCCAGATACCGACCACCGGCCCATTGGAAGAAAAACCGGAGGACGGTGATGCAGACCTCGATCCCCTATTCCACACCGATGACCACACGCTAGACGAGTTCCTAGAGACCCTAGACCTGGATGACGATGCATCCCTCGACCATCCTCCACCCATGTTGCTCTCTGATCCTAGAGACGAGGCTAAGAAAGTCGCTGCCCTGCTTGAGGAGCTCGAAAAGCCTACCCTCGATCTATCACACTATGACAAGGATGACAAAAGCGACGACGACTCGGACGGCGAGGAGATGACCGCCAAAGTCAAGCAGGTGCTCCTCCGGGCTCTCGACGAGGCAGAACTGGACCGGTCCACATCAGCACAAGGACCAGATCGCGACGAGGCACAGCGGGCCGCCGCACCTCCCAAAGAGTCAGAAGCCGGGCCACCCAACCCATCTCCGCCGCAGGACCAGCCCCCCACAACAGACGACAACGCAGACCCCTTCTCCCTCCCCGCCGTCCCCTCCCAACTAGTCGACCCCGCCCCATCCGCATTCCGAGACGACGAGCCCGCTGCCGACTTCGAGTCCTCCATCGCCGCCCGCATGGCGGCCCTGAAGGGTGTCTCCTACGGCGCACCGGGCGACACCGACGCCTTCGGCCTCCCCCAGGCGCCGAGTTTCAACCCGGACGAGAGGACGGAGCACAAGCACCCCTCCTTCGGCGGGTGGCTGCACGGAGACTACACCGACGAGGACCAGAAGACGTGGTGCGTCGTCTGCCTCGAGGACGCGACTATCAAGTGCATTGGGTGCGACGACGACGTGTACTGTGGCCGCTGCTGGAGGGACATGCACGTCGGCCCGAGGGCTGGCTACGACGAGCGTGGTCACCAGTGGGTCAAGTTTGTGCGCGGAAGGTGACGAGATGGTGGTGGTTGGTGGGATTACTATGAGAATCATTTCGTGCCTTGCAAATTCGGTCTGACTGGTTATGATCGACGATGCAACGTGAGACGATGCAAAAAGGAAAACAAACATTACCGAACCGTCCTCCTTGGTATCATAACTGCCTTGCCTGAAATTGAAAAGTCATGTTTGCCCCGTTCTGTTCCGTATTCCCTAACCGTCCGACCGCTATTCTCTGTAGTACTCCAGCCCCAAATATGTCACAACCCTGCAATCTGCGGCTGGATGTTACAAACGGGAAGGCCGCTTCCCCTTGAAAACCCACGACTACGTCCCATAGGTACCGTTCGTGCCCGAGCCAGCCCCCGCCCCCGTGGCCGTAGCCCTCGTCCCTCCCCGGCCCGCCCGGCCCGCCCGGCCCGTGATGTCCTGCCAGGTGGCGCCGAACCTCCTGCTCGTGCTGGCCAGCAGGCCCTCCTCCTCGTCGACCTCGGCGTCCTCGTCTATCTCGCCGACGTCCAGCCTCGGCGTCCGGAACAGCGATGTCAGGAACACCACCAGGAACACGCCCAGGAACGCGAACTGCGCCCAGAAGTCCACGGCGCCGAAGACGGGCCAGTTCAGCGTGCCGCGGTTGAGGAAGGTCGACATGACGGACGGCGTGCACACGTCCTTGGCCGCGGCGTCGTCCGACGCCTCGGAGCAGGGGACCACCATGTCCGTGTGGTTCCTGCAGTCGGGCTGCTCGCCCGGGTGGCGCGGCGGGTTGGTGCAGAAGGTCTGCGTGCCGTAGGTGGCGTACTGTGGGGCGACGAGCATGGCGACCGAGTAGTTGATGGCCAGGATGATGAGCGCCAGCAGGACGGTGGCGATGAGCAGGGCCTGCGGCGCGGTGCGGCCCTTCCTGATCTGGAAGATGCGGATCCACAGGAACCGGATGCCGACCGTCGCGATGCCAGTGACGGAGGCGCTGAAGAAGAAGATCACCAGCAGCGCCATGAGGATGTAGTCCACCGGAAACGCCTTGGCGGACTGGACAAAGATCCAGTTGATGGGCTGGAAGACGTTGATGTGGCCGAGGATGTAGCCGCAGTGCGCCTTGCAGACCGAGTTGGCCGCCTTGTCGATGCCGGTGATGAGCATGGACACCCAGACCAGGATGGCGACGAGGAGGAGGAAGATGCCGCCCAACAGCTTGAGCGGACGGAAGACTGCCTGGACCTTGGTCCAGGCTCGGAAGATGGCGCTGTGGCCCTCTCCGCGGGCCTCGGCGGCGAGTCTCTCGCGACGCACGAGGGTGCGCTCCTCGCGCATCAGAGCTTCGAGCTCGCGCTGGTCCTTCTGCGGCATGGGGCCGTCCGAGCCGGCGTGGCGCATCTCCAGCTGACGTTGGCGTTCTCGGTTCTGCTCGAGTGCCGTAGCGGTCGTCTCGGAGAGCTGCGGAGCGGAGATGGAGGGCGCGGACTTGATGAAGGATACGGGGAGTAGCGCGAGGCCGGCACCGGTGTATAAGACGTAGAGGAGGGTGCCTAGCGTCACAAGCAGGCCCAGCGCGAACGTGAGTGCCTTCTCGCCATTGTTCTCGGCAAGGAGATGCTTGAAGTAGTCGAGATCGAGGTGCTTTCCCTTGTTGTTTCCGGCGGCAGGGACGAAGAAGCCGATCAAGAAGATGATGACCACAAGAATGACGAAGAAGATAGTGTACTTCAAGGCCCCGATCAGCCGGCTGCTGAAGGTCTTGGTTCCTTCCTCCTCCTCGACCTCGTCATATTCCTCATACCAGAAGTACGCAAAGGGGATGATCAGAAGACAAAGCAGAGCATCGAGGCTGTAGAGGCTGTAGTAGACGATCTTCAGTGTCAGGAGGATACTGTTGACTCTCTCAGGAGTAGCCCAGTCCTTCCGAGCACCGAGGGTGGCTGATGTGGTGGCCGACACAAGTGCAATGTCGACAGGCAGCAGGAGTACCGTAGCAAGCAGCGAGGTCAAGCTAATAATGGCGACGGTGGTTACGATGGCTGATCGATCGCGGGGCGTCTGCCACGTAAATGTTGTGATGACCGCGACGAAAAAGACGAGCACCACTGCAACAGCATACGCGACCCAGATCAGACTGGTCTGGAGGAGCCCGGCTGGCGCCATCGTGACGAAAGATGAGACGGCACTCATCGAGTCGAAGGGTAAGAAGTTGCGATACAGATCATGGAAGTCAACAACGCGTCCAAGCAACGATATTGGACAGTAAACTTTGTAGCAGCTAACTTTGTCGGTGGAATGCAGAACAATGTCTGCGTTCAAACCTGGAATGGCGTGGTTCGGGGGAAGAGAGAGAGCTTGCTTCCATTCAATCCGTGACGACATCATACGAAGCGGACTTTGGTTTTAGCTTCATGCACGGGCGAGTGGAGTCAAGGGAGCTTGTGTGGGGCAGAGCGGAGCCTGGCCTGAGCTCCTGCGCTAGCGCCAAAGTGGGTTCCGATTCGTCCCAAAGTCGCATTTCTTTCGAGATGGCTTTGCGCCAATCAAAGAGCTGCATCAAACATCAAAGCCGCCAAATCTGGGTGTCAACATCTCGACGAATTGTCGACGAACGGCCACCTTAAGAGTACCCAGATCATTGTCACCGACTCTTCCTCCTCGAATGTCAAGTTCTAACCGACATGCGCTGGATTGCTGAGCCATGCAGTGCTATTCCGAGCTGACGCCGCCGACGGCGGTAACGCATTCGGTGGTCTTGCCCTTCGTCTCGGCCCAGAGCAACAACCTCGTCGTCGCCAAGTCCTCCCTCCTCCAGATCTTCACCACCAAGATCATATCCGCCGAGCTCGACAACGCCCACACCGGAGATAAGCAGTCCATAATACCGGCGAACAAGTACGATAGCCGCCTCATTAACGACGATGACGGCCTCGAGTCCTCCTTCCTCGGAGGTGACAGTGTACTACAGAAGTCGGACCGGGCAAACTATACGAAGCTGATACTTGTCGCCGAGATCCCGTTGGCAGGCACTATCACCGGCCTGGCAAGGGTCAAGGCAGCGAGCACTCAGTCGGGGGGCGACGCGCTTCTCATTGCGTTCAAGGATGCCAAGCTCAGCCTCGTGGCGTGGGATCCTGAGAGACTTGCTCTCACTACGATATCAATCCACTACTATGAGCAAGATGAGCTCCAGGGGAGCCCATGGGCCGCACCCTTGAGCGATTATGTGAACTTCCTGGCTGCCGACCCGAGCAGTAGATGTGCTGCCCTCAAATTCGGCGCCAGGAATCTTGCCATCGTCCCCTTCAAATATGACAATGAAGACATCGACATGGACGACTGGGATGAGGAGCTGGAGGGCAACCGAGATGCCAAGAATACCACCGCAGTTGCAAATGGAACTAGCAATATACAAGAAGACACTCCATATTCACCATCCTTCGTATTGCGACTCCCCAATCTTGACCCTAGTCTCCTCCATCCTGTGCATCTCGCCTTCCTATATGAGTACAGGGAACCAACCTTCGGCATTCTCTCGACTGTGGAAGCCCCGTCCAATGCTCTCGGCCGCAAGGATCACCTCTCATATATGGTCTTCACTCTCGACCTGCAGCAGAAGGCGTCGACAACCATTCTATCCGTTGGTGGACTGCCGCGCGATCTCTTCCGGGTAGTTGCTCTACCAGCTCCGGTTGGCGGTGCTCTCCTGGTTGGCCCGAATGAACTGGTACATATTGGCCAATCGGGGAAACCCCACGGCGTTGCGGTCAACCCTGTGACGAAGCAGGTCACGTCTTTTGGCTTGGTGGACCAGTCAGATCTGAACCTCCGCCTCGAAGGATGCACGATCGAAGTCTTGTCTCCTGACAACGGAGAGCTTCTACTGGTTCTGAACGACGGACGGCTTGCAATCATCACGTTCCGGCTGGACGGACGGTCAGTCTCCGGGTTCACTGTGAAGCTGATATCGCCGGATGCCGGTGGTTCTCTCATCCCTTGTGGTATAACATCACTCTCACGCGTCGGTCGGAATAGCATGTTTGCCGGTAGCGAGGACGGAGACTCTCTTGTCCTCGGCTGGACGAGGAAACAAAGCCAAGTTTCGAGGCGCAAGTCAAAGATACAAGAATTGGATGCCGATCTGGATCTGGATGACGAGGATGTGGACATCGAGGATGATGACGACCTATACGGAGATGAGCCGGCAGCGCCGGCACCCACAACATCCGCGGATCTATCTGCCAAGTCAGGAGAGCTGAGCTTCCGCATTCATGATAGACTGCTCAGTATCGCTCCCATTAGAGCTATGACTTACGGCAAACCGGCCACTCCGTCAGACAGCAAGGAGGCAGAGAAGTTGCAAGGCGTCCAAAGCGATCTGCAGCTTGTCTGCGCAGTTGGCAGAGGCAACGCCGGCGCTCTTGCGATCATGAACCGAGAAATACAACCAAAGGTCATTGGCAGATTCGAATTCCCGGAAGCGCGGGGGTTCTGGGCCATGTCTGCCCAGAAACCGATTCCAAAGTCGATACAGGGCGACCGGGGAGCCGCGACATTGGGGAATGATTACAACTCCTTGTCGCAGTACGACAAGTATATGATCGTGGCTAAAGTTGACCTCGACGGGTACGAAACCTCCGACGTGTACGCTCTTACGGCCGCCGGGTTTGAGAGCCTTACGGGCACCGAGTTCGAACCGGCAGCAGGGATCACGATCGAAGCTGGCACTATGGGTAACCACAAGAGAATAATACAGGTGCTCAAGTCTGAGGTTCGCTGTTACGACGGAGGTATGTCTACCTTTCGCCAAGTCCCGCTGAAGACTTACTAATTGGTGTGTTCGCTTAGACCTCGGACTGAGCCAAATCGTGCCCATGCTCGACGAGGAGACTGGGTTCGATCCTCGCGTCATCAGCGCCAGCATTGCCGACCCGTACCTCCTCTTGATAAGAGACGACTCGAGCACCTATGTTGCTCAGATTGATAGGAACAACGAGCTAGAGGAGATCGAACGCGAGGACAAGGCCCTGGCTACCACTAAGTGGTTAAGCGGATGTCTATACCACGACGACGGCGGCCTGTTCTCAGAGCAGGCAGAGAAAGATCGGAAGCCGAGCGAAGCAATAATAATGTTTCTGCTGAGCGCTGCTGGAGCTCTCTATGTAAGTCACCAAGGTTGGTCTGGCCAAGACAATACGCTGACTGCTTACAAGATATACCGTCTGCCTGACTTGACAAAGCCTATCTATGTCGCCCAAGGGCTATCATATATCCCGCCATACTTAACGTCCGGCTATGCCGCCAGAAAAGGCACAGCCAAGGACACGCTTACTGAGCTGTTGTTCGCGGACCTCGGTGACAGCACTCACAAGTCTCCCTATCTCATTGTAAGTTGATCATTCATGCGGTAGGGGATTCCACTGACAGTTGCAGCTGCGCCATGCGAATGACGACTTGACGCTCTACCAGCCAGTAGTGGCTTCCCAGGAAGGAAAGAGTCTGGCAGAAAGCCTTTCATTCCAAAAGATACACAACGAGACGTTCGCAAAAGAGCCTCAGGAAGCTGCCCAGGACGATGCAGCCCAACAGCATCGGTTTCTGCCGATGCGGCCATGTGCCAATATTGCTGGATACAGCACAGTGTTCCTTCCGGGCGCTTCTCCAAGCTTTGTCATCAAGTCGGCGAAGTCTGTACCGAGGGTAATAGGGCTCCAGGGCCTAGGAGTCCAAGCCTTCAGTTCCTTCCAGACCGAAGGCTGCGAACGTGGCTTCATCTACGCGAATTCAGACGGTATAGCACGGGTCACTGAACTACCCACTGACTGGAGCTACGGGGAGATCGGCATGGCCGTGAAGAAGATCCCCTTCAACACCGACTGCAACTCTGTTTCGTACCACCCGCCCACAGAGACCTATGTTGTAGGTTGCAGCACTTACGAGCCATTCGAGCTTCCCAAGGACGACGACTACCACAAGAATTGGGCGCACGAACACTTGCCATTCAAGCCCACGGTGCCAAGGGGCATCTTGAAGCTTGTGTCTCCGACGAACTGGTCGGTAGTGGACACAGTAGAAATGGATCCTTGCGAAATCATCATGTGTGTCGAGACGCTGAGTCTCGAAGTTTCAGAGACGACCAACGAGAGGAAGCGACTTGTCGCAGTCGGTACCGCGTTGTCTAAAGGCGAAGATCTCCCTATTAAGGGTAGGGTGTATGTCTACGACATCGCGGAGGTCATACCGGAGCCTGGACGCCCAGAGACAAACCACAAATTGAAGCTGGTCGTGAAGGAGGAGATCCCCCGCGGTGCCGTCACAGCGATATGCGCAGTCGGTACTCAGGGCCTCATGCTCGTTGCCCAAGGCCAGAAGTGCATGGTACGCGGTCTCAAGGAAGACGGAACGCTCTTGCCCGTCGCATTCATGGACATGAACTGTTACGTGACGAGTGTCAAGGAGCTGCCCGAGACCGGGTTGTGTCTGATGGCCGATGCTTTCAAGGGCGTGTGGTTTACGGGCTACACCGAAGAGCCGTACAAGCTGGTGCTCTTCGGCAAGAGCTCCACAAATCTCGAGATTCTGAACGCCGACTTCCTGCCGTTCGGCAAGGAGCTGTACATCGTGGCGAGCGATGCGGATGGGAACCTGCACATCTTGCAGTTTGACCCCGACCGTACGTCTACCCATTCCATGTCTACTCTGACCGCCTGACTAACCATGAACACAGACCCGAAATCCCTCGACGGCCACCTCCTCCTGCACCGCACAACCTTCGGCACCGGCGCGCACATCCCGACAAGCTCCATGCTTCTACCCAGCACAATCCCCACGCTGGAGCCTCCATCCACAAACGGCACCAACGGCACAAAAGACGACGGAAACGCAGGCGACACCACCCCGCACCACCTCCTCATAGCCTCGCCGACGGGCGTCCTCGCGTCCCTGTCGCCTCTGTCGGAAACTTCCTACCGCCGCCTCTCGTCCATGACGACGCAGCTGGCGAACTCGATAGCTCCCGCCGCGAGCATGAACCCCAGGGCGTACCGCATGCCGTCGGCCGGGTCGCCGGCGCCCGGTGTAGACGCTGCTGTGGGACGGAGTATTGTCGACGGGACGTTGTTGGCCAAGTGGTCCGAGCTCGGGACGGGGCGGAGGACGGAGGTTGCGGGACGGGTTGGGTTCTCCAGTCCCGACGAGGTCAGGGCTGAGTTGGCACTGCTGCTTGGGTGGGGGAGGATGGGATACTTTTGAGAGGATGGCTTGGAGACGGACGGGCGGGAGTTGAAGCCGCTGGAGGCTCGTACGGGTTTGGTGATGTCGAAG
Source organism: Coniochaeta sp. PK30-01 (assembly GCA_023628855.1). Lineage (NCBI taxonomy): Eukaryota > Fungi > Ascomycota > Sordariomycetes > Coniochaetales > Coniochaetaceae > Coniochaeta > Coniochaeta sp. PK30-01. The sequence goes on along the minus strand of JAMAJW010000023.1, from coordinate 209,885 downwards.
CTGGCGATGTTTCTTGGAAGGATGCATAGAGGATATCCCGCGACCAGGCTTTTCTCTTCAGCAGATGCAGACAGTGATGGACCGTAAAAGCGTATATTTAGGGCGATGGCTCATTACATGGATTCAGCCTCAGAAGCATCGTAGAATCGGAGATTGAATCTTGGTGATGTCGCTACGTGTCGCCTCGAGAACGAACACTCGTGGTCGAGAACTTGCTTCACTGTAATGTACGCCTTGTCCCGTGTCGACGTCGGAAGGAGGAACCACTATTTGTGACTATTTGATCTTGTACGGAATCAGATGTCATTCTTGTCGCGTAAGTTGTCTTGGTTTACCTTTTTAGTACCCCATATGGCTGGGTCAACCTCTCGCTGAGGGTTAAAAATGCAGTGCAGTGGAAACTTCCGGGCCCTGCAGCACAGCCACGTTTCTATGTGTTTAGATACAACATGTTGACCTCACCCTTGCACAAGGGTGACCAGAGTGAACCATCGCATCAAGTCATCATTCATAGATATCTACAGACAAGTGTGTACGTTACGTCACCCAAAGACAGTGCACGTCAGCCGAAGCAGAGCTTCTTCTGTCTCGGATCAGGTCCCCGTCCATGAGCCGGCCGACCTCTCTTCTTTTCGCCAACAGACCTAGATCGTTTGCTTTCCGGCGTAGTCCCCGTGTTTGCCGGGGAAGACAAGGCGGCATTCTGCTGGACCGTATCCCGGATAGCCTGCCTGGATAGACACAGGTCAATGTGCTCGTTGAGTTGCCTCTCATCCGCAGGCTGGGGCCGACTGCAGATCGGGCAGTCCCACCACTCCTCTTCGGGGACCGACTCTTCCTTCTTCGGCTTCGGATTGGGTAGGACCTCCTTTCCGTGCCTCCGAAACGGACTGCTCAGCTGCTCCCCGCTTTCAGGCGTCCCGTCTTTGTCCAGGTCGACCTCGTAGCCGTCGAGCGTTTCCTCGGGCCACTGCTCCCACTCGCCGTCACTCTGGACCCTTTTGGCACGCGGACTACCACTCTGTTCATCCGCAGACCCAGCCGACTCGGTCCGTCTAGGCTTCAGTCCGAAGAACGCCAGCGTGTCCGGCTTCTTCGTGCTGACGAGATGCGTACACCGCAACCCCATCAGCCGCAACCTCATCCCCGGCATCTCCTGCTCCAGCTTAGCCAGGATCGGCAGCGAGTAGTTATAAAGATCATCCGCCAAGTGCACAGCCTTGGGGGTAACAACCTGTCTCGTGAACACTTCATACGTATGCAGCTTGACCTTAAGCACCAGCGTCCGGCCCTTGCACTCCGCCCGCTTCATATCCTTCTCCAGCTCTTCCGCCGTCCACCTCAGCTTCTCCCTCAACTGCACCGGATCACTCATATCCCTAAACGTGCTCTCCGTCCCGACGCTCTTCCGCTCGTACTCCTCAGCCGGCTGGACGCTCGTCCTCCCCAAGCCCAGATAGCAAGTCATCAGAAACTCGTACGCCTTCTCTCCAAACAACTGGCTCAGGTACTGCCTCTGAGCGTAGATGTCCCCGCACGTCTTGACACCCACAGCCGCCAGCTCCCGCTCAAACACGCGGCCGACGCCGTTGACCTTCCGGCACGGCAGGTCCCGCATGAACTCCATGATGGCTGTCCGGTCGTTCGGCAGCACGAACTGCCCGTTCGGCTTGTTCATGTTGCTGCAGATCTTGGCCAGCTTCGAGTTGGCCGCTATGCCGGCCGACACAGTGATCCTCGTCTTCTCGTGTATCTCCCTCCGCATCTGCTCCACCGCCTCTGCGGGCTCCACCCCTTTCTCGGCGCAGTACTCGGTGATGTTGAGGTACGCCTCGTCGATGCTGGCGGACTCGAAGCGCGGGTCGTACGCGGCCAGGACCTCGCGCACCTCGGCCGCCTTGGCGTTGTACTTGTCGAAGTTGAGCGGCAGGGAGACGAGCTGCGGGCACAGCCTGCGCGCCACGAAGGAGGCCATGCCGCTGCGGCAGCCGAACTTGCGGGCGGCGTAGTTGCACGTCGTCAGCACGCCGCCGCCGACGGCGAAGGGGACGTCGGCGAGCTCCGGGCGGTCGAGGAGCTCGACGGCGGCGTAGAAGGCGTCGCAGTCGACGTGGACGATGTGCTGGGTCAGGTCGCGCGAGAGCTCGAGCTGGGCCACCAGGGCGTCGGCGGCGCGGAGGTCGCGGGTGAGGTCGGCGTTGTCGAGGCGGGCCTTCTTGGCGAGGATGTGGGCGATCTTGGCCGTGAGGATCTTGTCCTTGGCCTCCTCGCGGGAGAAGAACTTGGAGCCCTTGGAGGCCTCGTAGATGATCTCGGAGACCTTGGACTGGTCGACCGTGTCCTGCCCGGCTTTGGTCAGGGAGGGGCCGAGGAGGGAGTACTTGAGGGACTGGTGGGTGGCGCCGGTGTGCTTGGCGGGCTTGCTGCCGTCTGGTGGTTCGGGGTTCTGTTTCGGCGATTGGGCCTCGTCCCGGGGGGAATCATGGGCAGAGGACGCGTCGGTAGACATTTTGTGGGCGTCCAAGGGAATACCGGGAGGGGTTTCCATGGTGTGGTCACCTACTAGTGCCATGTAAGCGATTAGAGATACGGCAAGTCATTACGCGCGGATTTGAATGTCCTTTCGTGCTGTGGCATGTCCAGGCTGGACGTCAGAGACGTGACGATGAAGTGGAGGAGGAAACACGAGATTCACGCAGTCACGTGTCGATGCTTTGATGGAAAACTGCTGCACAGATACGACAGCACTATTAAGGGTTAGGGTTTGATAGCAACCCTCACGACGTCTCTCCTCGTTCCAATGCTTTCACCTCGCAATTCGGAAGGAATAATTTACATGTTTTTACCCATGTAGCGAGGTTCAGAGATGATGTGTCAAGTCACTGCGGAGCTCATGGTCAAGTCCTTGGTTATGTCCTCCATGTTTCTTCAGAAGTTCAGCGTCTTCGTTCAAGTAAGGCCTCCAACGCCCTTCACACGTAAACGGTCCATAGAGGATCTTGGCGATGCTCGAAAGATGTTGGTCGTCATATTGGCGGGCTATGAGAGACAGGCTAAGGGGGATACCATCAGGACCTACGAAGCGGCCACGTGGATGACTAGCATGTCCGCTGGCAACTTCTGAGGTATCCAACTGCGACGGAACCCACGGCTGCGATAAAGACTGAGGACGGCCGGTCAACTATATCCTGCTAAGCGAGGGGTAAATATTCTATTTGGCCTTAGCAGACCTCTGTCTGTTGGTACCAGGCATTCATGGAGTTGAGTGAAGGTCTAAGCTATACCATCGGAACCTGCTGTCATATACCCAGTACCTTTCCAAACCATCGACTGGATTCAATGTATCTTGTTTTGGTCAGGTCCTCAAACGTAACTTCACCTTCGCCCCAGGTGAAGTGTAAGATAAGTAGCATGATATGGAGGAGGCCGACTACCAGTGTAATGCGCCAGCCTGAGTGTCTTCGTGTTGATAAGCCGCATAGTGAATAGATTCAGCAGAAGCAGATAGCTAGGTACCTATTCAAATCATAGCAGTTTTTAAAGGGAACATGGTGCTGATATAAAGTCGATAGTACAAATTAATAACTTAATTCGAGTGTGATTACATCTGTCATGCCCGCCGCAAGATGCTATGAGCAGCGGAGAGAATCGCAAACATCATCTTCGGAACCTAAACATACCCAGCAGGCAACTACACAGAGTCATCACTAAGGTAGTCTGATCACAACAGACTATGAAAAAACACACTACAAAAGCGCATTCTAACACCTTGATTTGTTCCAGTGTGCCGTGTGTTAGCTTCCAGCGCTAGCGAAGGTAGATTCATGGGAGATTTATCAGGAGAGCTCGACGTCCCAAGCCTTGCAAACTTTACATCGCCAAATCACCCTCAAGCTAGCTTCCCTACCTTCTCAAGCATAGGCCACAACACCAATTTGTGCCTACTGATTTGAGGCCCAACAGGAAATGAGCCCTCACGCTTCCGCGCCGTGAAGATTCGCCATCAAAACACTATCAGTCGTGAGAGTTTAGGAAAGGCTTCAGTTACAGCCATTTTCAACCTTCTTAGAGCCGAGTTTTCTGAAGGGCTGGTGTGCAAATTCTGGAGTTGGTTCTTTGCATTTTCCCTTTTTTTTTTATTTTTTATTTTTCTCTCTCTCTTGCTATCGTTCGCGTGAATCGCGTCGAATCGAATCGCGACCATATATCAACCCCACGTCAAATTTGACGCGTTTGCCTTTGTCGACTGCCTTTTGAGCCTTTGTTTGACTGGTATTTGCCTTTCTGCAACCCTTTTCTAAATTGGCCCCTCTACTGCTACCAAAATGGCTGGCGTCAATATCAATCACTCAATGCTCAAGGAGCTCAAGGGAGAGACGAACCTCGAGGAGTGGAAAACCTTGCTGGAACTCTCTATCTCTCGCTCTACGATCTCGACAAGTATATCATTGATGATGTGTCCCCAACCGACGATCACCGCAAGGACCGCATCTTGGTGCTGCTCTATATCCGGTATTCGATTTCCTCCGAGGTTCACGAACGTTTGATAAATGGAGGAGGCAGTGTTCCAGGACACTGGAACCCGAAGATCCTGTATCAGGATATCCTAAGGATTATCCCTACGGGTTTGATGCCCAGCACCTAAGCAGTCTGACTTGGCAGGTTCTACACCTTACCATTTCCGATGTGGAAACTCGCATTCATACCTACTCTTTGCATCATCGGAACCAGCTGGGCGTCTTCTAAGGAGTGACTATGTGTCGTCCGCATTGTGGCTATGCGTCTCTCTATTCAATCAATCGCAATAGCATCCCTCATGAGTCATGTCTCGTATTCACAGGCATCAGTCCCAGTCACCAGCACCCAGCTCCACGCTCTTTCCCTTCCTCAAGTCGTCCATAATCTGGTCAATGCTCCACGGCGTATACTCATATCCGGGCGGGTAGTTAGGCGGAAACCCCTGCTCCTGCCCAATCGGCACGCCCGCCCTCACGTTCTCGACGCACTTCTCAAAGTTCTCGTACGCGTACTTCTCCGGGTCGTGGCTCCAGACCCACCGCGGGAGCTTGGGCTGCGCCTTGCGCGGGTCCAGCTTGACCTTGCTCCAGTCCGTGTCCTGCAGCAGCTCGGCGTTGGCGAAGCCGAGCTTCTGCGCGCACGCGTTGCGCACGAACCGGAGGCGCACGTGGGCGCGGACCGCGTTCGGAACGCCGTCCCTGCCGCCCTCGGCGAGCTGCAGGCAGGTGGCGAGCGAGACGGCATCCTCGATCGCCTGCGTGGCGCCGTTGCCGGACGCGGGCAGGAAGGAGTGCGCGGCGTCGCCGATCTCGACGACGCGGGCCGCCGGCGAGGCCCAGCTTGGCTGCGGGTTGCGCCAGAAGAGCTCGAAGTTGATGATGGTCTTGGGAGGGGTCAAGGCCACGAGGGACTTGAAGATTGGGGCCCATGGATGCTCGCCGACGCCCTTGTCCATGTTGGCGAGGACTTCGTCGGCTTCCACCGTGTGGTTCCAGTTCTCTTCTTCGGACCCGGTCACGTCGTGGTTCATGATCCAGATCACGGTGTCCGGGCGGTTGAGCGTCATGGCGTATGTGCCGGGGCTATGAAGTGTCAGTCCAGTGACAGTGGAGCGTAAACGGTGACTGCTTACCCGAGCCAGGTTCGGATGATTGGCTCCTGGCCGGTCTTGCCATCGTGCATCCTGAAGAACTCCTTGACCTTGGGGTCCTTGTCGAGATGTTCAACAGGGAAGGCAGCCCGCCACATGGCTCGCCCGGATTTGAGAGCTCGCACCTGACCACCGACCAGTTTCTGGCTCTTGCTACCGACACCGTCGGCAGCGATGACAACATCGGCCTCGAATTTCTCGCCCTTCTCTGTCACGACACCGGCTTTGCCTTTCTCTGGATCCTCCCAGTAGTCGACGACCTTCTTGCCGAACATGACGTCGACGCCCAATTTCTGGAGCTGGTTGACGAACATCTTGTATACGAGCGGTCGCATCTGAAACGTGCCTGGGGGCGTATTGGGATCCAAGCCGGCATCACGCAGACGGTCGGCAACCTTGAGAGGAGGAATCATCTGCTCGCCATCATGCTTAAAGGTCTCTATCCAGGCATTGTGGAGCGAGATTTCGTCGTACTCCTTCAGCATGTCCGGCCAGTGCTTGAAGAACCTCGTGGCGCTGAGGCCCATGAAGTACATGTCGCCTAGAGACCGGAGTAAGTCGATCGAGTGCGGCGACTGTGTCTCCCGTCTCAGCACATACCTGCGGTGTTGATATCATCGTAGCGCTCGAGGACCTTCACTCTGTGGCCTTTGCGGATACATTCGATGGACGCCGTGAGCCCGGCCAATCCGGTTCCGACAATGAGGACTTCAATCCCAGAATCTGGGTAGGAGCCTACAGGCCGTGAATCGGAGTCTGTAATCAGGGGCATGGCAATGCTTGCAGGTATATTTGAGATAGCTTGAATCTGATGTCTGTGTCTGAAGTGTTCGAGTGAAGAAGAGGAGAAGTGCCGTTGCTGGGGACTGTCGACTGATTGATTTTCATGAAGACTACGAGAAGGAACCAGGTAGGAGAACACGAATGGACGCTCGCTAATAGTTGAGAGACAAGCTGACGCCAACGAACGCCAGGATATATTGCGATACGCAGGTTTTGAGTCGTTGGATTCCGAGAGTGTAACGGTGCCACATTCCTGCACGGCAGCACGGATGGCGCGCCCGCCAACTCTCTACCGCCGACTGCATTCAATAAAGCCGGTTCGATGCATATTATTGTTTGCCGTATCGGTCCCAAAGGAGCAATCCAGGCAATCCTGCCACCCAAGCTTTCCCGATTGCAGGTCTTGAAGTTTATCTCATTGGAAGACGGCCAAAAGACGGCAGGCTCGTCCCAGCGAGTGCTCAGGGGTTGGAATGAGAGACTCGGTTGGCACCTTCCCTCAACAATAATATGCGTCTGGAATATCACCTGCGCAAGGTTTCGTACTTTCCCTCACGAACTGCGGCCAAAACTCAATTCTCCTCCACTGCCACTCAGAATGGAACTTATGGTCTGTGGCTTCCCTTGAGAATTGAGATTGGGAACGAAGGGATGAAGTGACGTCACGTCAGTCCTCGTCGTCTCTTGTTCTTATCGTTTCCACCTTTCTCGTTCACTTTCAACGTCCTGGCATCCAAATCCTCCAGAAGGTCCAGCTTGGCGCATCGCTGCAACTGCACCACTTCGCCGATCGAGATATCTCAGGTAGGTACCTTGCAAGTCCTACTCAGTGTATCTCTTCCCTCCACGTCGTTGTCGTTTACGCTGATGGCACTGGAATTGTAGCGTATCTCGCACTCATGACTGGGCAGCTTGGCATCCAATCCAGTTTTGACACTGGGAGCCATGAGATGAGAACCGAGATGACAAGTGATGGAAAGCAGCTCTTTATTCCATCATTTGCGGGCAAGCAACAGAGACATGCGCTGGCCTGAGCCAAGCACTTCTTCTGCCAGGACAGCGAGTGATATCGTATCTGCATCTGCAAGACTGTTGTGGCAGTGCACAGCTGCCTGTTGCCTAGCTGCTGGGGAGTGGTATCGCCTCCCTCCATACACTTGACTAATTCTCTCCTGAATCCATGGACCTCTCCTTAACTCTGACCCCGTCGGAGTCGGATTCTTACTGCAGGCCAATTCCCAGCTCTTGCCTCTGACTCGCGACGGGCCGTGACAACGGCTCAGGGGGACCAAGAGAAAGAGTTGAACTCATCTGGGAACCTAGCTACATGATATCAGGGCATGTTTATGCAAGACTGGCGGTTAAGCAGGCATGGTACTAGCCACGGGTCGCCATGACGTCCCAAGTCTGACACAACGGGACTCCTCGTCTGATGATGCACTCAACTTGCGAAACACTGACGTGTTTTGCACCTGCAGTGATCTGACGGAAAACTTCAGTCCAATGTCCTCAATATCGCATCATCCATGACGGCCCAGAGCCATTGTGTGGAGCAATGCCCAGCAGACCAAGCAGCGCCTAGAGAACCATCAGGCGTTATACAGCATGTTCTTTGCGTTCTTAAGCTTCTGCTGCTTTTGCTCTATGACGAAAGAGGCCGAGGAATGTGCGGCCCTCTCGCCGCGCTTCACGCCTGACTTTACTGAGTTGCGAGTTCTTCAAGAGTGTTTGCTGTCCGAGAAGAATACGGGCTGGCACGCAGCTTCCAGCACTATACGAGTGGTCTCAGAGGAGCAACAGCATTCTTTAGATACGTTTACCTTACGTATCCGTAAAGCAGGCATCAGGTCGGTCCACATACACACCACAGCTGCAGTGACGTACGAATGGATGGAGTTCAGACGCAGCTCCCACAGGACCCAGGACCCATGAGCTTTGTTTGCAATGAACAAAAGTTCCGGGAATTGTGCATACAACAACTCCTCGCGGTTTCAGCGCAGATCTCCATACGATTTATTTCTCAGCAGCTTCATCATCCCTCCCACTACATAGATACCATCCGCGTTCGTTTCAGTAACACTCACGGGCGGCCTGATCTCGCTCGCTTCCCTGGACGCTCCTTTTCTTGTTAGTCTTACTGAACATCACACATATATTGTTTTGAATTCCTTTCACCTGATGCAGCTCATCACACTTCTCGCCCTGGGCGCTGCCCTGGCCGGTTGTGCCCTCTTCCATCTGGTGAAGGCGTTCCGCGAGATCAATGATCCCAGGGGGCCACCAGGGCCGCTGCAGTGGCCCTTTGTCGGCCGCGTTCATGACCTCCCAATCGAGTTCATGTGGATCAAGCTGAAGGAATGGGCCGACAAATATGCCGTCGATGGCTTCTACCGGACGTCGATGCTTGGGGCCAACTTCCTGGTCATCTCTGACGAAAGGGTTGCCGAGGAGTTGTTGGTGAAGAGGGCCAAGTATAACTCTGACAGGCCGGTCATCCGGTCTCTCTTCGACTCCAAGAGCACATATGGGTCAATGGAATATCTGCCACTAATGGGGAAGAATGGTAGGCATCCCTGGGTGTCGACTGATACAACGGTCAGCTAACAAGTTCGCAGAGTATTGGGCTCGACAACGGAAGATCACGCACGCCTATATCACAGAAGCCACGAACGCCCGCTACCACAAAGTCATGTACTTCGAGTCGAAGCGCTGGGTTGCGAGGTTAATCAAGAACCCTGACGACTTCCAACACTCGCTCGAAGACATGTGCTCCAAAGTCATGTGCCAACTGACATGGGACGACCCCAGCCTGAGCGAGTATTGCACGAAGAGCGCTTGGGGTCTGCTCACCCAAATGTCTCCGGCCGGGCCCATAACAAACGTTATCACGCCCCTCTGGCACCTGCCGTGGCATCTGAATCCCTGGAAGCGAGCGGAGCGCAAGCGCCACGACGAGCAGCAGCAGTGGTGGATGGAGCGCCTCCTCACCGTCCGCGACAAGATGGCCAAAGGTCAGATGAGACCGTGCTGGACGCGTCAGTACCTGGAACGGACCGCCACCGCTAAGAAGTCGAGTCTGTCGGGTGACTACGAGGCGTCATGCGTGCTTGGAATGCTGGCGCTGGTCGGTATATTCACTGTAGTCGGGCCGCTGTCGTACTACCTCGTTTCGATGGTTCACCATCCGGAGTGGCAGGCTGCGGTGCAGGCGGAGGTCGATGAGAAGTGCCAGGGCAGACTGCCCACGCTCGAAGACGCGCCCAACTTGCCGATCCTCAGGGCGTGTATAAAAGAGACGATGCGATGGAGACCAAATGTCCCAACAGGTATGAATCAGCTTGCCAACGGTAGACTTGTCCATGCTCTAACACAACACAGGGGTTGCCCACGAGACTGAGGCGGATGACGTGTTTAGGGGGTACTTCATTCCCAAGGGAACCAGGATCCTCCCTCTCGACTGGTAAGACCAACCGAAAAAAAAAAAAAGCTTCTTTACTCCCTCGCTAACAGACATCAAGGGCGTTTCTAAGAAATCCGGACAAGTATCCGGACCCAGACAACTTCCGCCCTGAAAGATGGCTCAAGCCGGGATGGCCGACATACCAGGAGCCCCTGACGCAGTATCCCACAATCAAGGGCATGACGTCCTTTGGCTGGGGCCAACGGCAATGCCTGGGCCAGACTCTCACACAAGACGAGCTGATCGTAGCATGCGGAGCCCTAGCGTGGGCCTTCAACCTCAAGGCGAAGAGAGACCCCGTGACCGGCGCCGAGCTGCCCGTACCGACGGATAAATCCAACTCGCTGCTCATCATCAAGCCCGACCCCTTTCAGATGACATTCGAGCCGCGCAGCAAACAGCGTCGCGACGAGGCGCTGCGGATCTGGGCCATGGAGGAAGCGAAAGACAGGCGGAAGCGAGCGGCGTTTGCGCACGGCGTGCAGTGCCCCAGTCTGAACCGCAGCGGAAGCCGGAAAGCGGCGGTAGACTCGGTGCCGGACGTGGACGTGAAGCGCGAGTGGCCGTCGCTGTCGCTGGACAAGCTGGAGCAGCTGAAGAGAGATCTCTTGATCCACATCAACAGCGTGCCCGACCTACACGCCGCCAGGGCGGTGAGCAACCGCAACCCATAGCATATTATAGACCTTCCGGATATCACTACTTGTTCATGATTACTGTCGCATTCGTACCGTCGTCTGCGCTGCCTGGAACAAATGGTCTGGCTTGACTGTCGAGTATTCTGCTTTGCGTTACCTCTAGATAGATATCCATAATCCACGGGAGTGTTCTGAACTACTTTGCTCAGACATGGACTGGATTCACCTGGTGCTCGCCGTGACACTCGCGAGTGTAGCAACCGCGACTTCGTAAAGTATCCATTCCGATACGAAATGACAGATGGCACCTCATCACGTCTGGGCAGTGCATGGCATATCCTGCCACTCTCACGAGCGGCACATCCTCGAGCTCGTTATGGTGTAAGTCTAGCTGCTGTCGCTCGGGCAAGAGGGGGGGGGGCTCATCCGATGTGCCCGACTGTCCCTGCATCCCGTCTGCAGGAACGTCAAGACATGGACACACAACTGCCACTATAAGCTCCATCTCTATGCAGGCCAGGAGCTTCTCTTGCAGCGAAGCACCTCGCCACAACTGTCGATCAATTTCGTGAGAGGAGCTCTGACTGCATGATGCCAGGGTTTCTCGGGCAAAGGGAAAGCATATCACAGCCAACGGTCAATCCGTCTTCGAGCCATTTCTTGTTTGCTCGACTGAAGTTGGCTTGACGGAGAGTTCATAGCATCTTATGTCGTGGCTTCGTGTTTCACCTCATCACGTCGAGGTGAGGTGACGTGCCATACCTGGCGGTCGCGGCACGGGATAGGAAACGGGAGATTGTGCGGGAAGGCGGGATCTCGCATTCTTATAGCTCTGACTGCGGGAATCTGTTTTCCTTTCCCCGACTTGAGCATCCAACGTCCGCAAATATCGTGGATTCTCGATTTCTGTCTTTCCTCTCGACCCTGTCGTCGACTAAGAAAACACCCCTCAAAAAAAAAAAAAAGAAACATCATTTCAGAGACAACACACACTGTAACACTTCGAGAAAACAGCCAAAATGGGTATCGCAGCTCAAGCCGTAGTCGGCATGACAATCGCCTTCTCCTTCACCCTCTTCGGTAAGTCCTCTCAGCCCCCTTCTCCTCCACCGTCCCTCTTCTCCTTTCTGCCCCCTTTTCACTTAGCCTGTGAGATTCTAGACAATACCACAACTAACACCCCCCAGGAAACGCAATAACCCAGTCCTTCATGGGCGTCCCCGCCCTGCTGATCGACTTCCCGCCGCCCACCTCTCCGGCTCATCCCGCCGCCGCCCGCCGCCTGGGCCGGCAGTGGCCCGTCTTCTGGGCCGTCGGCAACGTCTTCTTCCGCCCCATCTCGACGTTCGGCATCTTCGGGTACGGCTTTGCCGCCTACTACTCTGCTTCCAGTCTCTCTTCTCGGGGAGGAGGGGGAGGAGACTGGCGGCTGTACGCGGTCAGCGCGGCCTGCCACCTGGTGACCGTGGTGCACAGCGCGGTGAACATGCAGCCGATTAATGCGAAGATTGACGCGCTGAAGGAGGATGGTGTGAGCACCGCCGAGTTGGAGAAGGCCGAGTACTGGGCTCGGAAGTGGGCTAGGCTGAATCTTGTGAGGTTGGTGATGCCGCTTGTTGCGGGGAGTTTGGCGCTGAGCCAGGCTGTCAGAGTTTGAGTAGTGGCTCTGGATGAGGGATTAGGGGTGTGGTGAGGAGGGGGTGACTGGGGTTGGAGGTGGTGATGAACAGCGCTGCGCTGGAGGAGTGAGGAATGGGATGCGTGTAAGTCGGATGACGGATGGTGAGGGTTTCAGTAGAGACATAGAACTTACGATGGATGACTGCATGCATTTGGTACGCAATGATATGAACGTAATCCTGTTGCTGAAGGGCATTGAGTACCTCCTGAGCTTGATCCTGCACTCTTTGTTACCACAAGAAATTGGCTATCCGTTATTGCTCAGGTCATCTATAACTCGTCCCGCCTCACTGTCCATGTCTAGGTCTAATCGGTGTAACAAAGATAGACCTCCTCAACGCCTCGAGCTCGGGGTGCGCCCAGAATATCACCAGAGCCAGCACATGCGCCCCCAGCTTCGCTACCAGGACGCAGACAAGGAACCAGCAGATCGTAGTAAGAGACACGGCCGGAATGGCGCTCACCCCGACCGTAGAACCCGCCCGTCGACCCTCGGCACCGAAGTCCTCCGGCGCATGCCGCTTCTTCATCTCGACCGCCTTCGCACTGTCGACAAACTCCTGTATCTCCTGCACCAGCGCGCCCTCCTCGTCCATCCTGACGATCAGCACGCACTCGTTCGTCCACCCGCCCTTGCCTCCCCTGAGAACCCCCTCCATGTGCGCCCTGACGACCCATGTCTCCCTCCAGCCCTCCACCTTCAGGATCTCGGCCGGCTCCATCCGAAAGCTCTCAAAGACGCCGAAGATGCCGGCAGCGTGGCGGGCGAAGGCCTCCTTGTCACGCGTCGGCATGTCGAGACTCTCGGGCAGGACGCGGTGCGTGAAGCTTGGGGCCAAGAGGTCGAGGAGCTGTGGGACGGAGAGGCTGCCGTATGCGTCGAGGAGGGCCGTGATGGCGGGTTTCTTCTTCGTGTTCTGCTGTGGCGAGTAGGGACTGTATTCGCCAAGGTCCGTCATCGCTGACGCAGTTGGGGGGTGGCACCTCTCCGAGCCCAAGGCGGCGTCAGAGCTAGAGTCCATCGTGTTGTCGGAATCCGAGAAATAGGTGGAATTCATACGAGGCCTTGCCGCCCGGGCTGCGAGTGTCTTGACTCACAGAATTGTGGCGTTGATGGTGTGAAGGTATAATTCCGAGAGAGAAACTTCGAGGTTGACTGTCAGTTGTGGCCAGCTCTGAGCAGGGAAAGAGCCCTCTCGTCACCTTGACAGCCTGAGGCCCTCTCTCGCATGGTGGGAAGTCCCGTCCCTCGACCGGTATGCGCCGGACCGAAACTCTCTTCGACTGAACTCTCTTGGACTGGACTGCAGGTTTCGGTCCTGTTCCAGGGCCGCATGACGCAGACGTACTTCAGACTCGTAACTTGTCCTTGAGACGAGAGTTCAAGTTCCAGACTCGTAACTCGTCCTGCAGACGGAACTCCAGGCAGCGTCGTACCCGCGACTGGCAAACTCTAATGGCCACCTCGGGCGATCTTCCAAGTCCATCTTTGACACTTGACACTGCAAAACGCAAGTATCAAGCTATCCCCATGGCCACATAAGTCGACTCAGCTCGCAGAATCCATCACACCAGGTGACCATTTGTCCCCAACCCCCATCACTTCCCCTCCGCACCGTCCCAACGACACCACCACAACCCACAACCCAGGACACCACCCGCCACCCACCACCAATGTCCATGTCCAAAGCCATCCTCGTCACAGGCGCCACAGGCCGGCAAGGCTCCGGCGTCGTCTCCGCCCTCCTCTCCTCGCCCCAGCCCTACACCATCCTCGCCGTAACCCGCGACCCCTCCTCGCCAGCCGCCCAGCACCTCGCCTCCCTCTCCCCAGCATTACACCTCGTCCGCGGCGACCTCTCCGACGTCCCCTCCCTCTGGGCCGCCGCCGTCTCCGCCCTGCCCCCGTCTTCCTCCTCCTCCAAATCCTCCCAGGACCCGCCCAGAATCTGGGGCGTCTACTCCGTCCAAGTCTCCATGGGCCCCAACGTCACCGAAGACTCGGAGGTATCCCAGGGCTGCGCCCTGATCGACGCCGCCGTCGCCCACCACGCCAGTGTGTTCGTCTACTCCTCCGTCGACCGCGGTGGCGACGCCGCCTCCTGGGAGAACACCACGCCGGTGTCGCACTTCCGCAGCAAGTACCGCGTCGAGCACCACCTCCGCACCACTGCCCCCCAAGGTGGGCCCATGGCGTGGTGCGTCCTCCGCCCCGTCGCATTCATGGATAACCTCCGTCCCGGGTTCGGCACCTCCGTCTTCCTCTCCGCGCTGCGCAACTCCCTGCCCGCCGACAAAAAAGTCCAGTGGGTCGCCAGCGCGGATGTAGGCCGGTTCGCGGCGCTGGTCTTTGACTCACCCCTAGACTGGGACGGGAGAGCAGTCGGGTTGGCCGGGGACGAGCTGAGCATGGACGAGCTCGCGGCGGTGATGGACCGGGTGGCTGAAGGAAGGGGGCCCGGGGAGGCGCACTGGCTTTTTGGACGGGCGCTGACGCTGCTGGTGAGGGAGATGGGGGTTATGATCGGGTGGTTCGCGAGTGATGGGTATAAGGCTGATGTTGCGGCGCGGAGGAGGGAGTGTCCGGAGTTGATGGATCTGGAGGCGTATTTGAGGGGGAGCGAGGAGTGGAGGGGTGTTATTGGGGGGAGGTGAATGGAGGTATCTAGGGAGGGTGGTTTGTGTGTGTTGATGGGGATAGTTAGACGACCTAGGTTAGATGTAGATGGAGGTCCATTGCCTGGAGCAGTGCTTGTGGTTAGCTGCGAGGTAGATAGGAGAGGCTTCGGCATTCTCTCCAAACAACGGAAGTCATGCGTTGCGGACACTGGTTGGTCGTATGACAAGACCTCAACGGCTCATCCATTGCCATGCAAGTCCTCGTATGCCGTGGTACAAGTCAAAGACCCCTGAGAGATAAAACCCTGTATTCGCTATCCTTTTTGGCAACCTGCGATGCGTCTTGCCCCCTTATAAAATACATCTGTCCAACCTCAAGTTCCAGGCGAGCCCAACGCACAAACGCCGTTTCAAATTGCATACACCCTCCAGCCATCCATCACCCTCGCCCTCAACCATCACCCCCGACTCAATCATCATCCGTGTACCTCGGCCCCGCAGCCGGCGTCTCAGGCGCCCCATACGCTCCCGGCGTAGGAGCACCATAGTACGCACCCGGCGTCGGCGCACCCGCAGCAGGCGTCGGCGCCGTCTCGGCCCCCCAACCGCCCTGCCACCCGCCTCCAGGCGTCGGGGCATTGAGCGCGGCCGGCGTGGGCGCGGAATACGCCCCCGGCGTGGGAGCATTAAGCGCAGCGCCCGGAGTCGGCGCGCCGAGGCCGCCACCGGGAGTTGGCGCGTCGTACGCGTGCGAGGGCCCGCTCGCGCCGGGCGTGTACCCCCACGTGTCGTTGCCCGAGGCACCCGGCGTGGGCGCCGAGACGCCGTAGGCAGGCGTCTTGCTGCCCCACGCGTCGCCGCCGCCGCCGCCGCCGCCGCCGCTGCCGCTGCCGCTGCCGCCGTAGGCTGGTGTGCGGGAGCCGAAGCCGAAGGAGTCGGGTGCGGGCGTCTTGGCGCCGGAAGACCACGCTGGTGTCCGACCGCCGCCGCCGGCACCGCCGTAGGCTGTTCGGCTGCCGTCGTAGGGATTAACTGTACGGGAGCCGTCGCCCCAGGCGGGCGTGCGGGAGCCGGAGACCTCGGTGTTGCGGCTCCATGATGGAGTGTGAGATGTACCTGCAGCAAGTTAGCAAAGAGAACAGTGTGCAATGTGGATAAAAGCTGAGCTGCACATACCCTTCGAAGCACCCCACGCCGGGGTCCGCTCCGTACCGCCCGAGATCGCGGGCGTCCGACTTCCACTCGCCCAATCGCCTCCACCATACGGCGTGCGACTGCCGGCGCCGGCAGCGCCACCACCGCGGCCGCCGGACATAGCGCCGCCTCCCCGCTGGTTGATGTCGATGATGCGCCCCGTGAGCTTGTCTTTGAATGTGAGATCCGCCTTGGGGACGGTGATGATCTTGCTCTTGGTGTGCAGCTCGACGCGCGCGTGGGTGTCGGTCGTGTCTTTGACGATGCCCAGCAGCCCCTTGTAGGCTCCTCTCCGGATGTTGACCGTCTGGCCGAGCGCGCGGTCGCGTCCGAAGACCTTTGGCGGCTGCATGTTGGCCGTGCCGTTCGGGTTCCTCTTGAGGGCGGGGTTCATCGCTGTGAGGTCCGGGCCCGACGATGCTGCCGCGTTGATGCGGCCGCCCTTGGCTGCGATTGTCATGACGTTGCTTGACCGTGTGACGAAGACGCCGGCGTTCTCCCGCGTGGTGTTGCTGTGCAGGTAGACAAAGGACCTGTGGATGTGGATGATCTTGCCCTGCCGTTGCTGCCCGCCGTACTCGCGCACCACGTCGTCAAGCCGGATCTCGGAACCGTTGCGGTCTGCTGCGACGGCCGTCTTGCGCTTGGGCAGGACGTTGGTGATCTGAGACGGCATGATCTGCCTCGCTTCGCCGTTCTGGTCAAGGACCACGAGGGACTCCCTGTCGACCTTGACGATGCAGCCGACTGTGGTGGGGTCGAGCTGCACGAGGTCCAGCAGCGAGTACTGTCCGAGCGAACCCTGGCCGCCAATATCGTCGGCCTCCCTCAGGTCCTTGCTGAACACCGTGACTTCCGTGTTGGACTGATCCGTGAGGAGTGTGACGCGGTCCTCCGCGATCTTGACGACCATGCCGACCTCGTCACGGTACCGGCTGCCACCGATCACCTTGACGTGGTCGCCGGTCCTGAATCGCTTGCGGAGACCCTTGTTGGGCACCTCGATAGTTTGCCCAGCAAGGTCGCCCTCGGTGACCTGCAGCGTGACAATATCGCCCTGCACGTTGGTGGCCTTTCCGACTACGCCCTTCTGCTCGCCCTCGTAGACCTCAATAACATCGCCGGGGAGATACGTCACATTCGCGTTGCTGTCCTTCAAGCTGGCCGCGAGGGCCTTGAGGTCGAGGTTTTCTGTGCCGTCCTCGGCGCCAGAGGCAAACTTTGTGACCTCCTCGAGAGTAGGGTTGACGTCCTTGACGATGAGCTGCTGGATCTTGATGTCCTTGACCTGGAAGCCGTTCTCGAAATCGTCGCCGTTGTAGGTCCAGGTGTTTGTCTGCGGGTTGCCCTGGATGTAGCGAGAGTGGCGCTTCCTCGCCTCGGCCTCGCTGAAGAGCCGTTGCGGCGGTCGAGGACCGGGGACGCCGGGACGCTTGCGCTTTCCGTCGGCCGTCATCATCGCTGACGGATCGTCGCGGGCGCCGTAGTCGAGCCGCGGAATGAAGCGGACGCGAGCCTCGAGCCCGTTCTCGGTGACGTCGATGACCTGCGCGAGATCGCCGCTGTGCTTAGCCGGTTTGCGCAGCCGGACCCATGCGCCAGGCTCGAGGTTCGGTGTCTTGGTGACGCGAAGCAGGTCGGGCATGTCCTTGATCTCGACCAGCAGCATCTTGGTGCGCGGATACACGTTGAGCATGCCGTCCAGAGCGATCATGATGTCGTTCTGGCGCTGTGCTTCGACGTAGATGTAGCCCTTCATGACCGACTGGGCACCGCCGCGCTCGAAGGCGGACGTGATGCCCAGCTCGTCCTTGGTGCCCATCCTCTCCTCGACGCGCTTCATGATGGAGAAGATGACCTCGCGCTCCTTGCCCTCCTTGCAGCGCACGGCCCAGATGCTGGGGTCGTCGACGCTGGGCAGCAGCAGGCGCTTGGGCACGACCGCGGAATCGCCGAAGCCCTTAGCCGGGCGGCGGTTGCCGTAGCGCTGGCGCAGGATCTCGGCCTGCTTCTCGGCGTCGAGGGACGCCTCCATCTCGCGCCGGCGGTCGAGCTCGCGATGTCTCCTATCGTCGTCGAGCCGCTCCGTGTCGGCGATGTCGTCGGGGTGAGCATTGTCGATGAAGTCCTCTATCTCCTCACCGTCTTTCTCCTCATCCTCGGCTTCGTCCTCGTCGTCGACCTCGGCCTCGATATCGAAGAGGCGGGCGGCGCGGTTGTCTCGTCTCCGCTTGCGGCGGTGGCCCTGGATTCAGTGTCAGCAAGGGCCACATTAAATCATTGAATATGGCTAAAGTGTGAAGGCACAGCTGTCTCACCTCATGCACGTCGTCTTCGTCCTCTTCATCCTCTTCCTCTTCCTCCTCTTCGTCCTCGTCCTCATCCTCATCGTCGTCTTTCTTTGCGCGGGTGTCTTCCTCCTCTTCGTCTTCTTCGTCGCCATCTCCACCGTCTGCCTCGTCATCGGCGGCTCGGCTGGCCGACCTCTTTGTGGCGCCGTTCGACGGCCGGGCGTCCTCTTCGTCGTCGTCATCGGCCGGCTCGTGCACCGGACTGCTCTCGCCATCGTGCTTGATATCTTCGCGTCTGCGTGACCGCTTCTCTTCTTCATCGTCCGACATGTCGGCGGGCGCTGGGTTGAAGTTGTCGTCCTCTGACTCGGAGTCGCCTCCGTGGCGCGGACCGTCGGAAGACATGACGGGCGACTTTTTGGGATGAGCGGTTGTAAGAGGCGAAGCAAGGGAGATGGATAGATGAAAACGAGCAGCCCCGAGATGCTCAGTGATAGCCCGCTCGAGTATGAAAGGGAGTGAACAGTCGTAAGTTTGCCGCCGTGGATGGCAGGTTTTGCCTTTGGCTTGTGGAAGTGGAGGTGTCTTTGTTGGAACAATAACGTTGGAGCTCAGGAATCGCGATGTCGACGAGATGCCACTAGGCCGGAAGGGGACTAGTGCACGGCTACCGCTGCAGCGTTTGTCCGTAACCCACTCTTCCCGCCAGCCACGTGACTGGAGCCTCGGTGTATGTCCTCACCACGGTGAGCAGTCCTCACCGAATGAAGCCGAGGTCAAGTTCCAGCCATCACCACCCATCGGCATCCCCTCACTGCTGCGCTACGTCGGTATATAGAAAGAGGCCAAGATGTGCTCAGTCAAACTCTAGCATAAATCTGATGGACCTAGACTATATAATTGACGATCCGCTTGTGGCGTGGCAGAACTGATCTCCCACTATGTAGCGGCCATGGATGATGATTTCCGACTCCGACTTCAACATACCTGAACCTAGACCTCTTCTCAATCGTAAACCCTTCTTAAGACATCCCAATCCCAAGCAGTCAATAGACCCCTATCAACCCCAAAACAAGCTCCATCCGTAACCATGAAGTCCATCCTCATAACCAACTTCGTCAAGGTAATCCCCCCCTCTCACCCTCCCCCTCACCCTCTCACTCAACCCAACTCACACCTCCCCCCCAGGACCTCTCCGACCTAAGCGTAACCACCGTCCCCTCCCCCCGTCCACCCCCCTCCGTCAACACCGTCACCATCCTCGTCCGCGCCGCCGCCCTCAACTACGTCGACATCCTCTACGCCCGGGGCCAGCACCAGAACAACCGCTCCCTCATCCAGCCCCCCTTCACTCTCGGCCTCGAATTCGCCGGCCAGATCCTCTCCTCCCCGCCCTTCTCCCCCTGGCCCCCCGGGACCCTCGTCTTCGGCGACTTCCCGGGCTCTTTTGCGTCTCACCTCGTCCTCCCCTTCGGGCCGGAGCTGTTCTCCTCCCTGCACCGCGTGCCCCGCAACCTCACCGCTGTCGAAGCCGCGACGCTACCAGCCACCCTCCCCGTGGCTTACGGCGCGCTGGTGTACCGTGGGAGGTTGGCGGCAGGCGAGACGGTCCTCGTCCACGGCGCCGCGGGCGGGCTGGGCGTGGCCGCCGTGCAGGTCGCGCTGGCGGCTGGGGCGGCGAGAGTGTTGTGCACCGCTAGGGGAAGGGCACGGTGCAGCGTCGTTCAAAGGTTGGAGGGGACGCATGCGTCTTATGCCGGGCGGGTGAGGTGTTTCGACACGTCGAGCCCGGGCGGGGGGAGGTGGTGGGAGACGGTGATGACTGAGACAGGTGGGAGGGGCGTGGACGTCGTGTTCGACCCCGTCGGGCTGGTGGATCGGAGCTTGAAGTGTCTCGCGCACGGGGGGCGGGTGCTGGTTGTTGGGTTTGCGGGGCGGGATGGGGGCAGTATGGAGGGGATTAAGATGAATCGGGTGCTGTTGAGGCAGGCGCAGATTATTGGATATGTGAGAGATACCCCCTTTCTGGAGTGGTGGTGGCAGGCTAACCGGGCAACAGAGATACGGCGAGAGCCATCGGCGGTGGCCGGAGGAGAAGGCGAGGATATGGGAGGAGCTGTGGCCGCTGATCGAGGAGGGCAAGATCAGGCCCGTGGTGTATGACGTGGAGTACAGGGGGCTGGAGAGCGTGCCGAGGGCGCTGAAGGATCTGGAAGACAGGAAGGTCTGGGGGAAGGCAGTTGTGCGGATCGATGAGGAGGAAGAGGCACCGCCTGCGAGACTCTGAGTTGGGCAATGGCTTCGGTAAAGAGAGTCAGGATCGTTGTCAACGATATGACGATGTCACGACAGGCCCATCGGAGGGCTGAGAAATGGCATCGGTATACCAGAGGGCTCTCGATCGAAGCAGCTTGCTTGCTACCTCCGCTACGTAGTGAACTGCCCCTTGCATGCAGAGCCCTCTTCGTCCCATTCTTGCTACCTATTTTCCCGCCCGCTCAACGTCAAGTTTATGATATATAAACACGAGACGAAGCACAACCAGCTGGACAACGTGGCGCGACCATGACAGCCTTCACCAACAGCAAAGAAGGCAGGCAATTCCAAAAGTCGGCAGCTAGCCCATGTCCTGCCTCGCACACAACAATCTCATCTACTACCCCATAAAAAGAGAGCAGCTCAAACGCGAGTCCCAAGAGAACGCCAGGCTTCGCAATGCATGATTTCCGCCCAACACACACACACACCCGTCCGTCAGCTAGATACCCGCGCATACCCCTCTATCCAGCAAGAATCACATCCGTCCTCGCGAGTGTTGAAACCTCCCTTCCCTCCCCTCCCTCCCTAAAGCTTAACCCCCCAAACCCCCCGTCCCGCGCTGACGCCCAACCACTCCCCGTACTCCGGGCTAGCCAGGTGCGGCACCCAGCCGAGGTTGCCCACCTCGTAGTCGCACTGCCAGCTCGCCACGGGCCCCCGCGCGTTGGTGGCGCCCTCGACCGCCCCGTTGGCGCTCGAGTTGCTCAGCAGGTCCCAGATGAGCACCTGGCAGTCGTCCGCGCCCGAGGCCAGCGTCCCCCGCCTCGTGGGTGACCAGTCGACGCAGTTCAGCGCCCCGCCGTGCCCTCGCAGCTCCAGGAGCGCCTGGCCCGGCTGCCGCACGTCGAGGATGCGGATGATGTTGCTGTCTTGCGCAAAGGTGGCCAGGAGATGCGTCTCGTGCGGCGACGTCGCCAGCCGCAGGAGGGGAGGGGGGTTGGACATGGTCTGCTGCGCCAGGGTGGGCGATATGCGGCCGCCGTTGGAGTCTGGTAGCCGACAGAGTTAGTGACATTTCACTGGTGTTCGGAAGAGAAAGACCAAGAGACATACCGCGTTCTTCCTTGCCGGTCGGCTCGTAGATGATGGTGCTGTGCTCCAGACTGCGCAGGTCGAACATGCGCACGCTACCGTCCTGACCGCACGAGACGAAGACGTCGACGCTGTTGGCGCAGAAGCGCACGTCGTAGACCTCCTTGTCGTGGGCGATGAGCTGCGTCTTGGCGGTTAGGGAGGGGATGTCCCAGATCGTGCAGGTGGTGTCGATGCTGGACGTGATGATCAGGCTGGGCGAGACCGTGTTCCAGTCGAGCGAGGTGAGAGGGGCCGTGTGGTCGGGCGTCTTGGAGTTGGAGAGCAGGGCCAGCGGCGTGAGCTTGGCCATGGGCATGTCCCGCGCGCTGCGGCCGGTGATGGAGTTGCTTTGTGACGAGGGGGTTTCGGAGGGCAGGGACCAGAGCCGGAGGTGGTCGCCGGACGTTGCTAGCAGGTCGGTAGACTGCTTTTGGGACGACGGAGGCTCCCAGAGAAGGCGGGTGACGGGATACGAGTGTGTCGCCTCGGCGATCTTTGTGAAATCCATGCTCCATTTTGAGGTCCCGGGCGCGAGGACGTCGGGGGGCGTAGGCGTTATTTGGGTGTCGAGGATTTGTATCTGTGTGGCTCGAGGTCAGCATGTTTGCACTTTCATAGCTCCGCTCCACGATGTCGCAACAGTCAAGGCACGTACAAAGTTGTGACCATCTTCTAGGTAGCTTCCCAGCGCGAGCTTGCCCGAGCTGTTACCCTGCGGCGCCCACTTGCACCAGTCAAACGCATACAGAGCCCACGGGGCCAAGTAGTTGCTCGTTCCAGGCTGACCATTAGCGAGCTCGTACTGCATGCTGCCCGGTAGACCCTCGGACAAGCTCGAGTCGGCGCGTGGCCGGATATCAGCAAGGCCGAGAGGGGTGTTGGAGACGTTTCGGTGGCCGCCGCCGGGGGCGTACTTGTTCTCGGTCGGTGACATGAACTGCGACGAGGAGCTGGCGTTGGGCGTGGTAGGGGTATATGCCGCGTAGGAGGATCCGGTGTCGTAGGAGGCTGCTGGACTGGAGCGCGAGTAGCTGTGGGAGAGGCTGGTCATGTTGGACTGGGGTTTGGACGGCGTCGAGTAGTCGGGCTGCTGCACGGTGGGCAGGGCAGGGGCCGTGTTGGACGATATCGCGGGGGGCCTGCCGCCGATGCCACCTGGTTGCAGCACGCCCGGCACGGCAGACGAGCTCGGATAGCTCTGCATCTGCGGCGGGTTGTTTGAGGGCGCTTGCTCGAGCTTGATGTGAGGCGCCGCGGTAGACGAGTACTCGCGAGGAGACAATTGCCCGTGTGGTCGGACGCCACTCGACAGATGCAGCTCGTCATTGTGCGAGCTGTAGGTTCCCGTCCGGCGGGGAGCAGCGTACTGCTGCTGTGACGGATCCATGGCGACGCAGCGAGGTCGAGAGAGGGTAGAGTCAGGAGGAAGGAGGACAAGCAGTTGGCGGTTGGTTATGGACCTGTTGGTTTTGGGGGGGGGGGATTTCTTGCGGTCGAGGTGAGAGGAGGAGGCCAAGCCCAAGTATCAACGAAAGCTGACGCGGGTCGGGCTGGCGCAAAAGAAAAGACAAGACACCGCGATGGAGGGCGCGCACTAGACAGATGTCTCTCTGAAACTAGCAGTAGAGAAAGCTGTCTAGGCACGGAGACACCAGTCACTTGAGTGATGGGCGTTGATGTCGTCGTCGCGGGGAGTGGCCAGAGAGGCTGGGCTGGTCACTGGTGGAACTGTGTCTAGGATTTGGCAGCAATGCTGGATGCCACTGTTTCGGCCACAGTCCAAACATCCAGGTGGACCGTGACTGTACCTTACTGGGCATCGTGGCGCGTAAAGGTACCTTAAAGCTACCTACCAGCATTTAAGTGGGCCGTTTCTCTGCACCGGCAGTTACACACTACATCGACGTCCTTATTTCGAGCTCCCAGAGAGACTATAAAATAAATAAAAAATAAAATTATGAGGGACATTACATTTGGACTCGTCATGTAATATAGTTAAATAGATCCTTTTATTCTTGCTATTTGGCAAACTCGTATGGTGGACTCAGTTAGAAAGGTCTTCTTCAGGAGAGTTGTATGTATGTACCTGTCGTCGTGTTGAGATGCGATAATAGGGTACTTGTTTAGTCCACTATAAAGTTGGGCCATAGCGGGGTTCCAATGTACTCCACTACCACCGGCTAGTTGTACCGAGGTGCTTCTATGGATGTTCCCTCGTCAGGGCGGTTCATCGTCTCACCCACCACAGTCCAGCCCCTTCATTCGGGGCAAAGAGATGCAACACCCACGCTACTTTATCACACGAGGCTCTGCAGAATTGACACTCGGCTTGCTCGAGCTCCCCTCGGTTTCTCTGCGTGACATCATCGCTGTGTGCAATCATGAAGCGCGAAGACATGCCGTCGCTGTTGCTGCTGCCCTTTCCGCCCGACCCCGCGGACCGTCATGTCCTCTCGGCCTCATATAAACCTCCCCTGACGGCTACCCTGTCTCAGCTCAAGAGGTCCGACAAGGCCTCCAAGCTCGTCATTGCCGTGCCGTGTCCGCTCTTGCAAGGGCCCTACATCAGGTTCAAGACCTTCTCGTGGCCTGAGGCGCAGTCGCTGGTCGCCAACATCTACGCCATCATCTCCGTCATATGCGCACAGCTGTCCATCGCGACCGATGTCGGTGCCGGTCCCAACTCGGTGGATGCCACTGTCGTTCTCGTCGACCACGACCGGAAGAAGCGGTTCCCCCCGGATTTCAGGCCCGCCATCGAGCCCAACAACACCATAGTCGTGGACCTCGCCACCTTCGCGACGGCATATCACCCGTGGGACCGCATCTTCCACGTGAGGTCCGAGCTAGGCCTCAATGTATTCAATGCGTACCTAAAGCTCGCCGAGGGAAAGCAGACACTGTTGCACGAGCAGCTAGTTCCGGTCGAAGGCGGCCTATCACTAAATGTGAGCCGAGCTGAGGGTGCCGAACCCTCGCCGCAGACGACCTGCTATCCTGTCGTCTGTCTCGGCGGAACCTTTGACCACTTGCATCCCGGCCACAAGCTCCTGCTCACAGCCGGTGCACTGCTGCTAAAAGTTCCAGAGAAAGGCTCGCCCAACGCGTGCAAGTTTATCATCGGCGTCACTGGCGATGAGATGCTCAGAAACAAGAAATACGCCGAGTTTGTCGAGCCGTGGGAGACGCGGGCACGAAACGTCCTCTTCTTCTTATCCACCCTCCTCCAGCTTTCGCCGAGGGGGTGGAAAGACGACGCAAAGCTGGAGATTGTAGAGACGGAAGGAAACTTCAGCGCATGGTTCAGGGACGGCCTTATCACGGTCCAGTGCGTCATGATCCAGGACGCCTACGGTCCTACTATCACGTTGGAGCAGATTGATGCCCTGGTAGTCTCTGGCGAGACGAGATCTGGTGGAAAGGCTGTCAATGACAAGAGGGCCGAGAAGGGCTGGAAGGCTCTGGATGTCTTCGAAGTCGATGTCCTCGACGCCGAGGACATCTCTGAGGGCGCCACGAAAACGGAGAACTTTGCCTCCAAGATCAGCAGCAGCGCTATTAGGCAGCGGATGGCTGAAGCTCGGCCGTCTTGAGTGCAATACGAAACGAAGCTTGTTTCTGTGCCTTGAATACCAAACATATCCTTGTTTATCTCTGCTAGCGGTATCCTGCAATATTGTCTTTTATCGAAAGCGAGTCAGTCACCCGCGGCTCAGCCAGAGTAGCCGCACTCCACCCTCACCTTTCCAGGGGACGGTGTAGGATATGGCGCTTGCCACAGCAGATCGACGTGGGAAATGCACATGTGAACAACCATCAGGCCGGTAGCTCGCTATAACAATCAGGGATTCGCTGTTCTGCATCACCTTTGTTGCTACAAACGCACCAATGTCACCCGGGCTTGGCACTGCGGTAGCTCGACGGTTGGCGCATTCAGCTTCCTGCGCTATTGGCTGCCGAGAATCCATGCAGGCAAACACGACCGCCGGTCACTCTGCTCACCGAAGAAGCAGACACACCTCTTCAACACCATAACGCGTTGCTACCCCTCTGCAAGACCTAGACATCGCAGTACGATCAAAATCCGCCAGTATGATACGTTCCTGTGGACGAAAACTGTCTTCCAAAGTGCCAACTCCTTTCATACAACTACATTATGTCCTCCAATATCCATCTGTCCGCCCATGTCCGCCTGCACACGAGGTGCGATCTCTGCGACTATTCAATGGTTGACGGCCAGAAGTTCATCGTGCGTGAGTGGTTCACCCAATGAATTATACCATATCTTCAGCCTCTTGACCGTATACTTTAGTTGTTGGGAACTTGACTTCGACCTCTTGGAAAGTCAGCATAACCGCCCCGGGCTATCCCACTGGACGCTATGGAGCGGCTTCTCAGGTCGTCGTGGGCAGATGGCTGCTTTGCAGGAGATTTTTCTGTCCCGAATGCAACCACTCACCCGAGGCCGCGACCTTCCATCCTGATTGTTTGCAGCTATTCATGCGCAACTGCACATGCCATGATGCCTTGGAGAGGCTCTGGGTTGCCGTGGTATGGAATAAAGCACTGGCCGGTGTGAAGACCAAGCCCCTTCGGTTGCGGAAAGGTACTTCGACCCTCTCGTCGGCCTTCGCATTCGTCGCTTGGACGTGTAACCTACCACAGATGAAAAGACTGCCGCCGGAGATCCGCGACATCATCCAGGAGCTATCTGAACCCTGCCATCTTCTTCGCTACGTCGGTGTTCTGGAGTCCGCCTGGCGGCTGTCGGCGTGTCCCTCGCAAGTGCTTAGCTCCCTACCACTAAGTCAGGTCTCTTCGTGGGCACGGGGATCTCCACCTGAGCTTGTCGGCGAAGACACTGTTCCGTTACCCGTCATTCGCTGCACGATCGACGCCCTTGGAATTGAGAGGATCGAAAGGCTAGCTGCAAGACCTGACTTCGAGGCAAAGCGATGCGACAACATGGTCTTCATCGTCGAAGCAGAGGACCTTTTCTACGATGCCGCTGTACAGTTCAAGGTACTTGTTCCATTTCCTCCCTGAGGAATACGTACGGGATAGCTAACCTCTGAACAGGACGGTATTGCTCGCCTGGATGTCCCCCACAGTGGCCGAAACCTTCAGATCTGGGATACGCCGTCGCCTCCCGACCTATTTAGACATCATGCTAACCACGAGGGAACCGCCATGCACTACTCTACCATTGACATGGACGCTATAACGGGCCTGACGTTTGTCCTTTTTCACGACAATATCATAGCAGTTCACCCTCACATGAAGACGGCCGTGTCTGCCGTTTCAACCGTCGACAGAATCCATGATTCATATGAGCGCGACGAATTTATCTGGGTGTACGTTCCGTTCCCGGCCGGAGAGAGGCTCATCGGCCTTGAGCCTCTCATCAACTTCGATGATTCCTTCTCGGTATGTAATCACTATCACATATCACTGTCACAGGCGAAATCACAACTGTTAACGATCTGCAGCTTCGGATGTTGCTGGCAGGTGATGTTGTGGTCGGAGAATACGCAAAAGTCGGGATTCCCTGGCCGGGAGCCTTGACTCGCTTGACAAGCTACCTCCCCAGCAAAGGACAACCTGCCATACGCACGCTGATCCACCATCCGCCCTACACTTGTCCTATCATTACCGCGTATCCGATCCCCGGGGACGCTCCTGCAGATGACGGCGCTATCCTCACCGAACGCCCGCCGACACACGAGTGCCCCGATACGGAGTGGTATAGCTCATATGCCCGTCTCGAGAATGTCCGTCGAGTCCACGTGTTCCAGGATCTCGAGGGGGTGTACTGCAGAGGCTTGCTCTTCGAGTACGAGAACGGCGCTGAGCGTGCCGTAGGTCAGTGTCGTCTTCACGTTGACCGGGCCCGCACGTTTGAGAAGCCCAAGACAATCTGCTTTTCGAGGCACGAAAAAAGGGGCTTGGTGAGAACGAGGGTCTATTTCTGTGACTTTTACGACCGGGAAGATGATTATGAGCGGGTCTTGCCAATGGCTGGCATGCTCGGATTCTACTTCAACGAACCGCAAGAACACACCTGGCTTTGTGTTTGTCCACCAAGGACAGCTACAGATCCGGAGTAGATCATATTATGACAGTCTACTCGCCCGCTTCTACCAGTGCGCATTACACTTGCATGACGCGGAGCCGGTTCATGCTTGTCATGTACGGCTTGTGCAACGGTAGACCCTGTTTAAGAAAGATATGCTTCCGCCAGAGGGCATTTGCGATCCATATTACAAGGCAATGCCAAGGCGAGGGCCATCCCGGGCTCCCGTCATGCTGGCTCCATGGAATTCATGCGACGGAACACGATCCAGGAAACGATGTACGTCTGCCTTATGCAAACGAGAACCCCTTGCTAGGCGCCACCGGACGACGAACTTTCGACGCTGATGCCGTCACTTTAGGACTCCCAGCAACTTTCGACGCCACCTGATTCCCGGTTCCCGATTGATTGTGGCTTGATGCGTCTGCCTCGGATGCCGCTTGCCGAAGTTATTCGAGGTGGGGAGTGGAGGATGATTGTGTAGAGGCTGCGGCTCCAAAGTTGGGGGCGTGGCCTAGCCGGATGTGCGGCTCAGTGCACACACGTTGCCGATCAGATCGTCTTACACGCGAGCTCTTGGTATGTGTGGTTCTATGATCTTCCCCCCTGAGCAGGCCCATGGGAATCTCTCGACTGCGTCCCGACTTTGTTGGCATTCATGTTCGTCAGAGGTCGGTATCCGATGCCAAAACTTTGGTGATGGCTTTCACTTTTTCCTTTCCTTGGTCAATGAGAGGTCATAAGCGACCCATGTCCCTTATTTGATCGTAGACAAGGCGTCATTAGCAAATCGGCGCCCACAATCCATGCGTGGTACGGGGCGAGATCGCGAAAATCCAGATGCACCCCAGTTCTGGAGGCAGCATTACCTGGTCTACCCCAGATCATGTGGGAGCAGCAGCGTTTCAATCCCTTGGACCTTCATTTGTTTAGAGCGCTGGCCTAATATCTTCCTCTCCAGCGACTGGCTGCTTGGTCGTCGAGATTTAACCGCCTCCCGTTTTACCCGCCTCGGCACCTCTGCCTCCTTGACTGCGGTGACGACAGTTCGCCCGCTGAATTCGACTGTCTCATGCAAAAGCCGAGCTCGATATTGCGAGAACGATGAATTCTTGCCTTGTGGGGATAGAGGCGCTGTGCCGAATGCCACGGCGCTGGATTATAAGAGGCGTGGTGGCTCTCGTCGTTGACTTGCCGGGCCCTGACACGACGCATCCTGTCCATCGCACACCCGTATACAGCCAGCCTCTGCATCTTTGTGATTGATCGAAAGCACAACGACAAGCGCACCTAGCAAAGATGAAGTTGAGCGTAGCAGCCGCCCTACTCGTGGCAGCCGTCACAGAGGCCCACTGTACGGTCCCTCCAGCACATCACCGCACATCAAGACCACCACTGACTGACAACTCTCAGACACCTTCCCCAGCGTCGGCACCACAGGCGACTGGCAAGTGGTCCGGCAGACAAAGAACTACCAGAGCAACGGCCCCGTGACCGACGTGCAGTCCGCCGACATCCGCTGCTACCAGATGAAGAACACGGCGGGCATAATGAACGTGACGGCCGGCCAGCCCGTCTCCTACAACGCCAAGGCCTCCATCTCCCACCCGGGGCCCATGGCCTTCTACATCGCCAAGGTGCCGGCGGGCGAGTCGGTCGCGACCTGGGAGCCCGGCACGGCGAAGGTCTGGAGCAAGATCTACCAGGACATGCCCAACATCGCGGCGGGCGGCATGAGCTGGCCCACGCAGGGGGCCAAGAGCGTCAGCGTCACGCTGCCCCGCTGCCTCGCCGACGGCGAGTACCTGCTCCGCGCCGAGCACATCGGCCTGCACAGCGCCAGCGCCGCGGGGGGCGCCCAGTTCTACATCTCGTGCGCGCAGATCAGCGTTAGTGGTGGTAGCGGCTCGTTCGCGCCCAAGAACCAGGTCTCGTTCCCCGGCGCGTATTCGGCTACAGACCCGGGCATCATGATCAACATCTACTATCCCGTTCCCAAGTCCTACACGCCGCCTGGGCCGGCTGTTGAGACATGTTAGGAGAGAGGGCGGGGGGGTCAGGGCTGGTTGGAGGATTGGGACTTGTGGTCTTTCTTGTAATTGAGTGCGGTTGTCTTGAAGGTGATAGATACCTGTGTGTTTCTTTTTTTCAATCAAACGGCGGTTTGGTCATTGTGCTCCTGTGATGCTCTGCTTCCGTTGCGTGGATTAGTTGAAGGCGTGTATCGCATTCGAACTATGCTTTACATTTGTCAAAGACTGCAAACAGATCCCATACATGAGTCCTGTACAAGGGATGTCGACTTCAACTCGAGCATCTCGTCACTTGTCGTCTTTCGCGCATCCGTCAAAAAGCCCGAGTCAATCTTTTGCGGTGGGTGGTGATATCCACTGCAAAAAGTGCAAAACGTACAGCACTAGGGATTCCCCGGTGGTCACCCACCCGAGTACTAGTCTAGCGATTGCCTGCTTATCTATGGGAGAGCGGACGGGATCCCGAGTTCTCAGACATCTATGGCCGTACGTATCCGAACATGTCCTAGAACTTCTGATTAACCTGGGAACAACCGGGAACTGCGATGACTGGATTCCAGTAAACACTTCGCATGGTGCCCCGTGCGTCCTCTTGGCCACTACAGATATCATTAGGCAAATGCCCAAGGTACCATTGGAGCTTTCTCTCCCAGTCCTCGAAGGTTTTTGAGTCTTATCTTGTGGATTTGAGACATCCGGCCCCTGTGGTCTGTATTTATTTACCCCTGGAAGTAACAGCACAAAATAGTGCCAGAATTGACGGGAGACCATAGTCGATGACGGCATGTCCCATCAATACCTCCAAAAATCTAGGTTCTCCTCCAGTCTCTATATCGCCATTTTGGGCTGGCGCTCGATGACTTGCGGTAGTTCGATAGATTTGGTTTGATTTGATTTGATTTGTTGACAGCGCTGGAGCCTCAACTGCTATCCCATCTTCAATTTTGCGGCGTACATCCGCCCGTACGCTCCCAAGGCCATAACTGGGAAGTAGAGCTTATAGTTTGGATATCCAATCATACTGCCCTCTTCTGTTAGTTACGCTCCGCATCCGACGATCGTGAATGACTCTCACCATGTCTGGTTGAAGACGCCTTCTACCCCTTCCTGCAACCACTCACCGTTCGGCTGCTGGCGGGAGGCGATTAGCTCGAGCCCACGCTCAATGGGTGTCGGATCCGGATAGCCAGCGTGCATCAGGGCCAGGACAGCCCATGCGGTGTTAACGACTTGGCTCTTAGTGTGGTGGATGTATCTCCTCTCCACGCAGGATGAGTGGTGCTCTCCCCACCCACCGTCCTGCATCTGCTTGGCGAGGAGGAATTCACAGGCTCGACGGACGCTCATACTGCACTCGTACTGCTCCCCGATTGCTTCCAGGCTCTGAACGGCAAAGAAGGTGGCGTATGTGAAGCATACTCCCCATGACCCGTACCAGCTCCCATCCTGCCGCTGCGTATCACGTATGAACTGCGATGCCTTTCTTGCTGTGCGGTCGATATCGCGGGGACGGTAATCGGGGTTATGGCGGCGAAATAATGCCAGGGCTGTCAGAACTGCCGTGGTGCACTCTGGATACGAGTGCTCGACCATTATCTGGTCAAATATCTCGGCCGGATTCAAGAGTTCGATCCAGCGGCTGCCGCGGATCTTTTCATAACTCGCAAAGCCGCCATCAGAATTCTGCATCAGGAGCAGCGTGTCCACACAGTCCTTCAGTCGCGAGTCGTCAATGAGCTGGGGGTACGAGCTAGGTTCCCTCATCAATCACACTGTTGCTTTTTTCAGTTGGCTCTAGAACCAGGTAACTGCTCACCATTCCTTCTGGAGCATTATAACCGCTTTTAAGCTTTCTGCAGCGCAGTCAGACACGATGTAGCCGTTGGCTTTGGTGCTGAAGGGCCAGCCCCCTTTTCGAGGCTGACGAAAGGGGTCGGTGAGATTATCTCTGAGCTGAGACTTGTCAAGAAACCTATGGGCTCTCTCGAGACGCCCACGGAGATGAACATCTCCAGCCAAGCCAGCCTCGACCGCTGCCTGGACGGCAAAAGCAGTGTCCCAGACTTGAACACCGTTAGTACCGTTGCAGGTCATGCCGTGGGGCCCCAACCAGATGTAGACAGCCACTTTTTCTCGGTGGAGCTTCAGTCGCCTGCTGTCGGGGCCGTCTTGAAAGAATGCGGCACCCATATGGAAGGCCTTGTTGACCGGCGCCAGGCAGTTGTAGTCGGTATTGTCTTCCTCCCGCCGCATCAGCTCGTAAACCTTGGAGTTTGCCCTGTCCAGAATCCATTGTGGACGAAGGCACTTGCACCAGAAGGACAGGAGAGAGAAGATAAGTAGAAGCCACGTAGATATGGGACGGATAGCGTCCGAAGGGGCTGTATGATTGCGGTACTGCCGGAAGTTTACCGCTCCAAAGGGGTCAGTGTAGATCTCTTCCCGGATCTCGTTGAGAAGTGGCGTGAGGGGTGCGGTACACCGATTGGACCAGAGATAAGATGTTGGGAGGTAAACCACGCGGCATTGCACCCACCAGCGCGAGGGATGGAAGGGCAGCCAGGCTGGGAGAAGCCTGGAGGAGTGTCAAAAGTGTTAGTTGGTATCGCAGCGGAATCCTTGCTAATGAATCTTCCCCCGTCGGTCAGATCGATGCCTAGCAACGACATACGCACCAGAGTTCGGCGGGCACACAGTTCACGCCGTCCCAATCGTATAAGTTCAGACACGCGAGCCAGATTTTGCCCCATTGTGGCATCCCAGCGGCCCCTCCTACGAAAGCATTAGCATTCAATGCCAAGTGTTCTTGTGACCGGCTATGTTGCAAGACGGCTGACTTGCGTACCCAGAGCGAGCAAACACTTCCTGGCCTTCATTGCCAATGGATCGTTTTTAGCCATACCCAGTATGCGAAGCATAACGTAGTAGAGGCCTGTTGCAAAAACAGTCGACTCTCCTTCCAAGTGGAGTCCCCAGCCGCCATCCTCGTTGGCGTAATGTGCCAGATATCGAGTCATCTCGACCTTCCACTCTTCTGGAATCGGAGTGTCGGTAATGTACATTGCAAAGACGAGTCCGGGAAGCAGGAAGCTCGGCCCGCCATAGTCACAAGCCCAGTGACCCTCGTCCAGTTGGAGATGGGTGAAGAAGTGGAAGCCCTTCTTAGCAGCAGCGTCAAACGACTGTGGTGGTCGGTTGTCACCTAAAGGGCTTACTGGGAGGCCCAAAAGGTAACGCTCTGCCGTACTGTGTCCGTGTTTCTCACTCTCGCTTTGGGAAAGATAGCGCCAATGGTGATCGCCGTTCTGACTCGAGAGGCGCCAACGCTTCAAGTCTGTAGTCCGCGTTCCTGACATTGTGGGGTGAAGGAGATGCCACTAACGAAGGTGAATTGAAGTATAGAATAAATTAAATGAGAACTACAGTTTCCCTCAAGCTTTTGGACAGAGAGGTATCTTGCCTTAGAGATGAATTGGCCAGGGACGCGTCAACTGATGCAAACGTCGTGTATTTATTCAACCAACACAACACACACGCAGCCAAGACATCGTTTACAGGGGCCAATAAGATATCCCCCTGACCTAGAGCCCCCCTGCAAGGCATGTGGCACATGGTTGGCTATCTACGCCGGGTATTCGTAATTGGAAATGACACATGCACGACTTGACCCAAGGCCTTCAACTCAGGGGAGCAGAGGTGCATTGAGGATGATTGACCCCGAGTTCACCACGGGATGAATCGTAGTTTACATTAAAAATGGTTAGATGGATTACGGTACGAAGTAGGTCGTGATCAGCAAGTAATGACATCAGTTTATCATTTCTCCTTGTTCAGGGGTCGGTCTCTCGTCCGCGACTCCCTGAATATTAAGATCCCGAGCTACGTACTCGTACACAATATGTGAGCTATAGATCCTCCCCAATGACAATGAGCGCCATATGGATTTCATTCACCATCGCCGATGGGCGGATCATACACAATACCCCCATCATCCGAACCGCCCTGGTCATCTGACCCTCCCTGATCCGAGCCCCCTTCCGTAGGCGGACTTGCACCCGTATCAACCGGCTCTCCCCTGCATAACGCATGCGATACCTTGTTCACGGGAGGCTCGCACTGGCCCGCTCCACCGCACCAGGCGCTCCAGCCCACCTCTCCATCTGGATAGCAGTTGTAGATACTGTCGTACACGTAGGTGCCGACACCGGCATCCTGGCCTGCATATGTAGTTGCCTCGGAGAGTGTTTCCTGATCGTAGCCTAGAGGGTGTGAGTCCACAGCCGAGCTTCAAGCACCAAACCATTGTGTAGGGCTCACCATATCCCGCCTGAAGATCCCAGCCACATATATCAAGGTCAACAGGGCATGGCTTCGTAAAGCCTGCTCTTGTACCATGTATGGATGTCGCCACACAAAGCAGTAGTGTGAAGAAACGTGTCATTGTTGATGTTGATTTGATGTAAATGGGTATGAGCCTAGGAGCTGTCTGAGAGACTCACTTTGTACATACAAGGAGTGATATACCGAGGTTTGATGACTTGAAACACCTAGAAAAACCATTGAGAGAATAGCACAAAGGGGTCAGCAGCGGACATGCCACATATATATACCCAGGACTGGATTTATAGACACCCTCTACCATCTATCTGCCAAAGGTCCATCTCCCGGATATTGGGATTCAAGACACAACCACGCGCTTGTTACCAGGTATCAATAGACTTCCTAATCCCCGGTCCGTGACTCCGCTTACAAGAACTCCCTAACAGCACGACCCAAGCACAACAGCAGTGGGTTGCATGCCGTCTCCCGGCTCACTCCAGCCTCAACCGGTCAGGTTGCAGCGCAACAGCACCCCGTGTCCAGTCGGAAGTTTTGAGGGCAAACAAGCTTTCCCAGAGTCTCAATATCGAACCGCGTGCGATAAGAAAAGCGACCAAAATAGAACGGCAGTCTACCAGGTAACGCGCTCTCGGGACGGCTAAACCTGGCAGTCATATCGAGCCGGTCGCACGGTAGTTCGATGATAGGTCTAGATCGGACGTGTTGCTTATCGGTTAAGAGCTGGGGAACTGCGGCTCGTATGCTGTCATTGACATCACAGCTGATCTGACTGGCATGTGAGCTATATAAGATGCGTATATAGTCCAGGTCCTTGAGCGACCGAAGGATCTGCCGAGGGAAGACGAAAGATATTCAGGCACAAGCCTTTTTCCCGGACATGACATGCTCCTGTAACCCGGTTCAAATGCCGTCCCATTTCTTCACGTTATCAAAGCTATACGTAAATCCTCGCGTACGTGCTGTTACGCTTTACATCCATTAACATGAAGGTACCATGAACGGTATTATCAAGGGTATGTGGCGACCGAAGTCTCATCGAGTCAGCTCCAGGGAATTCTACTCTACAATGATGCCCTCAAATCATAGCTAGGTTGCACGAACATTGGTACCTAGGTAGAGGGAAAGTTTTCTAGCCCACGAAGTAAGCTTAAACATGACAGTAAACATTGTCATCGATTTACGAAAAAGGAAAGACGATCAAGGTATCCGTCGACCCACACATCTCCATCGTAACGACGGGCATCCATCATTGATTTCATCGTGGTTGTTGCAGCCAGAGCCACTTCGTGCCGCCCGTCCCCTACACTAGCCATAGCACATGCTGCTTGGTATCCAAAGCCATTATTCGGATTGGAAAGGAAAGTAGAAAGCTCTTCAAATAGCCTTTTCAGTGAGTTGAGCTGATAGTCGCTGGTGTAACACGCTCGAAACCATTCTGTACCTGATAGGTGTCAGTATCGTCTCTCTACGAGGTGTTGAATATAATACTGACATTGAAGGTTCGTATGTCTATGTATGCGTAATTTCAGATACGTTCCTGGATTTACCGTTTCAGTTCCCTCAGGTGTTGTCAAATACAGTCCTCGCGCGCACTGGGCCGTATGTGATATGCTAGAGAAGGTGCGGTTATTTCTTGGTTCCCCAGGTAGAAGTACTAGTATGGTGACTTACTCAAAGCTGGGGTTGTGGACTGTATATCTGCCTGACTCATGAGAATCACCATCTCCAATTTTGAAGTAGAAGTAGCCTCTCTGGGGCATAAGGGAATCCTGCTCTATGTCTCAGTGGGATTGCCTCTTCCAGTAGTCGCGACTCGGGGCAGACTCCTGACCCCTGGAATGACGAAGCCGTCTGGCGCGTCGTCGACTGATGGGCTGACAATGAAATAACAGTGATAAGGCTCCACCGATGCCACTGATGTGGCCATGATGCTCTTATCACAATATGAGACTGAAGCACAACTGCCGCAAGACCACAGCTCGGATGTGAAAACGAAGGGTAAGACTCGGACATGAGAGGCACTGAGACTGGGAAACCGAAGGAGAAAGAGGTTTTCGGGCACTACCTTATCTATTGATGCCCAACTGAACCTATATGATCACGAGACCATGGAATGACTCATCCTATATGATGGGGAGTCACTGTTGGCCTTCGCTCTTGAATGGCTGCTAGAACGCCGACCAGCCGAACAGACCTAGACTCAAGCCAGGGTGGTTGGCGGCAAGTTAAAGCATCGAAGTATCAGAAATAAAGCCGACAACTGAATTAGTAGCCGTCTGGATCCGTCACACATAGCCAGGCTGTTTTCTAAGACATCTCACAATGGTAAAGTCAGCACCGATTACATGTAATACATGGATCGGTGCGATTCAACCAATTCACAGAGCCCTGCGAGATCAACTCAAGTTGCGTCGCCCTGGGTTGAGTTGTCAAAGGACGCCTGCTGATCGAAGAATGAATTGGTACATCGTTGTGCGTCGAGCACAAATGTTGACAGCGGAGCGAGTCAAAGATTCACCATAATGTATGACTGAGACCGTGCCTCTGAGGGACTGCGAATACACTCGGCAAAATCATCGAATACGTCCAGATCGGCGATTTCTGGAGCATGATTGAGTATCCATGATTCATCCTTGAAAACTCGCCGCTCTCGTTGATTCAGAGCCGGCATGGCAGCAGAATATCTATATAAACCATGGCCAACACCTCTCCAGTCAATGCCCTATTTAACCACCAGCTTCTCTCCGTTCAATATCCAAGACCATAAAATTACTCTTATCCCTGACACATGGCTGACATCGCGGACTCACCACCTCTGAGACTCAAAATCGAAATCGAAGTCATCGCTATCCCTCACCAGCAAGATAGAAAGCTTTTCACTGCTCTTGTTGCCCAAGAATACGAACCTGCCTTTGCCGAACAACTTGTCAAAGGTCGATCAGAAATGTGTTCTCCTCTCGATGGGCGGAACTCTCGAAATCTGTAGTGGAAGATTGCCAACGACAAATCCTTACGACGATGGCAAGACTGCACATGGCCATACCAGACCATGTAAGTGGACCGGGTTCAGCAGCAATATGTAGCTTGACAGGCTGGAGGTGAACCCAACGGGAGCATAGCCGCGAAGTCGGGCTCAAGGTGGTCTCCCCTCTTCTCCGTCTGGACTCGGGCGGTGCCTGGTGCCAGGAAATTAGAGGAGCATTCACCCACATCGAAACCAAGTGCAAGATAACGACCAACGAGAACTGCAACTTCAGCCTCTCAAAGTTAGCATGAAGGCCGCCCAATAGCCAGTAACTCGCCATAAGAAATCGGCCACAATGGTTGACCCCTACGGTAGTCTGACCTCGAAAAAGTAGACATTTTTGGAGACATTTCTGGAGATATAAATGCAGAATGCCATTGCACAACTTGCGCCAATCTTCTCGAGGGTCCATTCATGTTATTGCCACAGCGTCATGAGATATTGATAGTCGGCTTGCTTGCATCCAGTGGCAGCGTCTTGCACCCGAAGCGTCTGGCACACATGACTGCAGCTTGATCCAGTGCTTGATACTCTTAGCGGTCTCTGGTGATATCAAGCATGAACAAGCCGCATAAGAACCCATAGGTGTTGACCTAATGTTCCTTAAGACGTGAGCCTCTCTCGAGCACCTCCACTCCCTCCAGTCGCCACTTGGGGAGGAGCCCCTGATTACCGAACTGTGCCAGACTTTGATCCGACCTCAAATCCGAAAGTATCAGTAGGGTCTGATCTTTCAACTATTTTTTGCGGGACTGGCTTCATACAGCTGAACTATGCCATGTACAAGACCACTATCATGGCAACATACGGTGCTGTAGAATCCAAGGAATTCGCAACCTCAACAGACGCACAGGCAGGCTGCAACTCGGCTTAAGCTTGGCTTACAGAGGCAGACAGGGTGACTTGGTGGTATCACGCATGGTACCCTGTCGGACAGCTTTACATGTCAGAGCAAAGGACTTGCGCGGCAGAAATCCCGGTAACTCCACAAAGCGCTGCCCAGTTGCGTGGTGCATCATCTAGCCATGCAGAGCTGTGGAACGGATTCATCGCGACTTCATGCCTGGACTTACATTGTGTAAACCATGGCCACTACATAGCGACACATTCCCGAGAACCTGGACGCTCGGAGGTGAAATTCTGGAGCCGAGAACATTCCGTGGCGCAGCTGTGATACCCACGGGCCACGGCAGATGGTGTCTCGGAACCACTAGGGACTGCTCCGTGGACAGATGGATAGAGACAGGTGCATTCTGCCATCTTGTCCGGATAAACTGCACACTGGCATGGATTTGTCCAGCTCTGGTCGATGAGGGACCCAGTTGTCCGGACTGCACCCTTCCCTTGCAGGGGTGCGTGCTGTCGTCGGGTCCCGGTTGGGGAAGTCCACTGCGTGGCGCCCCGGACAGCCTCACGTCACACCCCTTGGTTCGCTTCGCTGCTCGGCGTCTACAAACCGCGAAGGTGCGAAGACAGGACCAACAGACCACAGTTCAGACCAACTCAATTGTGCGTCTGTGGAACATAAACCTTACCTGTTGCAGTCTTGCCCATGCAGTGCCTGACAGAGACAAAGCAGGGAGGAGCCGTATAGTCCGAGACTGTAAGCACCGCCATTTTCTTGGTGCGCTTTCGCGCTTTCCGCGTTTTGGCATGAGTCCGAGGTTCGAGGACGACCATCGGAAGCCCGAACGGGGTGACGGGGGAAACCCACGGTATTGCCATCCTCCGCCACCAGAGCCACCAGGGGGTTGGCCGATGGCTCTCCAATCTACCATATAAAGTCCCATTCTCCTCCGCTGGCCGGGAATGACCCGCCTAACATCTATATACGAAGTCCGTCTCGCAAGCGTCTGTCACTTACGGTCACTCTTTGTTCCATCGAGCCCTTTTGAACAAGTCCCCTCCGCTCAGATCACTGACAAGCGTCGACCCCTTTCCACTCAACCCGACCGGACAACGGAACCATCCAACACAGCAACATGCCTGGCCTAACTACCACCACGGAGGGCAAGTACAACCAGATCCCGGGCCCCCTCGGCCTGGCTTCTGCGTCACTTGAGGGCAAGGTCGCGCTTGTCACTGGTGCTGGTATGTGTCATGCTCCTCTCTTACCTTGGTCTATCTACACCACGGACCACGGAATCCGGAAGCTAACACGGGCTTCCAGGACGCGGAATCGGCAGAGAGATGGCCCTCGAGCTCGGCCGCCGCGGCGCAAAAGTCATCGTCAACTACGCCAACAGCGCCGAGTCGGCCGAGGAGGTGGTGCAGGCCATCAAGAAGTCCGGCTCGGACGCGGCGTCGATCAAGGCCAACGTGTCGGACGTGGACCAGATCGTGCGCATGTTCGACGAGGCGGTCAAGGTGTTCGGCAAGCTCGACGTGGTCTGCTCCAACAGCGGCGTCGTCTCCTTCGGCCACGTCAAGGACGTCACGCCCGAGGAGTTCGACCGCGTCTTCAACATCAACACGCGCGGCCAGTTCTTCGTCGCCCGCGAGGCGTACAAGCACCTCGAGGTCGGCGGCCGGCTGATCCTCATGGGCTCCATCACGGGGCAGGCCAAGGGCGTGCCCAAGCACGCCGTCTACTCCGGGTCCAAGGGCACCATCGAGACCTTTGTGCGCTGCATGGCCATTGGTAAGTGTGCCTCTGCTTCTGCTCCTGTCCAAACTTCCGTCATTTCATTCGACCTTGTCCCGTTCCCCACGATGCGGCCGCTGCTGCATGCAGGGTTGTGGGCGACGGGTGACTGGTGGGAGACTTGTCCGGACTTATAGCCAATTTTCCCCAACTCGACCTCCGTACACTCCCCCCCACACAACACACACCCCTTGCATGCTCCTCCGGACTGTGGACCATGCTGCTCTTTGCAAGACGAGATGCCAACTAACTCCTGCAGACTTCGGCGATAAGAAGATCACCGTCAACGCCGTCGCCCCCGGCGGCATCAAGACGGACATGTACCACGCCGTGTGCAGGGAGTACATCCCCAACGGCGCGAACCTGTCCGACGACGAGGTGGACGAGGTGAGTCACGCGACACTTTACAGATCAGGGATGTCATTCCACGAAACTGACAGCTCGCTTCCTCTATCTAGTATGCCTGCACGTGGTCGCCGCTGCACCGCGTCGGCCTGCCCATCGATATTGCCCGTGTCGTGTGCTTCCTGGCGTCGCAGGACGGAGAGTGGATCAACGGCAAGGTGCTCGGCATTGACGGCGCTGCTTGCATGTAGAGGTGTGCGTGCACGTTGGGTGGCGGACGACTGGCACCACCGGCTGTTGTGTCTCTCGCTGGAGATCGACGCGGGATGCCATCGCGACTGTCTTGGCACTTGACTGTCTGACCGGTTGGATACGGGGTTTTGCATCGGGGACGCTCGCACTCTCGGCAGCATTGTATTTGATCGGATTACCCTGCGTTTTGGCTTACCATAGATAGACGGGCAGGGGAGAATATGAATGGTAATCCATGAAACACGAGCAAAGACTTCGACCGCAATGGGATCATCAACGAACGATGTTTCCATATCGCCATCGATCATGGCCCAGTCTAATGCGGTACAGCCCAGATGTCCAGCCCGTCGCAAGGAAGCTTAAACAACCATTATCAACTCCATCTCGTGCAATACCACCCTAACACCAACCGCGAAAGCACATCCTAACTCCCATTCCAACCAGACACCCAATCCCCAAAGCAATGCCCTGTCCCAAAAGTTGTCATCACGCCCCTCAACCCCGTCTATTAGGCGCCAAATCCTCATTCTCCCACTCGTCCCTCCGTCCCAGCACAGCTCTAACCACATCCTCACCCCTCCTAACACCCCCATACCCGCCCGTCCCAGTGTTCACCGGCCGCGGTCCCCGGCCCTCATTCGGCGCCGGATCCAGTCCCACCCCCTCCCCTCCCCACTCCCTCGGCGGCCTATAAGCCGTGCTCACCCCCTCCCCAACCCCAGGCTCAACATCGACCCCTATCCTCGCCTCCCCGCGCCCCACCAGACCGCCGTAGTAATACCTCCTCCCCAACTTCTCCACCCTCTCATCCCTCTCCCGTCCCTCCAGCTCCGCCAGTCCCCTGAAATCCTCGAGCATACGGCTGCTCTCGCACACATACCATACCATCCCCGCCACGCTCCGCGGATCGACCGGCATCGGCGGCCAGGCCACGAAGAAGCTCCACCCCACTACGGCCGTCATGGCCGCGAGCACCGCCATGCTGAGGCGCGTGCAGATGAGGGTCGGGGCGAGGACCTGGGTGGGCTTGTGCGGGATGTTGGAGAGCAGAATCGGTAAGAACTCGGACAGGATGGCCATCAGGGAGGTGAAGACGTAGAAGGCGTGGTGCTGGCGGAGGGCGAGGTAGATGCCGTAGAAAGCGTTGGTGGGGCGCGAGACGAGGATGGAGCGCGAGGGCGGCTGGTGGCGGTGGGCCATTGCGTGGAAGGGGACGATTGTTGCGACTGCTGGGAGGGTGTTAGTAAACATAAATAAGTGGTAAATTGGGAGACGGAGGATGGGGAATAGGTAAGGAGAGGGTCGGGGGAAGAAAACACACGGAAAGGAAGTAGAAAGAAAGAAAGAGGACATACCAACAAAGAAAGCCTGCCAGCAGAACGTAATCACCACCCCCATCCCGGCAAACAGGAACCGTATACCAAAGCTATGACTATCAAGGAACAGGTGGAAGCGCGTGTAGTGCGGCACCGTCGGGTCCCGCACCTGCGCCACGAGCGTGTAGTCGTAGTACGCGATCAGCACGAGCAGGCCGACCAGATACCCCACGAACGCCACGCGCCAAGGGTACCGCAGCGTCATGAACGGCAGCGCTCCCGGCCCGGCCGCCTTCCGCCTCCCGGACACCGGGTCGCGGGTGTAGAGGAACGCGGCGCCCTCGCTCTCCGTGTCACCGACACCGGCGCTGTCGCTGCCGGACAGCCCCCGCCCGGAGTCGTCCGCCAAAAGCAGCCCGTACTCCTCCCTCCCGTCGGGGGTCTCGTAGTAGCCCAGCCCGTAGGTCCGGTCGGCCACGGCCCTGCGGACGGCAGCGTCGGTGGCGCCGCGGACGCGGACGTCCGGGTTGCGCGCGAGGGAGGCGATGCCGGCGATGTTCCACGGGTTGGCGCGCAGGCCGGTCACCCAGCCGCGGAGGAGGAGGAGGAGGACGCAGAGGAGCAGGACGATCGCGCCGGCGAGGCCGAGGAGGGCGTGCGCGCTGGTCGGGCTGACGCCGAGGGCGGCCGCGCACCCCTGCGAGGAGAGGGCGCTGCAGTGCCCGTGCAGCTTGAGCGAGACGGCCTCGACGGCCAGGGGCACCATGAAGCTGGCGCAGAGGACTGTGAGGGTCGTGATGAAGGGGACCGGGTGGCCCTGGAGGAGGGTTATGGCCGGGGTGACGAAGCCCATCAGCCCCGTGAACTGGAGGGTCAGGGCGTCGTAGCCGGTCGCGCCGCCCGGGTGGGCGAGGGAGTTGAAGGGCTGGTAGAGCTTGGCGTTGAGGTCGATGATGCGCAGGGGGATGACGAGCGAGACGGCCAGCAGGGGCGGGAGGAAGGTGCCCGTGAAGTACTCGCGCGAGGAGAGGTTAAAGGTCTTGGTGGTGATGACGAGGGAGGTCTGTGCCGGCGGCGAGGAGGTGGTCGTCGAGGGAGCGGACGAGGTCGAGGTGAAGGTTGTAGATGAGAGGGGGGCGGTCGAGAGGTGAGTTGATGGGGAGGGGGTTGTGACGACTGTGGACAGATGGCCGGAGATGGAGGTCAGATAGGTTGTAGGCGGGAATGTCTGGATGATGGTCGTCAGGGTGCCAGATATGGTCGAGGCGAAGGTCAGGGTTATCGGGTCGGAGGCCGTCGGAGTGGTTGCTGTAGTTTCCGTTACCTCGGTGCCGCCAAAGGTGGTTGTGTAGGTTGTTGGCGGAAGCGTGGTGTCGAACGTGACGGGCGTGCCGTTGACCGTGGTAACGACCCTGGTAGGGGCCTGCGTGGCCACGACGACGCTGGTCGAGCCGCCGATGTTGGTCGTGATCACATATGATATTGGCTGGAAACCGGACGAGGTAGAAGTCACTGGGACAGTTGTAAGAGTGCCTCCAAGGACGGTCACCTGCGTCTGCGGAGGCGGCGTGGTGATTAGAGTTACGAGGCTGCCTTCCTGAGAGGTAACGATGGTCTGCGGCGCTTGGGTCTGAACGAAAGTCCGCGAATCTCCGCCGATGGTCGACTCCACGCCGATTGTCGCCGTTTGGGTGGTAGGCGTGGGCGTGACGACAATGAAGTTGGTGATGACAGTGCCGCCGACCTGGGAGACAATCGTCTGCGGCGGAGGCGTCGAGAACTGGGTTGCCGGAACAACGTTGTCACCGACAACCTTGGTCTGGGGCGCGAAAGTCTCGACAACCGTGTAGACCTGCCCTCCCGCCACACTCGTGCCGACGACGACGACGGGAACCTCGGTCTTCGCCTGCGTCTGCGGCGGCTGGATGATCACTGTGGCCACGGACGTGATCACGGTCTGTCCCGTCGACAGATACGGCACGTAGGTCTGGACGACGGTCTGGGATGTCGTATCGGGGACCTCTGACGTGGTCAGAACGACTGTTGCTGATGTTACGGTTGTGGGCTCGACGACCTCGGTGGCGACCGTCGTAGGGGCAATCACTGTGAACGACTGGACTACGGAGGTCACCTCGGACACGAAAACACTAGTGGACGGCTCGACCGACTCGAAGCCCGTGGAGCTGTAAACCGATGTCGAGCTATATGTCTCAGTTACCGTGTAGGAGTATGGGGCCGTGGTGGGTGGACGGGTTGATTTGGTTGTCCTCGTCCGAAAGCTGGTATAGACCGTTGATCGCGTGACATTGAACGTTGTCGTGTGTTCCGGTATGGTGAGTGTCCTTGTGAGATTCATGGTGGACTTTGCTGTGGTCGTGAACCCGCTCGTGAAGATGGATGTAATGAAGGACGTGGTGTTGCCTGTGGCGGTCGGGTCGACGAAGGTGCTGATCTGCCCGTTTTTGTTGTTTCGGCTACCCGTCCCCGAGGCAGATCCGGAGGACGAACTCGACGGCGTGCGGGTTGACGGCGTGTGGGTTGAGGACGCTGACTGCTGGGATCCAGTGATCGAACTGGTATCGGTGACGACGGACGTGTCTGCCTTGCTGGTCGAGGTTGTGGACACTCGGGTATCAGACGAGGCCCCTTCTGTGGACATTGTCGAGCTTTCCGAGGTGCTCGACTCTTTCGTGCTCGTGTCAGCTCCTGAAGACTCGGGACTGCTACTGGAAGCATCGGTCGACGAGGCGGATGTTGGGCTGGACACTGAACTCGGCAACACGGTACTCGATGCGGTCTCTTGAGCCGTCGCCGAGTCTTCAACACCACTCCGCGTAGTGTCCGCCGAAACCACGCTGGACGTCACTGCTGTGGTGCTCAGGTCGGTCGTCCTGGTACCATCTGACAGGTCCGT
Source organism: Coniochaeta sp. PK30-01 (assembly GCA_023628855.1). Lineage (NCBI taxonomy): Eukaryota > Fungi > Ascomycota > Sordariomycetes > Coniochaetales > Coniochaetaceae > Coniochaeta > Coniochaeta sp. PK30-01. The sequence continues at coordinate 165,216 of JAMAJW010000023.1, read as the reverse complement.
CGCTACAGTGGTTTCAGGAATGGACGTTGAGGGTCCGCCATCGCTGGCCTGACTCCTCGTTACCTGAACATCGAGCCGTGTACTCGTCGTCTCGACGACACTGCTTGTGTTGTCTCTCTGGAACAACTTTCCGAACTCTGCCCGAACCACGCGGCCAGGAAACGCCTGGGACGGTATCGGGTCGATAATGGCCGTGCTGTCCGAGTCCGGCATGGTCTTCTCAGCCCACACGATCAGTCCCATTGCGATCCCAAGGAGCAAGATGTACGCGACAATGAATGGCCAAGTCAATGCGGTCGGCTTGTAATTCGGCCGCTTGCCAATCGGCACCCTCCGCTTCTCTGCGGCGGGGTGCACATGGTCGTTGTCCTCGTCGTGGTCCTCTGTGGCCTGGAGGTTGTATTCGTACGCAGTGGGTTCACCACGTCGTCGAGCCGGGTGGAACATGTTGAGAGAGGGGGTCCGACCGGGTGATATTAGATAGAGCACGGCTCTGTCTATAACCACATCCGCTCAAATGATGCTGCCTATGCCGTATTCCGCTTCCTCATCTTCTACCTGGGTTCTGAGCCCGACATTTTGGGTGGCCGGTGATGACTGACGGCATCAGAAGAGAAGCCAGGGACCACACCCATAGGGAAGGGGACCGACGCCATTTTACCAGGATAGCGCACTGGAGCCACGAGCAGGCAGGCAAAACCAAATGGCTGGCGTGTCGTGGCAGTCTTCAGCGCCGAGCCCTATAGTGCGGCTGGAAACCAATGCCGATCCTAGTCCTGCCCGATTGTCTGGACCAGCGGGCTTTTGATGGCGGTGGCTGCAACGCCGAGTTCGGGACGCGGATTGGTTGCAGCTACGCTCAGCTGCAATCTAGCGTTGTGGCTGTATGCAAGTGTTACGCGACCAGAGGAGCCCATGAAACGAAATCTGGAAGCTCTTTCTTTGGCGATTCGTCTCTTTGACGGAGTCTTCCGGATACCACCCCCTCAGTTCTGACCGCATCGCGGCTGTGCCTCGCTGAGGGGACCATTCAGCGATCTTGGGCTATAAGTAGCCATGTCGTCGACCAGTCACAGCGCTGTTTCAGGTCTACTTCCTTGTGAGAAGACCTCGTCGATAGGGCTGCATGAACTAGACCAGGAACGGTAGATAAATGGACGGTGGCTTCGAATTTGCAGTAGAGACCCTGGGTGGTATCAAGGCATGTCCCCGATACCCTCACCGCATTCTCGAGATAGGGACAAACACAAAGGCAGCCATGATTGACCTAGTTAGCAAGAGCCGTGATCACGTCTTACAGAATCTCCCTCCCACACCCGAGACAAATCGGTGTCTCGTTGATGTGCGATTCGAGATGGTATAGTTGCATCTTCACGTTGGCGGCCGACCAGTCACAATGGGTGTCGTGAGCTGAGACGTGATATCATTTCCGCAACTAAATCTAGTGTCCTATGCCGGCGAGTTTTGATCTTCCTTTTCTGATCCAGATGGCGGGGGAATGAAGTCTCCCAGCTTCTTTGGTTCATGTCCTAAGGCCACTGCAATGACACATTAGCATGTCGCAAACCAGGCAGACTGGTAATGGGGCTGGACTCACAGCGATCAAAGAGGTAGTACGACGTAACCAGCAAGATGGGCAGCGCCACCATGACCGAGACATACCGCCGTGACGCTTGCTTGTACTCCGGACCCGAGGTATCGACGTTTGCTCCCAGCAGTTCGGGTGCCACTTTTCCTTTCACTTCCTGTGTTATTGCGTCCTCGATCTCGGGCAGCGGGGTCGAGGCGGTCTTGGTCGTGGACGTCGGCGCCGTTTTTGGTGCTGGTGGTGCATCGGCAGGCTTGGAATGTGCGGCTGCGGGAGCGGGAGTGGCAGACACCGGTTTGGACGCTGCGGGCGTGGTCTTGCGTGTCCGCGTGGTGGTCGTCTTGACTTCCCCCGCTGCGACACCTGCGTCGCTCTTCTTTGCTGACGCAGTGGACTTTGTAGACGCCGACCGTGTCGTCTTCTTCACTGGCGGGGTAGGTGTCTCGGCCGGAGCAGTGGCGGCGGCGGGTTCGGACTTCTTTCTCGGGCTCTTGGCCGGTGCGGCGGCGGCGGTGCTCTTGGTGCTGATCTTCTTCTTCGGCACGCTGGCGGCGGCCGTTTTGCTGGGCGCTTTGGAGGGTTTCGCGACCGTCGATGCCAATCTAAGCGGCTGCGGGCTGCGGACAGGAACGGCCAGAATGCATCGTGTGCATCGCCCAAAGAGGAGTGGTTTGAGGACGAGGGAGGCCATTATGCTAATGCTGACGGTGGTGCTGTCGAGCGAGTCAACTTGTGCACCGGGATGCGCTTCGAGTCGTGATCGAATGTCGGCCGGGTCGTGTCAATTGGCCCGATGGAGAGAAGCCGTTGCTGTTGCCAGAGAATATGGTCAAGCAGCTGTTTACAGGGCCGTGGTCAAAGGACACGCCATCGACAGTGCGCTCCCTTCGCGCTGCCCCATTTCGCGTCGTGTTCGCGAGAAAATCGAGAAATTAGAAGTTCATGCGCTCAAAGCGGGGCAGATCCGAGGTACCTCAAGTAAGGTACTGTACGTACCGCAACGTCAACGTCACCGACGGCCGGTACAGAACCTCAACCTCAACCTTTGACTTTACTTTTCGATGACAGACTTTGAGCTACAACCAGCCAAATGATGCCATCAACTGAGTAAGGGACCATTATGGCGATCTAGATCCCTCTCGGCCACCTGGCCGTTGATCAGCTTGCGATCCTGCGTGCCTCTCTTTTTCTGACAGCATCTCGGCACAGCGAGCACTTTCCTCCCGGTATATTCTGTCGGGTTGACAGAGAACATGAGAACTTCGTTCGCGTATACCCCTCCGTCCGCATATTCTCCTCCTTCACTATCCACCTCGATGATATTAATCACCAGTACTTCTGGGTTTAAATCATCTTTCGGGACGAGGTGGTCAAACGTGACCCCGTAGTAGTCGATACGTACGGCTAGGGGTGGCAGATAATGGTCAGCTCTTGTCCTCATCAAGACGGGCGACTTTAGCATTGGCAGCCTTACTCCTGTGGTATTCCTGCCTCTACTAGCCAAGCCAAGTACTCATCCCGTACTGTCATAACCGCATCGTTTCCTCTGCCCCCGTACGGTCTCTGGTGAGTAAGATTCGCAAGCTCCAACCCTCCAGGCTGCGGGAAAGGCCCGACCGGGTGCCGGGACTCGTTCGGTAGAAGCTTCTGTATGGTTTCTAGCGGCCCTTGTATCCGAATCCTGAGTGGCCGGTCGGGTTGTGGAGGATGAAAGCAGTGAGGCGGGCAGTTCACGCAGGGAGGAATGTAAAGCTCGAGGCCATCATGCACTGCTGATTGTTCGTTTTCCAACGGAGACATCCAAGCAAGTCGTCGTTGTGGGATCTGAGCATGGAAGGGCCGGAGCGCAGTGATGGACGACGACGATGTGCATTCCTGCGATGTACTGCTCGGCACAGGAACCCGAGCTTTACGTGAAGACATTGACGTGACTATTGTTGGCAACACAAGCAAGTGCTTATGTCTTCAGCGATGCCCCTCAAGCCGTGTCGACTCAACGGTGTCGGGACGGAGACTGTCGTCGTCTGAATCAGAGGAGGCAAGTCAATTAAGTCGATGAAAGTCATCTGGATTCTGACGAGTGGATGCTGGAGGAGGGGCGAGAATGCTCGCAGTCGTATAGGCGTAAGGATACGCGCTTGTACTGGAGATCCGGTTCGTTGTGCTGTTCTGCTGCAAGGACGTTATCTCCACAGCATACAGCATTACCACCTTCATTACCATTCGGCAAGTTCTCTCCAGCGCATTCTCTGGGACATATCGACAAAATTCAACCTCATGTGCCGCGGATCTATCATCACCGACTTACTGTGGCCATTTCGGACCTGACTGCGCTCAACTCTCACCTTTGGCGTTGCTTATGATGTATCGCAAGGAATCCAAGCGGTTTCCTGCAAACAAAGAAGCCAGAGTAAACAATCACCAGTCGCTAAATATGGACTCAATAGGCCGGCTTACACAGCCGCAAAGAGCATGATTCACCTCGGGACCTGCTGGGCCAATCGTCGCATTGCCAAGACCTGGCCTTCCAGGACATCTTTGACAGTTTGGCGATCTGTGGTGTTTCACACTGGGCGCTAAATTCGTTGGCCGCTACAAAGCCGACGATCATAACGGCGCCTAACAAGTGTTGGCCCCCAGCTTAATCATCCCTTGGAGTCAAGTTATGAGTCCTTGAAGTTCATCAAGGTGATCGACCTCTTTCGACAACCACACCGGACTGTGTTTCTTTCCTTCTGCATTGCTGTCTTGACGGCCCTTCCATTCCTTTTTCTAGATTTCGCATTCTGCTTCTCAAACACCCGGCACTGAAGAAAGTACACGCAAGATGTTCGACCAGGTGAACTGCACATCTGCTCCCTCAGACATCCCAAGCGACGCCGGCATTGCCGGTGCAGGCGTAAGAACCCTACTCTCAGCAGCATCTCAAATACCAATTCACAACCTAACAGCTCTCAGGTCCTCCTCTCCTTCACAATAACCTCCTTCATCGCCCTCCTCCTCAGCGCGGCCCTCATATTCCGGTCCTCCAAGCCCTCCATCATCGTCCGCAAGCTCCTAAACGGCTACAGCGACCAGCAAATCATGACCGGCATCGGCATCCAGGCCGTGGGACTGGCCAAGGCGGACTCCATCGCGCCGTACCACTTCTTCCTCATCTGGCTGCTCTCCCTCATGTCTGCGGCGACGCACAATGCCGCCCTGCTTGCCCTGGCGGGGGACTTTCGCCGCGACTGGGTCCTGCGGTGGGTGAGGCAGGGCCTGATGGGCGTCAACCTCGTGCTCTCGTGCGTCTACGGCGTGTTCGTCCTGCGGAGCAAGATCGGCGGCCTGCCGGCCACTATGCCCGTCGCGTGCGCCTGGCGCACAACCCACACCACCTCCACCGGAGACGCCGCACCTCCGGCAGCGGCGCCGGCGGACGTCGGCGGCGCCTACGTGGCCACCATCCTGACCGTGGCGGGCAACGCGGCCGTCTTCGCGCTGGCGACGTGGTACCTGCACTCGCGGGCGGGGCAGCGCTTCTTCCGCCCGGCGCAGGTGGCCGGGCTGGGCCTCATGGCCGTCAGCGCGGTCGGGGCCGCGATCCGGGCGTTCCTGCTGTCGCAGGCCTTCGGGACGCCGGACGTGGCGATCCGGGATCGGGGGGAGAAGGAGTGGAGCTTCGGCCAGGTGCTGGGACTGCTGCTGCTGGTGCTGCCGCTCGTGTCGGCCGTGGAGATCTACCGCGGGGAGATCGCGGTCGTGGCGGACGGGGAGGAGGGGGAGAGGCTCGTCGAGGGGGGCAAGGAGATGCGGACCGGGGTGGTTAGGATGTCGTTCCAGCCGGCGCCGTTTTTTGTGAAGAGGTGATGCGTATCGGAAGATGGTATTGAGGGAGTTCGTGATTATTTGAGACATTGAACTTCCAAACTTAGGGAGTTGTCATAGAATGGAGTTGGGGCCATGAGTATAACTTTCGGTCATCACCTAGTCAGTGTTGGTCCTGCTTTACAAAGGATTGGATTCAGGGGTCTGGACTATAGGGTCAGTCACAGCACAGTGTATGCTGGTGCAACAGAGGTCGGCCTTGTTTCTCCATAGAATGTCCATTTCTCTTTCTACAGCCAAATATATGTTCGTTGCCCAGATACGTCAGAGATAGACGCCACGAGAGCACGTGATGAGCAATGCCACTGGCTGCCTGCCTGCTTTCGTGGCCCAATCATCCCACGTCGGGCAGTGCTGCCAGCCTCACTCCCCGCTCATCGTGTCTCGAGCCGATATTCTCGTTTCTTCCTGATCTTCTGTTCTTTTGACATCGACGTCCATCTCAGTCACACCTATTGTTAACCAGGCATATCACTACCTTACCTTGTAATTCCAAGAACAGGCAGTCCAGGAAGCTATGCGACTCCTCGAGTGCAGCGACAGCGGCAAGGTGAGCTTCAAACCTATTGGGCCTCAGGATGCAACCCATTATGCCATCCTGTCACATACGTGGGGTCCAGACGACCAAGAAGTCACCTATCAAGACATAGTCCAGGGAACCGGGGAGGGCAAGACCGGGTACGAGAAGATCAGGTTCTGCGCGGAGCAAGCGAAACGAGATGGCCTGCGATACTTCTGGGTAGACACTTGCTGTATCGACAAATCGAACAATACCGAGCTCTCCACGGCAATCAACTCCATGTTTCGCTGGTATCGGGATGCGGCCCAGTGCTACGTCTACCTTGCCGACGTGTCGGCGCCTGACTCGATGGCCCAGTCGACGAACGTCCAAGGGTCTCCACCGCTCCCTCTCTGGGAAGCGGCCTTTCGAAGCAGCCGCTGGTTTACTCGTGGATGGACGTTGCAGGAGCTTCTAGCGCCCAGGTCGGTCAAGTTCTTTACGAAAGAGGGCAAGATGCTCGGCGACAAGAGGTCTCTTGAACAGCAGGTCTACGAAGTAACGAGAATCGATATTCCAGCGCTCCGTGGCGATGCTCTTTCTGGGTTTACCATCGATGAGCGGTTCAAGTGGGCCGAGACGCGGCAGACCAAAGTCGAGGAAGATTTGGCATATTGTCTTCTTGGCATTTTCGATGTCTTCATGCCGCTCATTTACGGCGAGGGGGGCGGAAATGCCGTTCGCCGGCTGAAGAAGGAGATCGCAGATGCCAGGAACCGCGAAGACGGGCTTGACAGCCGAGAAGGTATTTGTTTCTCCGGTACACTTGTCACGCAGTCTGGCTCTAACTAGTGGGTTTTCAAGATCAGAAGCCCATTTGGATGGTTCCGTTCGAGAACAATAATTCCTTCACCGGCCGGGAGACCGAGCTGGCCAGGCTTCGTCAGATGCTTTTCACAGGACACGGGACTTCAAAAGTTGCAGTCACAGGGCTCGGCGGTGTCGGCAAGACACAGATTGCGCTTCAGCTAGCCTATCGTATACGTGGCGAACAACCAGGCTGCTCAGTCATCTGGATACCGGCAATAAGCAAGGAGACCCTCGCGCAGGCATATCGCAATGCCGCCAAGCAGCTCGGCATACCCGGATGCGAAGACGAGAAAGCCGACGTGGTGAAACTCGTCCGGGATTACCTGAATGGCGAGAAGGCGAGCAAGTGGCTGCTGGTGTTTGACAATGCCGACGACATCGACATGTGGCTCGACAAACCTGCACCAGGATCCGACCGTTTGATTGACTGCCTCCCCAAAAGCAGCCGCGGGTCCATCGTTTTCACCACGCGCGACAAGAAGGCGGCCGTAAAGTTCGCCGGTCGGAACGTGGTGGAGTTATCGGAGATGGATGAGGCGAGCGCCACACAGCTCTTGCGCAACTATCTCATTGATGGGAACCTCAGTGACGAACAAGCTGCACCAACCTTGCTCGCACGGCTTACCTACCTCCCGCTAGCGATTGTTCAGGCTGCGGCGTACATCAACGAGAATGGCATAAGTCCAAGAGATTATCTGTCTCTCCTGGAAGAACGAGAAGAGGACGTGATTGGTCTCCTCAGCGAAGACTTCCTAGACGAGGGACGGTATCAAGAGTCGCAAAACCCCGTGGCCACTACCTGGCTCATTTCCTTCGAACAGATCCGACGGCGTAACTCTCTTGCGGCGGACTACCTCTCGTTCATGGCTTGTATTGATTCCAAGGATATCCCGCACTCGCTTCTTCCGCCAGGTCCGTCGCGGAAGAAGGAGACAGACGCGATGGGGTCGCTAAAGGCTTACTCTTTCATCACTCAACAAAATGCAGGTTCACCTATCAATATCCATCGACTCGTCCACATGGCAACAAGGAATTGGCTCCGGAAGGAAGACCTGCTGCCTATTTGGACTGGTAAAGCCACTACAAGACTGGCAGAAGTGCTCTCAGACGCCATATACCAGGAGAACCGACCGGAATGGAGGTCCTATTTGCCACATACGTACTACGCTCTCAGTTCAGATCTTGTCGACGATGATAGTGCGGACCGACTACGTCTGTTACATGACTATGGGCTTTGTCTCCTGCATGATGGGCGGTACAGGGAATCTATGGCGAAGTTTGAGCAAGTGATGGAAATAGAGAGAAGGTCATTAGGAGAGGAGCATTCCGAAACGCTGATCTCTATGAACAACCTGGCGTCTACGTATTGGAACCAAGGCCGGTGGGCGGAGGCGGAATTATTGGGGAAAACAGTGCTGGAGACGAGGAAGAGGGTATTGGGCGAGGAGCACCCTGATACGCTGACCTCTATGGGCAACCTGGCGTTGATGTATGGGAACCAAGGCCGGTGGGCGGAGGCGGAATTATTGGGGAAAACAGTGCTGGAGACGAGGAAGAGGGTTTTGGGCGAGGAGCACCCTGATACGCTGACCTCTATGGGCAACCTGGCGTTGATGTATGGGAACCAAGGCCGGTGGGCGGAGGCGGAATTATTGGGGGAAACAGNAAGAGGGTATTGGGCGAGGAGCACCCTGATACGCTGACCTCTATGGGCAACCTGGCGTTGATGTATGGGAACCAAGGCCGGTGGGCGGAGGCGGAATTATTGGGGGAAACAGTGCTGGAGACGATTAAGAGGGTATTGGGCGAGGAGCACCCTAAGACGCTGACCTCTATGAGCTACCTGGCGTCGATGTATAGGAACCAAGGCCGGTGGACGGAGGCGGAATTATTGGGGAAAACAGTGCTGGAGACGAGGAAGAGGGTTTTGGGCGAGGAGCACCCTGATACGCTGACTAGCTACGTGAATCTCGCCTTCACTTGGAAAGATCAAGGTAAGTATGCAGATGCTTTGGCATTGATGGAGAGTTGTGTCGAAGCTCGGCAACGGATCCTTGGTCAGGAGCATCCGGATACGCTCTTCTCATTGGAGACTCTGAATGAATGGAAAGAGGAGGGACTGACTGTCGAAAAGTCCATCTGGTTGTGAGGGGCGTCGGTTCATGGAAGTTTGGGAAAGGCAGGAAATGTACTTGACTCCAGGAGCACTGAGCAGTGGCAGATCCAAGTTTATCTGAGGTAACTTCAGTGAGATGTTATGTTTGACTTCTCCAGGAATGGTCACTTGCCCACGCTGATTAACACGTTGACGGCTTGGACCCGAGTGTTGCTCTATGTTCACCGATCGAAACCGGAATATAGGGTGTGGTTAGTGCTCGTCAGACAACCGGTCTTGAGCACCATGGTAGATTGAAACTCGCCAGGGTGAAGCTCATTTCTTATCACCAGTATCCAAGAACAAGGTATATTTAGACAGACCATGAACTGTTGTTTGTTCAGTGGCAGCTTATACCAGCTGAATACAGAGAGTACAGAGAGGGAGTGGCGAAGTGGAATAGGTGACAGATAAAGAGGACGGGTTTCGACTCGTCAAGGTAATATACATCCTAATAGATGTAGATCTAAGCCAAGGGCAGCATAGCTGGCACGCTTCAGCCGGCACCTCTGTTAGAATCAGTGAACTGGCCGGTATAGCTTGGAAAGCAGGAACATTGATGTCAATATGACAAAGAGTGCCCGAAAATGAAAAAAAAAAAAAAATATAAAAAATAAAAAATAAAAAATAAAACCACGGTCAAGCAGTTGAGAATAGCCTCGGAGCAAGCCTGCAGATCAAATCGGCTCGAGTGTGACGGGAGACACTCATATGCCAGCAATAGCTAGCTGCCCAGTATTGGCCCTGTTTCAACATTTCAACGATGGCTTCATGATTTCGAGCCCACAAATTCCATCTGAGTAGCCGACTTGATGCATTGTAGGACCTGGCAGTCATTCTACCGACCCCTCGCGACTCGGTGTCCCGTTGATCACTCCATAGCGAGAAGCGCCTGCATTCTCGATCTGGCCTCTCAACTTGTGCTTCAGTGCAAACCACTGCAACGTCGAGAATGTCAATATCAGCGTCCCGGCCGCAGTCAGGCTCCACACCCATAGACTCAGATGGCTGCCATCACTCAACTCCCGGAAGTTCATTCCAAAGACGCTCGTGGTGAACGACAAAGGGACGAAGAAAAACGCCAGTGTCGTGAGCTTTGCTACCCCTTCTGCTTGGGCGATCGCCTTTTGGGACTCGTCGATAGCCGCAGCGTTCATAAGGATGGTCATGCTCGAGACAAACTCGTCGTTGAGGACGGTGGCTCGGCGAACGAGGTGCCGGTAATCCGCAAGAAGAAGGCGCACGGCTTTGCTAGCTGTGTTACGAGCCCCTATGGCCGACGGTTATATCCCGTTAGCGTCGTCGGCATCATTGTCTTGCGTCCTGGCTGTGATAAACTGGACAGTCACGGTGAGATGTTGTAAATGGCGCTCCACAAGCTGTTTATTGTAGACCAAGCTCCACATCACCAATGTCTTGTCGAAGGACCCAGAACCCGAACCACGTCGATGTTTCACCGGATCCATCTCTTTGTAGAGCAGGTTCTGCATCATTTCGAGGAACTGAGCCTCCGATGAAGCCGCAAAGCGGAAAATATCTGTCAGGGCGTAGAATGGATTTCGAGCCATGACTTCGCCATCAAGAAGACAGCCGTACTCTTCGTGGATCAGTCTAGCGGTCTGAGCGATTTCGTTGTCAGCTGGTTTGGTCGACTTTTCCTTTCGGAGCTTATGGATGGCCTTAGTGTTGAGGATAAGTCCCGGACGATGCTGTCACGTCGGCCAGTATCGGACAAGCATAGGCGTGCATTTCAGCGCATCAGGAAGCCAAGGACCTTCTGAGTGGCCCATATTTCTTCCATAATCAAGCCAGACCAGATCTTGGTGCTAAACATCAGTTTCGTGCTTCCAGTGAACAGAATGTGAGAACTCACTAAGCCATCGTTCACCAGTGCCGTTCATATAGATAGACATAGCTTGTTCTATCGAAAAGGTAGAACGATCATGGAGAGCAAATTTGCGGACGATAGAGTCTCCGTAACATATGCATTGCGTTCTAGCCACCGAGATCTTCTCAATGTAGGACCGCATCATTTCAGACGACTGGCCGCTTAGGATTTCCAGGTTTTCATGATCTTCTTGGAATGATGAATGCTGGTTAGTTGATCGTGTTCCTAGCGTTGTCGTCCGAAGTTGAATCATATGTGAACCACTGGATGGAAGTGTCACGTCCTAGAAGCACTCATTCTGACCCGATGCATCCCTGAAATCGAGGTGGCGCCTATAGAATTCAGGGTCGACATTATAGTGTGCCCCAATGATGTTGAGTGCCTTGGCCGGCTGGTGTCCGCGAAGGAAGACTAGGGTCCCTGTATGATCGCGTGTTGCAACTCGATCAAGCGTCGACGTCAGCTCATCGACCAGAGCGACCTCGGTACGATTCGTCGACCCATCGTGCGAGTATGTGCTTATTACGATGTATACACTCTCCTCCACATCATCATGCGAGAATTTGGGTTGAGCTTCCTCCTCGATGGTAGGGCAGGAGGGGGCGTGAAGATAATCCGAGAGGTTCTAATAATCCAAGAATGAACAGAAGCAGGACTCCTTAGAGAGCTGTGATTGAGCCTGGATTTTCCGCGCGTAAGCCTGGTCGGGTGCGGCTTGGGCACGATGTCAAGTTAGCCTTACAGGTATCTCAAGAGTCACCGTGAGCGCAATGACAGACCTATGCTTCCGCGTGTGCTCTTCACGCGGGAAGAGGTATCGATAGGGTGTCTCGGCCGCTGCTCACGTGAAGGCATAGTGTCGCTCACCGTCAATCAATGACGCATTGTCGCAAATTGCGATTGTTGCGAGAGAGGTCCATCAGGCTCTGAGAATTATCAGTGTCTGTGTTGATAGCAGTGGTCTGTTGGTTTCAGCGTTTCAGGCTCAGCCGCTTGGGTGGTCCAACCAGGGCCGACCTCTGCAGCTCTCCGGATGAACGTTTCAGCTAAGCGCCGGGAATTTTGGATCATTTCCAACTGGTACAGCTAGAGAATTTGTTCAAAAATATGAAAGGGAGCTCTCTGGCAGGACATACACCTAGCCAGGTGACGGCACCGACCTCTCTGTCCATCAGAACAGGGACGTTTCCAAAGGCCAGCCTTCAGCATACTCCGCAACATGGGACAGTTATGATGCGAAGCTGCGATGATTGGCTGGTGGCGGACTAAAGCAGCGTCTGACATATCTCAAGTCTCCTCATAAGCGAATCTCCATACTCCGTTTGGAGCCATGCTGTCGAGATATCACGAACATTGCCAACGGTATCAAGCACACCGCCAAATTAACAGCAGCGATAACAGTATTACCCCAACCATACCCGAGAGCTTCATATAGAGGAAAGGTTCCGAGAGGCACAAAGGCGCCTCCTAGAGACGATGCCACTGTGTGAGCTGCCAGTGCCGATGCAGCGAAATTCGGGACCGCTTCGACGAGAATGATCTGTGTAGCAAGCTGTTATGGAAGGTTAGTGCAACAAATTCGGAAGAAGTACAGGTTCAGTTGCACTTACGCGAATACTCAAGTATGTGAACCCAAATAAGAACAGACCAAAAATAGGTACAATCCAGTGTACACGCTCCTCCAAAGACCATCCATACCATAACAGGCCTGCAGACCCTAGTGGCCCGACAAGAAAGAGAAACGGTAACGCATTCTCTGGCTTGGTCGCATCTGCTTTACCGCCAAATTTGACAGCTACAACTGTCGTCATCTTCCTGGCAAAGGCCAGAGCGGTCAGCCCCCCAAAGCCTATGCCAAGGTATGGAAGGCCGGCCGTTATGGTCGGAAATACGTAAGCTGTTTGGTAGACAGAGCCAAGCGATGAAAGTATCATGTTTGTAAGACCGTTGAAGACACATATTAGTACTAGGATGCAGGCGCAAGAGACGTGAAAGAAAGCGATTCGACCTGGGAGGGAGATAGCTCTGGCAAGCACAGCCATGGCAGTAGCCTCAGCATGCACGGCTTCACGCACATCTATATCCAAGTGTGCAGATTCAGACTTGCGGACATGACGTCGTATAAGTGTCGGCAAGTGAGACTCAGAAAGGACGAAGAATAGTCCCAAAGCCGCTATGCCCTCCTAACACATTTTGTCAGCTTCCACATGTCTGAACGGAGATTGGACGGGGCGTACCAATATCGAAGCAATCCAGAACACCCATCTCCAATCCAGACTACCGGTGATAATACCGCCAAGAACAGGTCCAAGAGTCGGTCCCAGCATAGTACCTGCGGAATAGCAAGCCATTGGCCGCATCCTCTCGCCCGGCGGATACATGTCAGCGATGACGGCACCGCCTATTGCCATGGGAGCTCCTCCAAAGCACCCTGCGAAGAATCGGAACACGATCAATGTTTCCAGACTCGGCGACAGGGCGCAAGCAACAGTGAGTATAATGTAGCCAACAATGTAGATTCTGTAAAGTCTCGTGCGTCCATATATGTCCGTGAGAGGAGCAAGTAGGAGAGGGCCAATGCAAAATCCAAGGATATAAACAGTTACACTAAAGGACCCAAGTGATTTGTCGCCGCCGTCGGGCCGGAAGGTCGCAAGTACCTGGGGGACACTCGGGGCCAGCATCATTGACACAAGGAACCTGGGCAGTGTTAGCCCTCGCTCATAATACTTTAGAAACAGAATGAATGTGCAAACGAACGTCAGACAGTCACAGTACGAGACCAGAGCAATATATATCCATTTTCTCAACGAAGACCATGAGTCTGGGTGCACAAACGGAAACTGCTCGACTTCGACTCCAGCAACATTTGGGGAACTTGTGTCATCGGCCTTCATGGTCGATTCTTCCGAGGACAAGTGCCATGAAGAAAATAGGGAGTATTCGTAGATCACACCCCCAAGCCGAGAATGAGAAGGTTCAGGATCTCTGGCCGCTGGAAACGATAATAGCTTGTCGTGTCGATGACACGGAATAGGAAACTGAACCCCGCATTGTGCTCGAATCCAACAGCATGCGCCAAGTCCCAAGCTCCCTGACACCCATTTATGCGTAGCTTACCTTGCTGTCAAGATTTGGGCCTTGTTTTTGTCTTGTCGGGATCTCGTGTTTCGTTGTGTCCTTTCGTGGTGATCTCGGAGCAAACAAAGCGTAGCTCAGTGAAGGCTTCTCGGGCAATGAATGCCAGTGTAGTTCTTGTCGAGTGCGAAGAAATGTTTAATCCAGACGCCTAACCCTAACCCTAAAGCTAGATGCCCGTACTCTCACTAAGCCGGTCTGGGCACGTGACTTTGCTGTGCCAGCCAACCAGAGTCGGTCCTGAGCTACTCCGTTCCAGGCAGCCTGGAAGACGGCCAGATCTCTCATGCGCGTCCATTCTTTCGACAAGTCACTTGCCCTGCTATTACCAATTCTACCTATCAGAAGCTTGCCGTTCTGTTTCAGAGGTGACTCTCGGCGTCTGTGTATCGAATCAGTAGTGTCGCGCGGCCATTTCGCCAGTGTCAATCACCATGGCTGAGACGAAGTTCTACATCAGAGAAGTGTGCCGCAACCCGGCTGACGGCGACTTCATTGTCGCCGCATTCGATTCGGCGCTGCCTCACCTGGCGTCGGTCGGGAGCGGCGACCAGTGGGGCTCAACGCCCTTTTCACAGAGCGCAGAGCGCCGTAAGCGCGCGTACGACAGCGTTTCCTTGTCAGAAGCGTCCCGTCTCAACCAAGACGGTAGCGAACACGGGAGGTTGTTCATCGCCGAGGTAGAGACGGACCCCGGATCGGACCTGCAAGGACTGTCGATCCGGACGGACGAGCATGGAAAATGCTTCCTCTCGGTCGGAGCTGCCTTCGTGAAAGAAGGCTACTGGCCCGCCTATGTCAAGGGAAACGACAGCACCAAGTCAATCGTCGAGAATGCTAATGCCGCTGGCGTGTCCTGCTACGTTGACATGTTGATCTCGGATTTCCGCACGGGAGCAGCACGCAAAGGGGCTGGCGCAGTCCTCCTTCGAAGAGCGACCGCTTACGCGGCTTCGAGAGGAGCCAAGGCGTTGTACTTGGACTGTTGGGCCGGAAACGGCGGTAATCTTGTCAAGTAAGTTCACTGAGCTGCAGCCGGGGTTCGATCCTGGCTAGGTGACCGCGCTGACACAGATTCAGATTCTATACTGGCCAAGGTTTCGTCAAGGTTGGCGACTTTTCGGTTGAGAAGCCTGATTCTGGCGCATGGCCAGGAAGTGTCCTCAAGCTCGACCTTGAAAGTTGACATGCACTGACGTGGCAGTCTGTTGTATCGTGAGGCTCTACTACTTTAGGGCATAGGTTTGTGCAATGGCGATCTGCTAGGTCTAAGTCCGCAGCTGGAAAAGGCGTCGTCGTTCGCCGAGGATTTTATGCGACGGCTTCACAGTGGACTTGGGCAGCGAGGTCCCTCTCATTCGAGACATACATCACATCCTAGGCCGGTTCTTATTGAAGCCGTGAGCGTGTCGATTCGAGACTAGCGACCAAGACGATGGACTTCCGGGTGTTTGTTACATATATGCTGCCATGCTTAGGCAAAGCTGATGGACAACGACACCACGAAGCTCGAGTTATGGTTCAGCAGAAATGAGAATCTTAAAGCTCCAGGAGGTGCTCAAATGCATGAAGAAGTCTGCGAGTCTACGAAGGACACGACCTGCGCGAGTTGGGGAATTGAGAGCGATGGCAGACTCCATGTAGGCCTCGGTTTCACACACGGTCAGAGTCGTAGTCCTCTCATTTGAGGAATCCAGCGATCATGAAGTCAAAGCGGAAGGCGGCCAGACAGAGGCGGTACATGACGCGGCCGAGGTCGTGGAAATCCACTGTCAAGCCAGGGGTGTCAAGCGGTCCATGATCACTGAATATTGTTGACCGCCCAGCCTACACACCTTTCACTCACTCGAGGCAACGCTATTGCGACAAACGTGCGATTTATGATGGGAGCAATTCAGAGCTGTCTTAATACTATATACACAAGCAAATGGCTACTTCTTTCGCATCCCACACAGTCATCCACACCAGAGAAAGCAGAACCAACACCTCGCACCGGCCCTCACAGCCGCGCCTGCGCAGCCCCCGCCAGCTCCTGCGTCTCGGCGCCGCTGAAGACGATCATCTCGCGGCCCTTGACGGTCCCGCTCTTGGTCAGCAGCCTCCGGCGCCCGGCCGTCGACAGCGGCGGGTCGTCGTCGCGCTCGCGGATGTAGTAGGCCCAGTCGGCCGTGGCGTCGAGCTCGGTCTGGCTGTACCCGTTGCCGAGCCACGCGAAGCGGTTGCCCGCGTACGTCACCTCGAGGTCGTCGAAGCGCACCTCGCGCATGGCCTCGATGTAGTGCAGCGTGCTGCCCGGCCACAGCGCCACCACGGGCCCGTCGGCCCGGGGCTTGTACCAGCTGCGGCACGGGTCCGCCCACACGGTCCGCCGCATGAAGTGGTCCTTGTACGCCACGAAGTCGCGCACCGCGGCCTCGGTCGGCGCGAACGTGTGCATGTTGGTCGTCTGGAACCGGTCCACCAGCCGGCACATCCAGTCCGCCTGCGCCTCGATGGCCGACAGCACGGGCCCGTTGCCGATCGGACAGTTGGGCCCCAGGAAGATGAGGTAGTTGGGGAACCCCGGGGCGGCAACGCCGAGGTACGACTCCGGGTCCGTCGCCCACTTGTCCTGCAGGTTCTCGCCCGAGGGCGCGACGACGGGGAAGCGCGGCTTGAAGGACGTGTCGAAGCCGGTCGCGCAGATGAGCACGTCGACGGGGTACTCGTTTCCGTCGTCACAGAGGCAGCCGCGCTCGGTGATCTCGTTGATCTCGCCGTACACCACCTTGACGTTGGGCTTGGTCAGGGACTCGAGGTAGTTGACTCCCGGGGTCAGGCGGCGGCAGCCGACGGACCAGTCCGGGATGAGCTTGCTCTCGAGGAACGGGTCGTTGAGCTTCTGCTTCATCTGCGACAACATGTGCTTGTGCGTCTCCTGGTTGATCTGGTTGTTCTTGAGGAAGATGCCGAACTGGCCGTTGAGGCCCGTCTCGACCACCTTGCGGTACTCGAGCAGCGCGTTGGGCTTGGACGCGAATTCCGCCTTCTCGCGCTCGCTGTAGCGGTGCTGCTCGAGCCCCTGCACGGGGCTGACCCACGTGGGCTCGCGGATGAAGGTGGTGACTTTCGCGCACTTGTCGCGGATGGCGGGCAGCACCTGGATGCCCGACGACCCGTTGCCGATGAGGCCGACGTGCTTGCCCTCGAGCGAGACCGAGTCGTCCCACGCGGCCGTGTGCAGCAGCGTGCCCTTGTATTTGTCCAGGCCCGGGATGGCGGGCCAGCGCCAGTTGTTGAGGATCCCCCCGGCGTTGACGAGGATGTCGCAGTGGTCGGTGATGACGGTGCCGGTGGTGTTGTCCTGCACCTTGACGTCGTAGCCGCCCTTGTCGTGGTTCCACTCGGCGCCGACGACCTGGTGCTGTAGTCTGACATACTGGTGCAGCCCGTACTTCTGCGCGAAGCCCTCGAAGTAGTCGAAGATCTCCTTGGCGGGCGGGTAGACGGCGGACCAGTCGAGCTTGGGCTCGAAGCTCCACGTGTAGTTGTGCGAGGGGACGTCGCAGGCGCATCTGGCAGAATTTGTGAGAAGATACGCAGAGAAAGGAGCTTTAACAAAGGGGGGGGCTTACCCTGGATATCTGTTCTCGTACCACGTCCCTGCCACGGCCGGGTTCTTCTCGTACACGGTCAGGCTGAAGTTCGTGAAGTGCTTCTGCAGCTTGTACGCCATCAGCAGGCCCGAGGCGCCGGCACCGACGCATATTACTTTGACATGTCGCTCTGTGTGGATTGGGCCGGTCAGCCGCTTGAGGGCCTCCTGCTCGGCGTGGTTTCTGGGGGTGAAGAGCTCGGCCATTGTGGTGTTGTCGAGACGATCAAAGAGAAAAAGGGGGAGAGGATGGGGGTATCAGATGAAGAAGCTCGACAGTGACGGGAAGATAGAACTGTCTGTGTCTGTGGGAGTCCTGGCGCTTCTATATCAATGGCAGCAGGAATTGTGGGTGGATCGGAGAAGCGCATGCGGTATGCGACCTTGAAGCCGGCCGACCGTGCTGCAGGCTGCCCAGCACTCGACCGGGACACAGTAGCCAGCCAACATGCAGTTCGTCTCGTGGCTAACTAGCTCCTCGGACAAGGCCAAAGGGACAGCTGCAGACGAGGACCCTACTGTCTGGTGAAGCTCTAGCCTGGTCTAGCTCCCGCGATGCCCATGCAGTGCTCGATGGGCCGATATTCTTGACGGCGATGACTCGACACGGCTTACAGAATTGCCTTGACAGGAAGGATTCATGACTCGAGAAGTTTGTCTATCAAATCCGGGGAAGGCCCCCCACTGCCGACTGCTCGGTAGCGCAAGTCGACGTGGGCTTTGATACGAAAGTCAGGCGATTAGTCTGCTACTACGTACCCTACGGCTAAATGTACTGCATGTCAGTGGCAACGGTAGCGCGGGAGCCATTGTCCCTGTCTTTGACTCGTGAGAGCCGGTTACCCACGTCCAAAAAGGCTGGTGGCAGTGGATTCGCTGGATGCACAAGCCCCCCCCCCCTCCAAGACATCTCCAACATTTCTCCAAGATTGACGTGGAGGATCATGATGGGGTGGGGAAGCGGAGAATGCTGCCGCGGGAAAGCTTGGCGGCGGGAAAGGTCAGCCGTCTTTGTTGCACGTCTAGCGGCTAAGGATCCAGACTGCGGAGGTGGAATTCTAGCATGAGTTGAGTTGACCGGAGCAGGCAGGACAAGGAAGAGGAGTGCATAACTCTGACGACTGTTCAGATGACAAACATTGAGACGAGAATGTGATGGCATAACGACCAAGGACACAAGACTGATAGTAGTACTCAAAACACAAGGGCGTTAGGGCTCTGGAGTTCAGCTTCGAATGTCAGGGGTGCGATCAACCTGAGACTAAGACGGTGCACCGTAGGTCTAACGCATCGTAACCTACGGCAACGAGTCTGAGATCTCTTGGCCATATACTTTGAAACATACATCATGTAGAATCAGGACATGGACTTCAACCTGTAGCATGACTGCACTGCATGCTGCATCCCATACTGCATATACACACATTCACGTACATACTTCCGTACACATAAACAGTCATCATGGTGTCCTCAACGACTACTGCCATATAATTCTTGCTTTCTAGAAACAACATGCATGAGCCCACGACATATATACACAAAATGATCACCCCCATATCTACAACCTCGCCCTCGGCTGCGTGTTCAGCTCCAGCGCGTCCCTCTTGGCCCAGTCCCTCATCGTCTTCCTGTGAATCTTGCCGCTGGCCAGCTTGGGCACCTCGTCGATGAACACGACGCCCCCGGCCAGCCACTTGTGCTTCGACACCCGCGGCTTGATCCACTCCTGTATGTGCTCCGGCTCTATCCTGCCCTTGGCCGTCTCCTGCACGACGACATACGCCCGCGGCCACTCCTCTCCATCCCTGCGACTCGTTAGCGGCCCATCTCGTCTAGCAAATAGTAGGTAGTAGAAAGAAAAGCAAAATCACTCACAGCGTAATCCCCACGACAGCAGCATCAGCTACATGCTCGTGCTCCAGCAGCACCGCCTCCAGCTCCGCCGGCGCGACCTGCAGCGCATTCACCTTGATGAGCTCCTTCTTCCGGTCCACGATCCAGAAGTACCCATCGTCATTACACACCGCGATATCTCCCGTCTTCAGCCACCCGTCCTCGCTCAGGCACTCCCTCGTCGCCTCCTCGTTGCGCCAGTACCGCAGACACACATTCGGCCCGCGCACGATCAACTCCCCGGGCTGGCCCGTGGCGACCTCGTTCCCGTCGTCATCGACGAGCATGCACTCGCAGTTCGGGTCCAGCCGTCCCACACTCCCGCTATCATCCCTCACTCCCCCGGGCACATGCAGCGCCCCGCAGGTGACCTCCGTCATGCCCCACCCCTGGTTGATCTGCACGCCGAACCGCCGCTGGCACTCGTTCTGCAGCTCCCTGCTCAGCGGCGCCGCGCCGCACAGCACGTCGCGCACGCTGCCGAGGTCGAACCGCCCCGTCTCGGCGCGCTTGCTGAGCATCACCAGCACGGGCGGCGCGACCTGCAGGCTCGTGATTTTGTGGCGGCCGATGACGCCCAGGAACTCCTCGTAGCGGAACTCGCGCATCACGAAGACCGGGACGGCCAGCCGCACGGCCATGAGGATCGTGTACAGCTGTCCGTAGGCGTGGTACAGCGGGAGGAAACCGACCCATCTCTCGGACGGCCGGGCGTGGAACGGGTACGGCTTGTGCGCGTACCGCATGAAGACGGTCTGCTCCACGTTGGCGGCCAGGTTGGCGTGGCTGACGCACACGCCCTTGGGCAGGCCCGTGGTGCCGGACGAGTAGTTGATTGTGGCCACCGTGGAGCATGCCTCGGAGGGGGAGAGATCCGGCCAGCGGTAGAGGTTTCCCTCGGCCGGGGAGCCGATCATGGCGCGCCAGTCTGGGATGTCGTGAACGCTAGGGTTCTCGACGTCGCTGAACTGGAAGATGCGCGAGCGCGGGATGCCCGCTTTGGAGGCCGCTTCGAGGGCGGTGGACAGGTAGGTCGGGTGCACGAGGAGGACCTTGGCGGTGGTGTTTTCCATTTGGTGGGTTAGTTCTGTGCCCCGTGTTAGTCGTATGGTTACTGAGTAGGATTGCTGTCGTAATATCGGCTGTAGCGAGCATCTTACCAGGTACCGTGTACGACGGGTTGGCGCCGCTGAAGATGAGCCCCGCGCCCACGATGCCCAGATATGCCACGGGCACGAAGATGTGGTTCGGCGTGAAGATCATGGCCACGTCGCCCTGCTGCAGCCCGAGCCTCTCCAGGCCGAAGGCCAGCCGCTTGACCCATTGCAGCGCCTGCTTGGGCGAGAGCCGGCGGCTGGGGTCTTTGCTGTCGATCCAGATGTCTTGGTCGAGCGGCTCCTGGCCCGGCGGGAAGAGATAGGTGAGGATGTTGGTCCGGGGGATGTCGACGTCGGGGTAGAGCGACTTGTACACCATCTTGACCACTTTTGCACTTAGACGTCAAGACTCCGGGGATGGTCAGCAGAGATGGGTAGACATAGAAAGGCGGTCTGTGATCAAGAGTATATGTGCAACACATCTTGATGTCGAAGATGCTGGTGTCTTAGACAGCCGTGATGCTTGGCTAGCGGGCACTAACACGCCCCCCCAGCCGAAGAGCTCCCTCGGGTATTGCGGGGTAACCAAGTCCAGCTCCCCCCCTGTAGCCTGCGGGGAGTTGCACCGCTAAACAGGGGAGCTTTGTGCCAGCTTAATGCCGGCAACAGCCACGGAAAACATTCCGGCTCGGTGATTTGGGGGTTGTCCCTGTGGACGGCCGGCCGTGGATGAGGGAGCTGCATACCGTCATATTCACATCAACCGTATAGTTGCAAGACTCGAGGTAGCATAGAACTGACACTTGCTACTTGGCTATACTCGTCTCTCTCAACAGAGCACTCCTCACTGTCACACACTACACAGTCACATCAACATGTCGTCCCTCCCCAACTTCCACTCGATGTTCTCCCTCGAGGGCAAGACCGCCCTCGTGACAGGCGGCTCGCGCGGTCTGGGCCTGCACATGGCCACCGCGTTCCTCCTCGCCGGCTGCTCGCTCGTCGTCGTCACGGCACGCAAGTGGGAGGGGGAGCAGGGCATAAAGCAGGCCGTGACCAAGCTCAATGCCCTGCCGGGCATCCGCGGCCGGGCCGTCGGCATCGCGGCTAACGTCGCCGACTCGCAGGACATCGTCCGACTCACGAACGAGGTGAAGGAACTCGTCGGGGCGAAGGGGTTGAACATCCTCGTGTGCAACGCGGGCGCGGCGTGGGGCTCGCGGTTCGAGGACGCGCCGCCGTCGAGCTCGGTCAAGATCCTGGACCTCAACGTCAGGGGCGTGTTCGAGCTGGTGCAGAAGAGCCTGCCGCTGCTGAGCGCGGCGGGCTCGGTGCAGGACCCGGCGAGGGTGCTGATCATCAGCTCGACGGCGGGGCTGAACGTGCCGCATGTAGGAGAGCACGGGACGATCATGTACTCTGCTTCCAAGGCGGCTGCGAATGTGAGTTCCTCGACGTCACAACTGTCTTGGATGATCATGTACTGATTATGGGACAGCATCTGGGACGGAATCTCGCTGTGGAGCTCGGCCCGCGGCACATCACATCCAACATCATCGCGCCGGGCTTCTTCCCTTCCAAGCTGGCGCAGGGACTGATTTCGAACTTGGGCGGCATCGACGGGCTGAGCAAGGACAACCCGATGGGCCGGCTGGGTGAGCCCGAAGACATCGCCGGCGTGGCGTTGTTTCTGTGCTCTCCGGCGGGGAAATACGTGTAAGTTTGCTCTCCCTGGTCCTTGTCATGAGGTATCGTGGGTTTATTCGAGGCTAACAGCAACAAGCAACGGGGTGGACATCTCGGTCGACGGGGGAGCGAGACTGGCGGCGGGGAGGATGTCGAGACTATGAGCGGCAGGCAGTATTGTTTTGAAGTTTATAGCATCAATCTTGACATTTTCTCATCACTTGGTCTGTGCTATCTTAGACTGTGTCTCTTTGGACCATATCGATATCAAGGTTCTTACACCTAATGTGGTAGAGTGGTGAGCAATACGGGTGAAGGTCTGGTGATAGGACTTGGACATATAAACAGAAATATGGCAACTCTCTACCAGCCAACAGGCTATGGCTCAGTTGGGCGAGGGCCTTGATCATCACGAGCAAGACTGCTCCTGGGAGAATGGGACGCCATACCTACCCAGGTCCATGAGTTCGACTCCGGTCGAGTGCACGAAGCCGCCAATGAAACTGAACTGCCATGTGAGAGTACCTTCGGTAACTCTTCGGCAGCTCAGTTTCGTAACCGGGACCTCTAAAATACACGGAGGGACCCGTGAGCTTTTGCGAACCTGGGGTGCTGAGACGGTGGTTCGATTCATGCTCGGACTTGTTTTTTTCCTTGTTTCTGCCATGTAGATTCTCACTCATGATACTCTTTGGTATAACTTTTGTTTGTCATGAGGAAGGTTTACAGTATATTGAAATGTATATATATATAGCATCTTGTGAACAGATATAAATGATAACCGGTGACAGCATCTCATCCTCACTGGTGACTGACATCACACGTCATATCCAACCTCAGTAAGTCAGGTTCACAAACACTGTCTTGGGCTCGGTAAACATGCGCAGCGCGTTGATGCCGTTCTCGCGGCCGATGCCGCTCTGCTTGCTCCCGCCGAAAGGCGCCTGCAGGAAGCACATGCTAACGCAGTTGACGCCCACCATGCCCGACTCGAACTCGGCCGCCACGCGCATCGCCCGGTTGATGTCCTGCGTGAACACGCCCGCCATGAGCCCGAACTCGGTGTCGTTGGACTTCCTGATGATCTCCTCCTCCGTCTTGAACTTGTTGAGCACCGCCACCGGCCCGAAGATCTCGTTGCGGCAGATCTCGGCGTCCTCGGCCACGCCCTCGAACACGGTCGGCTGGACGTAGAAGCCCTGCTGTCTGTTAGCAACACACTTCACAACAAGGGTCAAAGTGGTTACACACCTTGGGTACGTCCTTCAACCCACCGACCAGTAGCCTCCCCTGGCTGGCCCCCCTCTCGATAAACCCGTTCACGCGCTCAAACTGCAGCCTGTCCACCAGCGGGCCCATCACCGTCCCCTCCGCCTCCGGGTCGCCCACGGCCGCCGCCTTCTCCTCCAACGCTTTCTTGTACTTCTCGACAAACCTGTCATAGATCCCCTCCTGCACATACACCCTGCTAGCAGCAAAGCACACCTGCCCCGAGTTGGCCGTGATCGCGTTCGCGCACCAGCTCGCCGCATTTTCCAGATTGCAATCGTCAAACACCACCGCGGGGCTCTTCCCGCCCAGCTCGAGCGTGACCCTCTTAAGGTTGCTCTTGGCCGCCATCTCCTGGATCCTGCGGCCCGTGGCCGTCGACCCCGTAAAGCTGACCTTGCGCACCCGCATGTGGCTCGCCAGCAGGGCGCCCGTGGTACCGTCCCCGGACAGCACCTGAAAAACACCCGGCGGGAACCCGGCCTCCTTGATCAGCGTCCCCAGCGCCAGGGCCCCGAAGGGGGTCTTCTCGCTCGGCTTGAGGATGAAGCAGTTCCCCGTCGCCAGCGCCGGGCCGGCCTTCATGCCCACGTTTCCCAGGGGTCCGTTCCAGGGAATAATCCCGCACGTCACGCCCAACGGCTCGTTGCGCACGATCTTGAGAAACCCGTCCTCTTGGGGAAAGGTCTCGCCGGCGAACTTGTCCGTCCAGCCGGCGAAGTACCGGAACCCCTCGGCGGCGAGGTTGATCTCGAAGGAGCCGAAGGAGCCGAAGGGCGCGCCCAAGGTCAAGCGCGTGAGGCCCGCCAGCGCGGCGCCGTTGGCCTCGATCAGGTCCGCGAGGCGACACATCATGTCGCGCCGCTGGACGGGCGTGGTGCGCCGCCAGGCCGGGAAGGCGGCCTCGGCGGCGGCCACGGCGGCGTCGACGTCGACTTCGCCGGCGAGGGAGACGTCGGTGGCTACCACGGAGCCGTCGCTGGGGTTGGTGAGGGTGAGGGTCTTGGGGGACTTGGACGATACATACTATGTATGGTCTGATTAGCTTGAGTTTATCTACGAGGGAGGGGCAGTATGCGTACTTCGTTGTTGATGAAGAGCTGCTTGGGCAGGTTGTCCTTGCTCCAGTTGAAGCTGGACTGGATGCCGTTCTTGGCTTCCTTGAGACCGGGGCCGAGGGACGTCATGGTGGCGATGTGTGAGGCACTGTTGACGTTTGGTTGCGAAGGAGTGATGAGGCCCGTGTGAGATGGTGTCTGCTACAGGTTGATTGTACGTCTGGCGTATTGCGATAGACAGGGGATTTCTAGTACTATCTGTATACTTGTCTTACAGCTTATACAACCTCACTGAAGTAAACGGGAGAGAAGACCCAACCGCGGCGTTAAGGGGCGGGTTTACCGGTGTGCGTGCGCGAGATGCGGAGGACGGCCGCCTGGTATTGTTTCGCGGCTTGGATGACAGATGCTGACGAGCTCCTCTCATGTCACTTGTTGTCTCGAGTCAGTCGCCGTGACACTTGAGCAGTCTCAATGACAGCACATCACAGCTGTCCCCAAGTTCGGGCGCTGTACCGCACCAGGGTGGCCCCCTGTGTATCCCCTGTCCGTGGCACCAGCAGGACTTCCCGATCCGTCATGGTGGCCGAAGGGCATTGGCTGGCTAACAATTTCCGGCGAGTCAGGGTGGCACTCTTGGCACGCCGCGCACGACAGTGAGCCCTGCAATCATCCACATGCTCTCCGCATTTTCAAGGGTCTGGAGTGCGGGGAGGCCGACAGGGGCATACTGTGGTAGCATCTCCGCAACGAGGGTATGTGTAAGTCGTGAGTCGGGGTCGTATCCGACGGCTGTGACGGCTCCAGAGTCCAGACTGGCAAATGGACCGGATTCTGCTGCGAATAAACTATCTTTCCGGTTATCTTTAGCAGTCTCTCGCCAGCTTGGAGTCGCTTGGCGATGTGAACCTCCAAAGCTCAGCCGAGTCGAAGGACCCTAAGCTGAATCATCGTGTCCGCCCTAGTATGGTAGACGGTATGACAGAGAAGTAGGGAGTATAGCTGACGACGATGAAAATTCCGGCATTGCTATATTCTCCCGTGGGATAGATATCGCCGTCTCGTGCATCGCCCACCTTAAGTGAAGCATCTCGTCGTCGTGTGCCGGTTGTCCTGTCCGTGTCGTAATATCAACTCCACATACACAAGGCCTTATCGACGAGAACCCCTTTGTCTCGATACCTCAATCACAGTAAAGTCTGACAATATGGGCTCCGTACCAAGCGAAATCCCCAAGACCATGAAGGCCGGCCAGTGGGATCCGGTAAGTTCTCGCATCCAAGTCTCCCGCACCAAGTACCCTGATGTCCTCCGCGAGAACCAAGGTGCAACTCAGAAACTGCCATCCCCATCTAACGCACACCACAGGCCCAGAACAAGATCGTCATCAACGAGCTCCCCGTGCCGACCCCGGGCCCGAACCAGTTCCTCGTCAAGATCCGCTCCGCCTCGCTCTGCCACAGCGACATCCTCGCCATCGAGCAGGCCACCAAGCCCGTGACCCTCTCACACGAGGGCGTCGGTTACATCGTCTCCTTCCACCCCTCGGCCGAGGGCAAAGGTTTCGCCATCGGCGACGCCGTCGGCTTCCTCTACATCCTCGGCGCCTGCTTCGAGTGTTCCGGGTGCATGATCCACAACCTGCACTGCGAGACCGGGAAGCAGCTGCTGCAGGGCTTCACCACCGACGGCTTCTTCGCCGAGTACGCGCTCGTCGACTACCACAACGCCGCGAAGCTCGACGAGTCCGTGTGGGACCTGACGCGCGCGTCACCCGTCTTCTGCGCGGGCATCACCTCCTTCCACTCCGTCGACAGCTGCGACCTGAAACCGGGGCAGTGGTTCGGCGTCGTCGGCGCCGGCGGGCTGGGCCAGATTGCGACGCAGTATGCCAAGGCCATGGGGCTGAAGGTGGCCGCCGTGGACGTGGCGGACGCAAACCTCGCGGAAGCCAAAAAGCTCGGCGCCGACGCGGTCTTCAACTCGCGCTCGGACCCGGACTACGTCGCCAAGCTGAAGGAGGTCACGGAAGGCGGCTGCCACGCCGTGGCGCTGTACACCAACGCCGTGGCGGCGTTCGAGGCCGCGCCGCCGCTGATCCGGCTCGGGGGCACCATGATGGTGATTGGGATCCCTGCGGAGCCGTTCCGCGTCAGCGCCATGGACCTCGTCATGGGGAGGTACCAGATCAAGGCGGACTGCACGAGCATCCCGCAGCGCATGCAGAAGGCGGTGGATTTCACTGCGAAGCACCACATCATGCCCAACGTTGAGATTAGAGGGGGGCTGGAGGCGCTGCAGGGCATGATCGACGAGATGAGGGCGGGGAGGAACCCGAAGCGGACGGCGATTGTGTTTGACTAGGTGCTACTGCGTGCTGTACTCTGTAGATGACGCGTAGTGAATCAACTGCTGGCACGAAGCGGCAGATGCATGTGTCTCGGTGATCATCGTGTTAATGCTACAAGACTGGACAATGTAGAGTATTGTGATCCATCTGTTCATGCCAGTAGTATGCCCTTATAAGCAATCTTGACCTTAGTTATGATCCAGTCCCAGATCTTGACATACCGTCCATGTATTAGATCACCGTCATGTCTACAAGCGGGTATCATGACACTCAGCATTTTACACTTGACACGAACTCCTTTGCCACTGAAAATCGTTCCTAGACACATGCCCTAACTCAAAGAACCCCGAGGTCTAATCAAACGAAACGTACTTCTCCCCGTACAGCTCCGCAAACCGCCTATACCGCTCCTTATACCCCTCGTGCCGCGCCCTGAACCCGTCGGCGGTCTTCATCTCCTCCCTCCCAACCTGGTGCCGGTGCGCCGCGTCCGGGCCGTCCGCCACCCTCACGAACCGCGCGTACGTCCACATCTCCGGCAGCGGCGTGTGCTGCGTCAGCCCCTGCCCGCCGTAGATCTGCATGCACTCGTCTATGATCCTGCACGCCGCGACGGGCACAAGGATCTTGCTCTGCGCGATGGCGCGCTTGCCCGCCTTGTTCCCCAACAAGTCCATCGTGTCCGCCGCGTTCAGCACCACGAGCCGCATGGCGTCCAGCTCGAGCCGCATCTGCGCCACCCGCTCGATGTTGCTGTCAAACTCCCCAATCAGTTTGCCTCGGGGCGTCTTGCGCCTGTCCGTGCACCGCAGCAGCGCCAGCTCGTAGGCCCGCTCGCACTGCCCGATCAGCCGCATGCAGTGGTGGATCCGTCCGGGACCCAACCTGCCCTGCGCGATCTCGAACGCCTTCCCCTCGCCCAGGATGATGTTCTCCACGGGGACGCGGACGTTGTCGTACACGTACTCGCCGTGGCCCTCGGGCGCGTGGTCGTACCCCATGATGGTGAGGTTGCGCACCTGCGTGATACCCGGGGTGTCGCAGGGGACGATCAGCGTGGAGTGCCGCGCCCAGCGGTCCGGGTTGGTCGGGTCCGAGCAGCCCATGAGGATGTAGAAGGACAGGTCGCGGTTCCACAGGCAGTTGCCGTACAGCTTGCGGCCGTTGATGACGTACTCGGACCCCTCGCGCGTGATGCGGATGCCGATCTGCGTGGCGTCGCTAGAGGCCACGTCGGGTTCCGTCATGGAGTAGGCCGAGCTGCCCTTGCCGTCCAGCAGGGGTTGCAGCCACTTGGCCTTCTGCTCGGGGGTGCAGTACTTGGCCAGCAGCTCGATGTTGCCCGTCTCCGGGGCGTGGCAGTTCATTGTCTTTCACATATCTTGTCAGTGTTGCTTGAGCGGATGGCGGGTAGAGAGAGAGAGAGAGAGAGAGAGAGAGAGAGAGAGACACACCTGCGCGGCCCAGTAGCAGCGGCCCATGATCTCGGCGCAGCACGAGTACTCCAGGTTGGTCAGCCCGGGGCTCTCGGCGAAGTGGTTGGGCAGGAAGAGGTTGAAGAGGCCCTTGGCCTTGGCCTTGTCGCGCAGCTCGTGCATGACCTTGGGCGTCTGCCAGCGGTTGCCCTCGAGCTGCGCCTTCATGATCTGCTCGCGCGGGATGCACTCGTCCTCGACCCAGTCGTGCACCGCGCGGATCTTGTCGACGGCCAGCGGCGAAAGCTTCTGGCGCACCCAGGGCGGGATCCGGGCGAAGGCCGGGTGCGCGAAGGCCGGGTTGTCCTGGGGGCCTGGAGACATGTTGATAGCCGTGGTGAATGGGTATCTGTCAGAAGAGGAATGAAGACGGAGAGCAGTATCACAGTATCACGATGAGAGCTGCATCTCGAGGCTTAAGTCGACAATCTTGGAGTGAGACGACGGCCATGGCAGTCGTCCAGTCGTCCCATTGTGCGGATGTCCAATTCCCTCCCCGCACTTTGCCGCGGGTGCATAAGGCATTCTTAAGATTGGGGGCAGTTGGCCGGGGTATAGTGGAGTTTGGGGACGCTGGGGACCGCATTAGCGGTGATGCCTCGGCTGAGGCCTGGCGTTAGTGACCTAAGGTACCCGTAAGGTACTCGCTGAATCATCGCACCACAGCGTCGATTTGATCTGGACAAGGAACCACATAATCATTTGCAGCATATATACCTAGTTAAATACTAGAAAAATACAGAGTGTGTAAATAAGATCTTAGATGATATTCACGGAGTCAGGTAAGTAAAAGTAATGAGCTCATAGTTATAGGGAAAATGCCCAGCAATTGCCGCCAACATGTCCAATACGTGCTAGGTATGTAAATGACAACCCCTGAACCACCCTCACGATGCCTACGGGATGATCTTGGCCCTCCTAAACCGATCAAACGCCGTATACCACGCCGTCTTGGTGTCCACATTCTCCGCATACTCCCCCATCATCTCGTGGCACTTGGTCAGGTCCATCTGCCGGTCAAAGTTCAGCATCGTCATGATGAAGTACGGAAACCCGCCGTAGCTCCTGTCGTTCCCGACCCTCCCGTCAGTAAGCCCATGCTTCTTCTCGAGCACCTTCCACTCCCCCACGTGCTCGCCCAGGTACGCCGCCGGATCCGGTCCGGACCCCCCCTCGGGCGGCGGCGTACCCTTCAACCCGAAGTACGCGCAGATGACCGGCCACTTGGCGCTCCAGCTGCTCGGCTCCTCGTTGTCAGCCGCGTTGTAGCGCTGCCCCGAGCTGACTTCCGGCCGCAGCGAGGCCACGATGGACACCTTCGCGCAGATGTCCTGGCTGCTGTCGTTGCTCTTGTTCCTCCACGACACCTCGGTTCCCGGGAATGGCACCTCGGCCCCGGCGCCGTTGACGTGCGCGTACAGCGACAGGTACAAGGCCAAAAACTGCGCGAGGCAGTAGATGTTGTTGTTGGGCACGAAGCCGACGATCATGTCCGGGATGATCTCGCACCAGGTCCAGGGCTTTCCCCGAGACATGGCCGAGAGCATGTCCGTCTGGCTGTAGTAGAACATCTGCGACGCGTAAGGCTCCGGGATGCGCGGCAGTGACTCGCGCAGCGGCAGGTCGTGCGCGCAGGGGAACTTGTCCAGCAGGTGCACGCCGTAGGCCTTGGTGCCGGTTGGGAGTACGACGAACTTGAGGTTGGTCGAGAGGTGCTCGACGGCTGAGACGGCGCGCGAGAGGAGCTCGACGTTGATGCTGATCTCCTTGCTCGGGTCGGGGTCCATGATGTAAGCTGTTTCAGTGTTAGCCTCGGCCCCGCGTAACTCGTTGTCGGGTGAGGGTGTGAGTGTGTGTGTGTGTGTGTGTGTGTCTCCCGTACCAAAGAAGTAGACATGCGTTATCTCCTTGATGTTCTTCACCTTCTCCTTCAGCTCGGCGTCTAGTGCCGCCTGGCCCTTGGGGTTCAGGATGTCGACGCCGCTGACGACCTGCAGCTTGGGAGAGGCCGGCCACTGGGCAGCCTCGGCCGGCAATGGCCGGTTGGTGAGGGCCGTCACCGAGGCGAACGTGTCCGGTGTTGGGAAGCCATTGAGGATCTGGTTCACGATAGCCCAGCCTGTTATGCCGCTGGCACCTGTGGTTGTGTCAGCGATGTGTAGCCGACTGTCTGGTCGTGCGAGTTCTGCGTCTCACCATAGACAAGAGCGTGGTTCGGCATCGTGATGATGCTGTTTGGGCTTCGCGGAGCAAGACAGACGTCACAGTGTCGCGGTTGCAGTCGGAGAACTGGGAAGCAACGAGATATGAGATTAGTGATGACTACGAAGCGAAGGTATTGGCTGCATGTCCTCCAGCGGCCGGTCCCAATGTCTTAGCCAGGACATATACTACTACAAGGCACCCGACTGGACTAACAGCCTTCTAGACATGCAGAGAGAGAGAGAGCAGAGAGGGGTAAGTGATCCCTAAGATCCCTTAGGGTGCAGATCGTGGAGGTGTTCTCCGGCAGGGGCAGACTCAGGTCGTGCTCGACCGTGATCCATCACGGGAGGCTTCAGCCGACGGCAGCCATTGAGCTTGAAGCTTACAAATGGCTCCATCTGTACGCGAGGTCAAATAAACCCGCTGCCTTCCATCTGATCGAGGAGTTGTCTACAGGCCGGTGCCATATGCCGATGGCAACGATAAGAATTGGAGAGCGCCATTGTTCGATTCGAGTCGGTGATGGGAATCCGATATCATGACTTAGGTAGGTTGGTGGAGCAGATCCTTGGACAAGAGGTACTAGACTACTAGTACGTATTGGACTGTACGTACTGAGTGGAGACCAGGGGAGGGCAGT
This sequence comes from Coniochaeta sp. PK30-01, assembly GCA_023628855.1. Taxonomy (NCBI): domain Eukaryota; kingdom Fungi; phylum Ascomycota; class Sordariomycetes; order Coniochaetales; family Coniochaetaceae; genus Coniochaeta; species Coniochaeta sp. PK30-01. The sequence continues at coordinate 133,901 of JAMAJW010000023.1, read as the reverse complement.
GGGGTCAAACTGGCACAGGGATCCCCCGCATGTACCCCGCATTGCTAAGCTTGTTTGGTCTCGCCCCACCTGACAGGAAAAGCTTAACCAGGCTCTTTTGTTTGAGGTTGCGACTTCAGCTTCCCAACCTGGAAGATCCGGTAATGATTCACCGCGATGATTCAGTAGTCTCCCATGTGACCATGCCTCTCAACCTGGCAACATTGACCATCTCAACTCGGGGAGGGTAGCAGGGGTGGCTCCAAGAGTCCTAAGTCCACACCTCAAGAGGGGCGTCTGTCCAACTCGGCTCTATTCCACACACCCCACGCCGGAAATGCATTCCCAACTCTGCGCGCTGACATCGCGGCCTCTGCTGCCACAGGGAGATGCATACCCTGACGAGTGGCGGAAGGGGACTGGATGATGAGGTCTAGCTCTACGTGGTGCATGTTGATTTGACCTTAGGGCCCGTCACATCGAGCCGTGCTAGGGAGGGCTTCCACGTACCCGGTGGCACTACCAGTGGCCTCAACCGTGCATGGCTATCTACGTCCAGAAGGAGGCACGCTTGATGTGTTCCTGTGTTTGCCGCCTCGCATCTTCTCGGTAGCCTTGTCCACCTCCCTGTGGTTCGGTCCGTAGACACGGCGTGGTGCCAGTCCTGATAGATGTCGAACCACCCCTGAGCATCCATCGTCGGATCATCTTGTGGCCCCTTTGCAATCTCTGAATACAAAGTCTCCAACTTCTGTTCGGACCGTCGAGTGACTTCTCTTTGCAACAGCAAACATCCTCTGCGACTTGGCTCAACCCTTCCGTCCCTTCCTCTCGAGACCACCTCACTGTCGCGGCCCTCAGCAGCTTCTCTCGCAATGGCTCCCGGTGCAGTGGTAGAGACCAACGGCGTCGACGGCGTCGACGGCGTCGGTGTCGTCGACGGCATCAACAAGCCGCATGTAAACGGTGTTGCAAAGACGGCCAAGTCGGACTTCGACTACCCCGCGATGGCCACCCCTTATAGGGTGCTCAACCAGTACCACTCCAAGCCGACAAAGCTACGAGTTGCCTGCGTCGGCGCCGGCGCGTCGGGCATGTGCCTGTCCTACAAGATGGTAACGCCCCCCAATATACTCATATACCCATACAAACCACAAGTCAGTGTAAGACTCGCACGCGCGCACCGGGCTGACACGCGACACGAGTAATAGAACAAGATGCTCGTCCCCGGCAGCTGGGAGCTGACGCTGTTCGAGAAGAACCCGCACTTCGGCGGCACCTGGTACGAGAACACGTACCCGGGAGTGGCGTGCGACATACCCTCGCACCTGTACTCCTTCTCGTGGGACCCCAACCCGGACTGGTCGCACTACTTCGCCTACGGGCCCGAGATCCAGAAGTACTTCGAGGGCTTCGCCGAGCGCCACGGCTGCAAGAAGTACATGAAGCTCAACACCAAGGTGGTGGAGATCCGCTGGGACGAGGGGCGCGGCATCTGGGACATCACGCTCGAGGACCAGGTGAGCAAGGAGAAGTACCGCGACTGGGCGCACGTCGTCGTCAACGGCACGGGCATCCTCAACAACTGGGTGTGGCCCGACGTCGACGGGCTGCACGACTTCGCGGGCCCGAAAATGCACTCGGCCGCGTGGGACCACTCGGTCGACTTCGCGGGCAAGACGGTCGGCGTCATCGGCACGGGCAGCACGAGCGTGCAGATCGTGCCGCAGCTGCAGAAGGTGGCCAAGCAACTGAAAGTGTTCATGCGCTCGCCCACGTGGATCTCGCCTCCGTTTGGGGGCGGCGTGCTCGAGCAGGACCTCAAGAAGAAGGGCGGCGACATCAAAGACGACGAGACGCCCGGGGAGAGGCAGTACACCTTCACCGAGGACGACAAGAAGCGGTTCCGCGAGGACCCGGAGTACTACCTCATGTTCCGCAAGCGCATCGAGGCCGAGATCAACTCGCTCTTCGGCATGTACCAGCAGGACTCGGAGCTGTCCAACACGATGCGCAAGAACATCACGGAGGAGATGCACCGCCGGATAGGCCCCGGGCACGAGAAGCTCAAGGAGTTCATCGTGCCCAAGTGGTCCCCCGGCTGCCGCCGCATCTCGCCGGGAGACGGGTACCTCGAGGCCCTGGTCAAGCCCAACGTCGAGTGCGTGTTTGGCCCGCTCCGGTGCGTCGAGCCCGAGGGCATCGTGACGGAGGACGGCGAGCTGCACAAGGTGGACGTCATCGTGTGCGCGACGGGGTTCAAGGTCGCGTTCCGCCCGGCGTTCCGGGTGGTCAACGGAGACGGCAAGACGCTGGACGAGGACTGGGGCGACAACGTCAACCTGTACCTGGGCGTGTCGGCGCCGCGGTTCCCCAACTACTACACCATCGTGGGTCCCGGCGCGACGTGGTCTTCCGGCACGCTGCTGCCGTCGATCGAGACCACGGTGGAGTACTCGGTCAAGATGATGCGCAAGATGCAGCACGAGCATATCCGGTCGATGGACGTGCAGCAGGGGGCCGTGGACGACATCTACGCGCACTTTGACGAGTTCCACAAGACGACCGTGTTCCAGGAGGAGTGCCGCAGCTGGTTCAAGGACGGCAAGATCAAGAACAGGATATACCTGTGGCCGGGATGCGTGAGTCCTCCTCCTCCTCCTTACAAGACAGCACCACCAAAGCTTGAGCTAACTACTGGATCCAAAAAACAGACCATCCACTTCCTCAAGACGATAAAGGAGCCTCGGCTGGAGGACTACAACATCCGGTACCGGTACGGCAACCGCTTCGCCTTTCTGGGCAACGGCGAGGTCAAGGCAAACACGACGGGGGATGTCAAGGGGCTCAGCACGTATGTGCGTGACCACGACCACGACTGGGATGTCGAGTAGATACCTAGAGAGAGAGAGAGAGAGAGAGAGGGAGTGTGTGTGACTGAGGTGTCTGGCTGCAGTGACTGGTTGATGCTTTTGCTCCGAGAATCATCATGGATTGCGTCAGGTCGGCATATGCGGGCGTACTGAAGTACGTACCTACGTACCTACTGCGTAGAGGGCGAACGTTTTCACGAAGGAGGGAAGGAATGGGGGAAAAGATGAGGGGGTTGTTGCGCTTTCCCTAAACTTTTTTACTTTCCGTTTTTGGATCTCTGCTTTTATTCGGCTCTTGTTTCTTGCGGTCGGATGCTGGCGATGACTCGACTTGGCTTCCATTGACCGTCGTATCTTTACCACATTACGCCAGATCTCTGCATTTACGATGTATATGGTAGACTATTGAGACGATCTGATCATCTGATACCAGCCAGTTCTTCTTCAATCACCAACGTAGCTCGCATTGACCTCGTGTCTCGTGACTTGCTTGGCGCATCCTTCAGGCTGGGACTCGCGAGCTGATGCTCTCACCTCTGCTGCTCTGGTTCTTGTCCATTTCCGGTTGCTTTTGCCAAAAGAGTAAATTTTCGATAGACATCTGAGGCGTCTATTATACTGATCCTATTATCAGTCTGCGCAACCCCGAGGATGGAATATAAGGCAATGTACGAAGTGTGACGAAAGTGTGATGGGTGGGTGGCCAGCACAAGGTGTGAACGTCGCCGGCAATATCTCTATCCGCGGAGCAGCGTTGTGAACGAATTACCATGATTGGCATGCCGGTCTTCCGCCGCGCTCGGGTCGTCCGGACCCCTATCGACCCCCGGACTAGACGTCCTTGCGATGCCGGAACGCTGTCGACGCTCGCTAGTCGCTAGTGATGGGAGGAGGAAGCACAGCACTGGCAGGCCAGCCAGCCCAATGGGGACAGGGACAGAGACACGCATCCTGCGTGGTATTCCAACGCTAAGCCTTCTGCAAACAGATGCACTTCCCTCCAGACTAGAGGCTTCAACCCCGGACCAGACCCCGGACTTTGGGCCACCCTACGACCCCGACCGTCGGGTCGGTGCTACTTTACGTCCGCGAGTCATCCAATGTGCCGCCACTCCCTGCCACTGAATCAGTTTGGAGTGCGGGGTCGCATCCATCCATTCTGATCTGCTACCTTTGATGATTGGAGCTGCTCAGCAGGAGGATCATCTAATCTGGTGGCTTGAAGGGGATGATTACTTGTCCCCCCAGAAACGACCTGCTGGCATCCAATATGGCATCAAAACCACAGCATCCGGCAGGCATCCCAAAGTCTACAATTGGACGATGATGATGGATTCCATCCCGGTTTTCGGCGGCGTCACCACCACTCTATCTGACCGTAGCTGCACAAACGGGAACCCTAAACTGTCAGAACTGTGCATCTCCCGAGGGCCTGTTGTTCCTGCTCATGCAACCGCGCCTGCCTCCCATGCAGGCCATGCACACATTCACACGGACTCCGTGCGGGGGAGCAGGATATACATTCGGCTGGAGAGCGGCTAGCGGTACTGAGGCGGGCGAACGGGGCAGTTTCCACTCTGCACTGACGCGGACTCCTCCTTTGTCCTCGATGAGGATGGCGGATGCCAATGCGTCAGTCCTTGGCCTTCCCCAGACCCCGCTGCGTATCCACGTACCCCGGAGTTTGACCCATGGCACTGCGGTTGTCGCCCTACAGACCCCAGATTCCAGAGCGACCGTCCTCAGTTATGGGCGCCACGCTAAGACGAATAGCGTCCTAGCATGTCCACCCGTGATAACGCGATGCCAGCGATCGCCCGTCTGGGACTCCAACAGGGGGCTAGACGACGTCAAAGTGGTGCGTCGCCCGTCCTCGTGGTTAGAAAACAGGACTCTCCGGCGTCTGTTCCAACCCAGACTAGACGTCCATGGGTTAGTTAGACTTAGTGGCCTGTGACGCTTGCCGGGACCTAGACGGCCGCCAAGCGTTCATCTTGATAATTTTCGTGTTTCCCCGGGGAACTTCGTGAGGAGAGGGGTTGACAGCTTCTGCCTCCATTTACACCGAGATATTTGCTCCCTCCTTGGCAGATTTCTCTCTCTACGAGACAGCTTCACATCGATACCATTCTTGCCCTGCTGTGCCGAAAGCTATCAGATACCATCTCAATCAAGTTGTTGATGCCCATCGTCCCATTTTGAGAACCCGCTTGCTGTCGATGACCTGAACTCGTCGCCACAGCTGCATTGAACAGCTTCACAAGAAAACAACATGACTTCCACCGGCTCCGAGAGCAAGTCCCTGCCGGACACTGTCATCGACATCTCGATGCAGGAGAACGTGTCGCCCAGAGCCCACGCACCCAGACAGTCCAAGCAACAAGTCCGGCACAGGGCCTCCGTAGCCTGTGCATCCTGCCGAGACCGACGCATTCGCTGCGTCGTGCCCAAGGGAGCATCCGAGTGCACGCAGTGTAAGAGGAGCGGGACGGAGTGTGTCATCAAGAACGACGATGAGAGGAGACGGTACGACTTATAGTGAAGCCACTTCTGTAGCACGCCTCATCATTGCTGACGTCCTGTAGACCGATATCCAAGGCTTACATGTCGTCCCTGTCGGAGCGGATCAACCTCCTCGAGTCCTTGCTGAAGAACCAGGGCGTCCAGCCGCCGCCCGCGGTCCACCCGCCCAAGACGAGACAGGAGGCCCAGGCCAAGCAGCAGCAGAACGAGCAGTCCGACAGCGACCAGCAGCAGCAGCAGCTAGAGATCCAGGACTTACAACCCATCCAGGAGTCCTGCATCGACCCGCAGGACTTCCGCTCCGGCAGCCACGAGGTGCCCTCGCCGCCGGACTCCTTCAACGATGACTTTGGCCTGCAGGACCAGGACCCGGAGCACTCGGACAGCGCAATGGCCAACAGCCAGACCTTCCAGCCCGTGATGAAGGAACTATCGCCGTTCCGCAACCTCGACCCGAAGAAGGAGGACATCGTCCACCGCCTGCTCTCCACCAAGGGGAACCTCTCTTTCGACCAGCTGTCCGGAAGGTTCCGGTTCTTCGGCCCAACAGCGAACAGTCACGTCTACGCCGAGTCCCACGACACCTTCGACACCAGAGAGCCGGCCGAGCAGGTCCGGCGCGCCGAGCGGATCATCCGCTCCCTGTCCCAGGAGACCCACGACTATCTGATGAACTGCTTCTGGGACTACTACAACGCGCCGCTGCAGGTCATCGACCGCACAGCCTTCGAGGCGGACCGGGACTCGCAGAATCCAAAGTTCTACTCCTCCTTCCTCCACATCACCATCCTGGCCGGCGGGTACCGGTTCGCGGACCTCGACCGCGAGGACATACAGAGGATATCGCTTGGCAACCGGGAGAGCACCTTCCACAGGGAGTCAAAGTACATGCTCGACATCGAGCTCGAGAGGCCCGGTGGCATCCCCAGCGTGCAGGCACTTCTGATCCTCGGCGACATGGAGTGCGGCATCGGGCGCGACAACACGGGGTGGATGTACTCAGGTAAGGCATATTTCTCCATCTCTATATCAAGCATTTGTCCGCTCACAGAAGTCCCTAGGCATGGCCAACAGACTCGCCTTTGACATCGGCCTGCATCTCGACTGCCGCGGCGACGATATCCCGGAGACAGAGATCCAGATCCGCCACCGCGTGATGCGCGCCGCAGTGCTGTACGATAAGTACTGGGCCCTCTTCCTCGGCCGCCCCACCAGCATCAAGAGCCAGGACATTGGCATGGACCTCCTTTCCAAGAAGTTCTCCATGCTCGCCGCCGCCGGCGGCTCCGGCCCCGACGGCAGCGGCAGGCGCACCTCCAAGGCGACCGACACCGAGGTGCACGAGCAGCTCGTCGAGCTGATGGAGATCGCCGGCAAGATCGTCGAGACGCGCGACCACCACAAGCTCGGCGGCCGCGCTAACACCTACGAGCCCTCGACCACCACCATGTTCGGCAGCAACGAGACCGAGGACAACGCGTACATGCAGGTCATCAGCCTCGACCGGCAGCTGCAGAACTGGTACCGCCGGCTGCCGGACCACCTGACCTGGAAGCCGGCCAACATCAAGTCGGCGCCCTTCAGCTTCTTCCTCCTGCACCAGCAGTACCACGTCTCCATGATCCTGCTGCACCGGCCCTGGGCCAAGTACGGCTCCATCACCTGCTCCGACGGCAGCAGCACCAACTCCCACCCCTCCCCGGAGTCTTCGTCCCACGTCCCGCAAGCCGCCCATCCCGCCGACCAGACAGGCGGCGGCAGCAGCCCGTCCAACGCCACGATGCACCCGCAGACCGGCCACCACCACCACCACCACCACCACCACCACCACGCCCTCGGCCTCGGCGACCCCCAGAGCCTGGTAGACGACAGCCGCACCTCCCTCTCGCGCTCCATCTGCACCCAGCAAGCGATCCGCGTGGCGCGCATCTTCTGGCAGCACCGGCAGCGCTTCGACGGCCGCAAGATCTGCGTGACGGGGATCCAGCACGCGGGGACCGCCGCCATCGCGCTGATCGCCGCCCTCGCCTCCCGCTCCGCCGCCGAGCCCGACCGCCGCTCCTACCTGTCCTACCTCGAGGTGATCTCCGCCGCCATCTCGGACATGGCGCACACCTACCAGCCCGCGGCGCGCATGGACGACTTACTGCGGGCCATCCTCGTCCAGCTGCGCTCCGACGTCGACGACGCCACCACCTTCCGCGCCTCCGCCATGCTGACGCACTTCCACCCCTCCGCCGCGCCGGGCCGTGTCGGCGGTGGCGGCAGTGGGGGAGGTGCCAGCGTCATGTTCTCCCCGACTACGGGGTGGAACGCGAGCCCGGACAACATCTACTCCATGGTCCCGCAGCGGCGCGAGAACCCGTCCTGCTCGACGGCCTCTTCCTCCCTCGGCGCGGGCGGGGGAGGAGGTCAGCAGCAGCAGCAGCAGCAGCAGCCGGCGTCCAAGAAGCGTCGACCTGGCGCGCCCGCGCGGCGAGCGAGCGAGTTTGCCCGGCCGCCGCCGCCGTTCTTCAATGGTGCGGCCGGGCAGGGACAGCAGCTTACTCCGCCTGGGTCGGGTGGCGGGTTTGGTGTGTTGGGGGTGGGCGGACATCACCATCATGCCGCTTCCGTGTCGACGGCCATGGGCCCGCCGCCCGCGGGGCTGTTTGACGGGAGTAACGGGTTTGGACTGGACTTTCTGAGTGGGAGCGCGGTGGATTTTGAAGGGGGTGGTGCTGGTGGGGAAGAGGCCGCGAGGCGGGAGGGGGAGGACTACGGCAGTGGCCCGCTTGTCGGGACCGGGTCTGATGGCTGGGGGTTGGGTGGTGGCGGGGGTCACCACCCCCACCAGCATGGAGGCTACGAGGTGAGCATGACGGAGTGGATGGGCGGGCCGGGGCTGAGCGCCAGCGTCAAGGAGGTGAAAGGGGACGAGGGCGGGGAGGGTGGCGGGCAGCGGTTGAGCGCCAGCAACGGCGACGGGATGCCTGCTCCGCCGGCCGCGGGGGGAAAGGCGGATGGGCCCGGGGGCGGTGGCCTGAATGAGAGCGGAAATGGGGGCATGGAGTGGATGGGTAGTGAGGGTGGGATGAATGCGCTGAGTCCGGCGAGCTTGAGCGGGCTTGTGCAGGGGGTTGAGAAGGGGCCTGGAGGAGGCGAGGGGGGGCAGAGTGGGAATGGGGCGGGGAGGAATCATGAGCTGGATTTCTTCAGCTTTTGAATTGTGCTTGGTCTGTCTGTCTGTCTTGCGTGGCGCTGGGATGGAAATTGCCAAATGGCATTGGCTTGATTGCTTTCTTCATATTTGCTGTCTTTGATACGAGTTGATATCCATGTTGTCGAGTACTTCAGCCAGCGTGAATTTCGAAATATTTGCGTCACCTTTAGCTCTTGCATTCTTCTCTGCCGGTGAGCTCCTCTCATCATTGTCGCTATCATCCGCATCGTATCTAGCGACCTACTGTATGTACCGGTGGCGGCTGTCTTGAACATCCCGGATGATGTTAAGATGACAACCAGACGACTGGACAAGATCTAGTTGCTCGTAAACCCCCCATCTGCCACCAGAGCACTTCCATGCACGAAGCTGCTCAGCGGCGAGGCCAGGAACGTGATCGTGTCACCAATCTGTGACTGCAGTCAGTCCACAGCTCGTACGCACCCACCAGGAGCAACTCACCTCTTCCATCGTCGCCAGGCGCTTGAACGGCGTGCGCTCGATATCCAACGCCAGCGGCGAGCCCGGGTCCAGGCTCATGGAAGCGAGCAAGGGGGTATCGACGTAGCTGTGCACGGCAAGTCAGCTGTGAAGTCGTTCATCTATCTGCAGAAGGAACAGACATACCCGGGACATATCGCGTTGATCCGGATGCCCTGCCGCCCGTAAGAGTTCGCGTCGCCCTTGGTGAGCCCGACGACGCCGTGCTTCGCGGCCGCGTACGCCGTTTGCGCCATGGTGTGGCAGGGCGCGACGACCCCGTACATGGACGCCACGTTGATGATGCGGCCGCGACCCTCTCGCGGGCCGATGTCCCTTGTGCACGTGCGCGTCAGTCAAATCCATCACCTCGATCCAATTTATCCCCTGACATCTATGACAAGAAGTTAGTTGGTAAGGGTAAGGGACAACATACTCCTGCCCAAGCATGATTTTCAGCTCCTCCCGCTGACACCTCCACACCCCGTTGAGGTCAATATCGACGACCTTGAGCCACTCGTCCTCGGCGATCTCGTGCGTCTTGTCGCCGCTGCCGCCGATCCCCGCGTTGTTGACGGCGATGTCGAGGCGGCCGAACTTCTCGACCGTCCGCGCGATGCCGGAGCGCACCTGCTCCGGGTCCTGCACGTTCATCTCGAGCGTCAGGACGTCGACCCCCGGGTACGCGGCCTTGAGCGCCGCGTTGGATTTCTCGAGGGCCGCGAGGTTCATGTCTGCCAGGGCGAGGCGTTGGATGCCGTACCGCGCGAGGGACAGGGCCGTGTGTTGGCCGATGCCTGTGAGTCTGTTAGCTATTGTGTGCACGAGGCGAATGTGTAGGCGGTATTCATAGTAAAGTCGTCATAGGAAGGTGGTGTGATGAGTTTCCCTACCTGACGCTGCGCCGGTGATGAAGGCCGTTCCGCGTACTAATGAAGCCATAGCTGTGAGGTTCTGTGATACTCGCAATGTTCAATCGTGGTCAAGTAGTTAGGATGGGTTCTTGAGATATTGTATTGTAAATGGAGAGAGCTTGTTGTTGCGTATATTCAGGTGACCAAATGTCATGAGATTCACATCAGGTAGACTTACATCTTGGTGATGTAAGTCTACCGTACCAGGGCCCAATCTTAAAAGGGAGTGGTCTGATAGTGGATGAGCACTGCCTGAGTGAGGGGTGGTGTGGACGGCCGAGGCCCTTCCGACGGGGACGAACTGTAGCGCGACTTTTAGTGTGTCCTGGCCCGCCTGGGAAAGCGCTTCCGGCGTCGGAAATGCTCCTCACCCCGCGCTGGCGTTGCCGTTGGCGTTGCCGTCACTGGGAGTTTACAGGGCGGACGGGCATCCATCCGCCATCCGGGTTGGTCTGCTGGCCGTGCTGTCGCTAGAGGTAGTGAATGCTCTTGAAACACGGAGAATAGTTCTTTCTTCCACGCAAAGGACGACAATCAATATGCCAATCATAAGCGTAGTAGACAGTAGACTCCAATATGAATAAAAAAATGGCCATGGTATCATGAAGGGTAGCAATAAGTCCCAAATCTGCTTCGTAGGTATCCTGGCGGTTCCCTGATGACAAACTGCGTCGTCTTTCAGATATATATCATCAAACGTCATCGTTGAACAAATAGATACCAATCAATAGTTGCTGTCCGGGACGCCGTGTCGTAGCTCCATTTCGTGTTACAAGCCACCGGCATATTCACGGTTGCTTGCTAGAGGACTCACACGAAAACCAATAATATCAATCTGCGGAGATGCTGCAACAAATGTGTCAGCCATGTTCCTTCGATTCGAGAAGAGATCTTGGCAGCTGATAGTGGTGCACAGCGATTGTCAGCTTATGGAAGAGTCGTCATGAGCAGGCCGGGTCTTACAGGCTACCGCTCTTCATCGCGTGCATTAGTCCCTACCTCAAGGTAAGGTACTTAACCACATGAGTGCGCCATCTTCGTAGTATACCAGCCCAAATCTGTGGTGTCCAGATGCACAGGCTATATTTTGGGCTGCTATGAGAGTCTGCCATTCCTTCATCTCGAGAATACCAATGATGATTGATATCCAGGTAAGGGTTTCGATAGTTTGGCTGAAAACTCGACTATGTGATGTAACCAATGACGAGTGAAAGAGTTAAGGAGGCTATCAGTGAATGCTAAGAATGATGTACTTGTACTTTTGACGCTGGGCAGAGCCGCTTCCTCGGACGAGTGATAGAGTTGTTCATTCCTTGTGCTCTGACGCCGCAGCCTCCCCGAATAGGGCTTCGTCCCAGGAAAGGAATGCTCGAAATGTATGTAGTGATGCACCCCTTGATCAGATGCCAGGTTGACCGCTTTAGATATGCCCCCTGTCTGCAGGCTTTCGTGAGTTCCAAGCTTCTCGGATCCTTTCTAGCACGGCTGCTTTGAACGAGCGTACCAAGCTTTGCCATCTGGTTGATGCGTTTATTAAGCAACAACTGCATTGCGTCGTGACAAGCGTGGTGTCTAATTGATACAAGGGCGAATATATATTGACAGGCGTGAGATACCAAGTCATCGTAAATAGAAACGCTTGCGAATTTTTGGCAGTTGATCTATCTCTGCCGCACGTAACTCATCGCGATATTCGGTGAGAAGCCCTCTTCGCTCGGCAGTATTGTCATCGATCCACTCGACTACCATCAACACTAGCCGTTTCTAACTTGATTTCTGCGAGTCGTGCCACTGAATCAGCACCAGAGTTTGCTCCTCGGCTTCGGGATCGTTGTCTGATGAAAGTCCGGGGTAGAGTTGGTCCTCATCGGAGATGTCTGGCGGAAAGTAAATCCAACGCCCAAACAGAAGATACCATCTATGCTGGGGTCCCCGATACCGATATGTAAGGTTAATCAAATCACCCTCGACAAGCAACTGTGGCGAGTCTTCAGCAAGAATCTTCACGTTGTCTGCATTCACGTCTTCGGCGCGTAGCATGCTAATCCCTTGGATGTTCAACCAAAACTGAAGCTGTGCCTCATTTTGTGGAAAATCGACAGTAAGGCTATTGATATACTGGCCATACTTCGACTGCGGCCCATGGTTATCTTGATATATCTCCGCAACAAGGCTAGTCCAGCTCCAAGTCGGGAAGCCGGGACGGCGGGAAATTTGCTTCTTTTGCGCCGTTCGAAGATGACGCGATTTTTACCAGCGTGGCCGTCTCATCCATAGAAATCCTAGAGCGAGGCCGACATTGGGATTGATGCCAGAATTGGCGAGAGTGATAGGGATTCCCCAATATGTGACGAAAGAAGATCGTTGGAGGACACCCCGGAAGCCATCCAAGATATCTTTTTCAAAACTCAGGTTTCGCTTCGAATATTCTAGGCGATCATAGAAATACCCGGGAGCAATTGAGGAATTCCAACCGAACAGGGTAGCACCTAAATACTGGGAATTCAGGAGCCTTGTAAGATGGCTTCGCGAAGGTCCAAACCGGACTGACTCCGACCAGGTATCTTCGTTGCAGACAGGGTACACCTAGTATTCGAAAAAGAACAAGCAGTGCCGGGAAATCCGGGCCTCTTGGTAAGTCCAGTCTCGAGTATTCCATATCGAGCTCTCTATCAGTGTCCTGATCGGTGGGGACATGACGAGATCAGAACCCCCTTCCCGGTTTGGTGGCGGAGTTGTGGTATTCTCGATACTGTCAAAACCCCCGGGAGTCCGCTACCGTCGTCTTCTCCATAGTGTGCCACGATAGTTGCCTCAGACTGTTCGTAGATCATGTCCATGTGTTGTATCATCAACCCCTTTGTCGAGTCGTCCTTCTGGTCTATACAATAGCGATCCACCCATAAAAAGCGCCTGCCAAGATTTCGGACCACCTGAGCGGCATCGCGAATGGTCAACGGCGAGGTGCTAAGGGAGAACACATGCGATGCATCATTCTCCTGATTGCGACGAGTGCCCCAGACATAGCTAAGTGCCATATACTGGTCTCCTGGGTTCGCCCTCACGATCTCCTCTTGAATGTAGTCAATCAGGCGGTCGGGAATAGTGAATCCAAGAATTGTTTGTACTCCGGAGGGCTTCGCTTGATTCGGTGTGCAGAGCGCATGTTGTGAAGAGCAATAATCCATGTGACTGCAGCTCGACTGGTAGTCCACAGCGCTTGCGTCAACAATACGGATGTCGCAATCTTCACGTCCATCATTGCTTAAGTATCCGATGAGTCCTGGCTGTTTGATCTCCTCTATTATCGTCTCATCATACCTCAGACGAGAGTCCTTTCGTAGGACGCTGAGAAAACCTCTACGTGAGGACTGCACTTCGCCTTGAGAGGAGGGCCATGACGCGTATAGTTTCTGATATAACCCGACCTTGTCTGTTGAAAGAACCGGCACAGGATGCAATTTGTCTTGTCAAAATTTGGAGGAGTCTTCCCAATCGTTGTTATCTCGGCACCCCTGGCAGGTGTTTTGATAGTCGTGAAAATCTTGTCGAAATCCAGATTCCTACAAGTTGAGCAGAGGTTTGACGACGCCTCGTTGCGACGAGCGTTGGTATCCATCGAATATCCTCCTATCGATCTTCACACTCTGGCATAAACGATATGGAACAATGGGCCTGTCTCGATTTGTCACGATATCCTCAGGGGTAGAAGGACAAGACGCGGGAAAATGCGACAAAAGTCATTTCACCCTGGTTCGTTTTCTCTGCGAGGCTATGGCTTGCCTAATTATGGGCAAAGGCTATGCCATCGGGCGTCCATTTGTGGCTGTGTTCAGATCAGTGTATGTACATACATACCTTAGGCACGGGAAGAGTTCAGGTTCAGCATGCGCCTCGTCGGTGCTGTATCGAATTATTGTGAGAGTGGGATATATACAGTGGGTCCACGACAGTATTCCTGCCTTGACACCACTGTGCACTATCACGTGCTCGGTGAACATGAGCCATTAACACCACCACATGCAATTAAGCCTTTAATAACGACGTGCCTCTGGCAAGTTGTCCATATATATCTATGCCATTCTTCAATTGCACAGGTGGTCTGTAACTTCGTGCGACACTCATGGTATCACTCGCGCGTCCGGCACTCCTCTCATCACATTTTGCTTCCCGCTTACCCCGAACCTATCGCCAACCTCGGCTATTGCGCACCATGGCCGCCGCATCGGCATCATTAGACCCCATCGTAGAGGCGTTGAAGGAATACACCACGTCAGTTGTGCACCTATTCTGGTCACAACTTGTTGCTGACTTTCCCCAGATGTGACGTCTCCGATGCCCTGTGCAAGCTCAAATTCCCCAACGGAGGCTTCCTCTCCGGCCTGACCATGTGGTCGCCGCAACGCCAGGACGGCCCGACAAAGATCATCGGTCCGGCTTATACGGTCAAGTACCAACCGAAGGACGACCCGGCGCCGAAGCACCCCACGCATTATGTGAGTGCGACAACCACGATTGAGGGCAGTTCTCCTGAACTGATGGTCGTCTAGATTGACTCCGTGCCCCAAGGAGCCGTGATTTTCGTGTCGTGTCCGCCAAAGACCCCAAATGCCTGCTACGGCGGCTTGATGTCGACTCGGGCGAAGGCCAGCGGAGCTGTCGGGTCAGTCATCGACGGTCGGTTCCGCGACCTCCAGGAGCAGAGAGATCTCAACTGGCCGGTAAGTCCCCGGTCCATAAAATTCTTCCATCTCACTTTTGGCACCGTAGCTGAGAGCGACTGCTAGATTTTTGCACGGGACGTGGGTACCGCTCCGCCGCAGGAGATTTTGAAAGTCACGGGCGTCAACGTTCCGGTCAAGCTCCAAACAGACGAGCAGGATATCACAATAAATCCCGGGGACTATCTCATCGGCGACATCAACGGTGTCGTTGTCTTGCCCAGAGAACTGGCTGAGAAAGCGATTCCGCTGATGGCCAAGCAAGTAGAAGCCGATTCGAAGATGGCCGTCGAGATTGAGAAAGGAATGACGTTCGCTGAAGCCAGCAAGAAATTCCGGTCCTGAGGGTCTATGATAGATGATGCTTTTTGATAGATCGTTCAAGCCACGTACATGCGCTGTGAGTCTCCGTAGATATCGATAAAGTCGCTCTTTGCTGAATAAACCCGACCCTCAATCACTCATCTGTGCTCATGAATCATGCAAAGGGATCGATCCCACTGGAGGCCCGAAACTACCTCTCATCTAAGTTTCGATCAGTTTAGCCACCAAGACCATCTCACTCCCACTGATGTCAAGTTGAATGGGCCGATAGCACCATCATCGACCGACGCAAATCGACGGAGGTATGAAATTGCCGCCTACTTGTCGATGTCATTACAGGTTGGCATCTGCATGATTGCCACACAAATAGTGTGCAGTAGAGATAGCCACCCATCTCAGCCCCTCAAGGAGCCGAGCACACTATTGTTGAATTTATCCACAAGATGGCCGGGCCGGTAAGCGCTGGCGACCCCTTCGCAGTCACTGCTGTATTTTATCAAAGCTTGCCAAAGAGTCAACAGTTTCCTTGACTCTTGAGTCGTCGCTCATATTCTGACAGCCCGAGCATCAGTCGGTCCCCTCTCCTGATCTCACTCTTGAAACGACTGAGTCTCCAAGAGCCGTATCAGCTTCTCTCCGCTCAACCCCGTTGTATCAGCGGGCTGCTGAGGAGAAGTATCATTCATTTACATGGCCTCACGAGAGATGGATAGCAGGATAGCCCATCCATTTCCAGCATCGCCCAGATCCCAGGACCTCGGTGAGATGTCATCCGTCCAAGCACTGTCATTTCAACAACCCAAAAGTCATGAGCTCCTCGCCCACAACCTTGAGCTGCCCAACCTTGGTCTCATGCCGCTCCAGCAAGATCTCGCACTGCAGCGCAAACACCCTACACTCTTTATCCTCCGCTCCCTGCGCCTTGGCATCCACAGCCGTCGCCAGCTTGCCCGCCTCGACTCCGAGACGCGACACGAGGTGCTTCATCAGGTGCGCCTGCAGGAACGCCGACGCGTCGCGCGTGGGCGTGAAGGACCCGACCTTCAGCACGGGGACGTTGTACTTCGGCTCCCTGAGCTGCGGCGAGTTGAGCGTGATCTTGAAGCACGACACGGCGAGGGAGAGGATGCGGTCCAGGAGGTCCAGGACGCGCAGGTGGCAGGAGACGAGGAGGTTGCCCAGAGCCAGGTCGATCGTGGACGGGGAGTTCCTGCCCTCCGTCTCTTCGTCTATCGGGCGCAGAGCCGCGGGGGCGGGTAGGCGGTGGATGCAGTTTGGGTCCTTGCAGACCACGTTCTCCGGACAGAGGGCCAGGGACAGCTCGATTGCGGAGGGGTAGACGTCTATCAGACGCTGGGTGGCGCCGAAGAAGTCCTCGAGGAGCTTGTCGTGCGAGTACATCGCAGATAGGTCTGCTGTCGCCTTGTCCACGGCACCGTCAAACGGCATGTGCAGGAGGGAGCGAGGGAAGAGCTTCCCCCAGATGGCGTCGAGGTCGAGCATCACTCCACTGAGTTGCTTAACGCACGCAGACTTGGGCGCGTCAGGCGTCGCGCGCTTCTCCGTGGTGGAGTTCGTGCTCCCCGTCTGCCCAGGGGTGAGGATTGACGCGCCTATTCCGAATTCCCTGGTAGCATCCTGCTCGGCTCCGGCGCGGGGTGCCGGCAAGGAGCCTGCTGTGTCCATCGGGACGTGTCCGAGTCCATCGATACCGGAGTGGAGAAAGGACCAGTCCATCCCGGACATTCCGCCGTCCAGATCATTGCAATCCTCCGTCGAAGGGAAGCTCGCTCCCAAGTAGCCGTCTCGTCCGGACGATACATCGTACGTCTGCTCCGGCCGCCGGGCGGGAGTCCCGCCGGAAGGACTGAAGACGCAGGCAGAACCCGCCTTCTCGCACCTCGCGCAGACGGCGCTGCCGGGCCTCTTGGGACATTTGAGCTTCTGTCCGTGGCAGCGGTCGCAGCTCTGGCGCGTACGGATCGGGCCCGGCATAGTAGCTTCACCGAGGCACTGCGCGGCGTTATGTGGTCATCCCCGAGTGCAAGCAAAAAGAGGCGAAGTGTCGACTTCTGATTGGAATCGAGACGACATCACCCCGAGAAGAGCCACGACAGTAAGGGTGATATTGAGAGCTGGTTGTGCAAATGGGGGATGTTGTCGTGGCCGAGTTTCCTGCCTAAGTGACTACGGCTCGCAGCTGCGAACAGCTGCCGGCCTCTCTAGCCCAACTTCGAGAGGTTAAGACCCTTTTCCTCGATATTTCAGTGTTCATCACAGGACACTGGAAACTATCTAGAGGTGCCTTAAGTAGCTTGACTAAATCTTCTTCACCTCGATACATACCTTTGGCTTGCTGATGTAGAAAAAGGCGACTTCAAGCCCTAGATCTGCAGGCGTATCTGAAGGTGTCGGGTGGCTCGGCAAATTGGGCAAGTATATAGGGTAGCTGAGCAAATCTACGGGCGTGTCTGGTAGGTTATCAAGGCAAGGATAAAACATCGGAGCTGTGAGAGCCAATGGTCATGATGTGGGTGGAAACAAAATATATCCTGGCGTTGCTCCTCGCAGTTGCAAACTGCCTCGAGCCAAAATGTTAGACAACATGATATGTAGCTGTCATTATACTGGTAGTCCGATGCATAGGTTGAACCTGTCACCGAGACGATGTGACCGCTTGCGCTTCGAAGACGGCATAGTGACGAGTTGAACCCGAGAGTCGAAGACAATGGTAACGACGCAGCGCCAGACGATGAGTGTCAATCCTTGAGGGCAACTTGAGCCTTGAGGCGTCTCATGGGCAGCACCAGCGGATGACATGTTCTTTCAGTAAAGCATAATAATCGAATGATAAGCATTATAAAACCTGATCGACGATTTGTTCAAGCGGGCGGTGGTGAGGCGAAAATCACCCGCTACGCTACCCGCATGACGTGTAATGAGTTGGCCCGAGTCGGTCCTTCAAATATTTGAATACTGGCAATCACACAGCAGAGAAGTCCGAGTCATGAAAGTGACCGCAAACGGGAAGGAAGCAGCAGTCACACACGTTGTGCCATAACCCGTGTAAGCAGCTTACGTGTCTATGATCCAAGCGTGAGACGAGAGGGTTTGAGAAGATTACCAAGTAAGAAGCAAACACGATGACAGCAGGCTCTTCAGCCATTCAGTCTAAAGTTACTCTCACTTACTACTTCTCAAGTATAAGGTATGCATGTATATCCGGGCCTTTTGTTCTGTTTGCATCTGTCAAAAGATCCTACTCTGTGCCCCACCAAGGTTGCAAATGTGAAGTGGTGCCTGCCCTATATGAAGTAACATGTGGTTTCATGTTGGTATCAATTCGGTTGCTGGGGGCCTGGTGGCATACCGCGAGTTGGCGAGAGTCTTCCAAAGGCTGCACCTGCTCCCGTTGACAGACCCAGTTTCAAGCCTTCGGCGTAAACCCGGGTTGACCTTTTTTTTTTTTTTTGGTTTTCTTTTTTTTTTTCTTCTTTTCTTCGATTTTTATATACTTGGTATTTCAGGACCAGCATAAGATAACTGTTCCTTAGCAAACGATTGATCCTTCTTCTCGTGCTATCTGGCGTCTTCGCTGTCCTCTATAGGTACTTTATTCTCGCTATCTTTCCTTTCCTATCCTCTACTCACAAGCAGATACACGGTGGCCATCCTTACCATGGACAGCACGGCTACTAGTAGATGCCCGGTCGGCACTTTGGCCAATACGAGGCGGGAGCACGGTCTGGCTTCCCAAACGGACGAAGCCTCCGTATCACGAAGCGAAAGCTCGTTCAATCTCTCGGTTTACTAGCCGGCTCCCTTGTCCTCAACACCGGCTGCGGCGCCGGTCGCGTCGTGACGTACATGCCTAGACGTGGATTAAATGTCACCACGATCGAGTACTTCCACGGCCTGTCGACAAGGCGTGACGCAGGGTGCAGAAGCACGGCACTGTGAAGAGGATAGACTATGACCATCCAGAGTCGATACCAGACGAGTCACACGAAGGGAGCCCTTCGTTCACGCACCCGATCCCCAAGTTGTGCTCGCTGCGGATTACCGGATTCGAGAAGGAGACAGAGCTAATAAATCCTGGATGGATTGATTAAGTCAAGTTCTGCTGTATGAAACATCGAATATTATGATGACCTCTCCGGACAACTGTGGTCTTCAGTGTGATGGATGACAAGTGCTAAGCTCACCAGGTTTTTTTTTTTTTTTTGGGGGGGGTTAGCACTACGTCAGCAGGGATGACACTCCCGCAGCAGCGGGACAATCCCTGGCTAGCGCTGTCAACCCCAAACTTGCTGGACGCTGTGCTGATCTTATCTCCTTCATTAACTTGCCAAGACGTACGTACGTCCGTCTTACTGCATGTTCGAATCCTCATCCTTCTGCAGCTTCGGGATCTGCCAGAAGCTTCACACGCAACCCTCGAATTGCTCGCGTGCTCGCGTGATAGTATTCGCACCTATAGACAGCTTCCCCGGATCTTCATGACGGCCCGACGTGACATCGATCGCCTCGTCGTCTGACAGGATTCGCTGGAAGTTGCACAGACACCCCAAAGATAAAGTCCAGGTGCATCGGCTGCTCCAGTAGGATGCTTTTGCCAAGACCCGTGAGGCCTTGCTCGGGCGCTGAACAGCGCTGGAGATAACAGCGGCTGTTATCTCGTTCGACTTCCCTCTCCTGCTTCAGTTGTTTTTTCTCCATCCTAAAAAGAAAGGTCTCTCAAAGTGATTACATAGCATATACTATGCTCTCGTTCCGCGTTTCCTTGTCGGCTTGCAGGTGCTTCTCGGCCTAGATGGACGGCAACCGGGTCGCCAGTCTTGTCGAGGGCCTGACGTCCACCTTCGAAGCCGGCCTGGAATACTACACCAGGTGGAAGCAGAAGCAGGAGCTGGAGAACCACTACCACAGGCCTCCTCCGAAGGTGTCGCCGACCGCCAGCAAATGCACTGTTAGCGCATCTCTCGACATATCCAGTCACCGTATCAAAGCCACCTACCAGGTCGGCTTCGCCCTCATCGGCCCCGAGTTCGCTGTCGGCGATAGTGGGTCCATCTCCCCTGCCATCTATACATTCCTGTGTTGCTGACATGGAGTTTTTAGCCATCTGTCGCGACTGCCTCTGGGCAAATCTCACTCAGCTGGGTGACTGCGTCAACATCCTCCGCCAAAGCGTCGTGTCGAGGCGTCCCGGACCCCTCAACCTCTACGACATCATCCATGTCTCCGAAGCAGCGCGCAACAGGTGCGTCGCCGCCCTGGCGGGCCAGTACAGCCGCCTAGCCGCGGGGCGCGCCGTTCCACAGCGCCTCCCCATCCCCAACCTCGGACCATCTCTCCGGCAACAGGAATACCAAGAACGCCACCGCAGCACAGCCGTCCCCAAGCTCCCACCAACCAAGGAAGACCGCGACCCGCCCGTCGAGTTCGACCGCCAGACAGCAGTCTGGTCCACCACCTCCTCCGGCCCGCCCGTCTTCCAGTCCGAACCCCCCTCGCCGCCGCTCACCCCGCGCCTCCGGCCAGACGACGCCCACTCCCCCATCGGTTCGACCCTCGGCGGTGGCAGCGGGGCCGCCTCAGAAGCGGGCAGAGACCCGCCGCCGCGCACGACGGCAGCCGCGGCGCGCCGGCCGAACAACAGCGTCTTCAGCATGTTCTGCCCGGAGGCCATGGCGCTGCAGCTGGACCCGGCGCGGCCCGTGCCGAGCCCGAGGTGCAGGTGCGGGTACCGACCACCGCCCACCTCCTCCTCCTCCTCCTCCTCCTCCCCGGAAGAGGGGAAAGGGGGAGAGGCGGAGGCGGTGGTGCTGCTCAAGGACGGGTTCCGCATGACGAGACGGTTCCTGGCCAAGTCGCACTGCGACCGGACGACGGAGACGGACGGAGGGGGAGGCGGAGGCGGAGGGGGAGGCGGAGGCGGAGGCGGAGGCGGAGGCGGAGGGAGTGGGGAATACGGGTGTGTGTTATGTACGTCGTCCGGTCGGGCTGAGACGTACGAGACTGCTGAGATGTTGGGGGCGCATGTCAATGCTGAGCATACCAAGTGGCAGATGTTGCATGATCGGGACATGTGCGTGACTTGAAGCCTTGACAAATGACAGAATTTCGTTGCAGATTGAACCGCTCTTTCCCGGTGGTATGTATTGCGGTCTAAACCCTTCGTCTCAAAATCAGTCGCGAACGCTCTCAGCTAGTCAAAGCTCCAATTGCGGCTCGAGATACTTGCTTGAAGCCTCAGTATCTATGATACTTACCCGACCTGAAGAACTCAGTCACATATATGGAGCCAAATAGAACAGAACCATTGAATTGTCGGTTGCGGCTGGTAAGTGTCGTATCAGGCTTGCGGAAGTGTTGTTGAGTTGCATATTTTTCGTAACCGTTTCAAGTACCGGTAAGCATCTGACGCCTTGAATCCGATCGTTATTCCACCCCTGAGAAATCCAAGGACAGTTAGTAACATCTTATCCTTATACCAGGTAGCGATCACGTGCTGTAAGACGACGTGCTGGACCGGGAACGACCAGCTGAGTTTGGCAAGTCATGAGAGCCACTGGTCACTGAGCTTACGCCTGGATCATGCTGAACCTTAAGGTTGCTAGCACCAGGTTCCGCCTGATCATGCCTAGTACTCCCCGGCTGGACCATGTACTCTCCTCTGCTTTTCCCTCCACGTCCCTTCTCGAAGTACCATATCACCAGCATTCACTCTGACTGACACCAAGAAAGCCCAACAGAGCCACTCGAAGTCATCGCCAAGAGAGACTTCAAGGAAAAAGTCTCGCGAGCCACAAGTCCAAGTTTCATGCCAGGTATGGCTATAATATGAACCACTATCCTGAGAAAACGAATGTTCCACTCCCACGGGCGCTGTCCTACAACCAAGAAACGGAAATCCATGTTCGCTCCCTCTTGAAGACCATCGACTCCTACCCATTGAGACCATCCCACCTTCTCATCGTCCACAAGCCCAAACTGGTATGCAAGACTACTCCCCACCGATCACCCATAAGCCTGAACGTTGGCCTAGCCCTCACTGAAAAGAGACCTATAAATCAAGAACCGCGGGAGGGGAAGGGTACCCTTTGATGTAGCTCAGGCGATTCTGTCCCGGCTGAGTCATGTAATGATACCTCGGTGAATACCACCAAATCCCCAGCACACACACCCATCCCCCGGTCAAAACTGGCCATACCAGACGCACCCCGGCGCCACACAGGGGTACTTGTTCGTGACGACCGAGACGTCGCTCACGGTGCACCCGAGCTCGCCGCACGCCTCGGTGAGCTCCGTGATCTTGTGGCCGCACATGTGGTGGATGAATATCTTGCGGAGACACATCCTGTGGCTCGAATGCATGAGCGGGAAGGGGGTTTTCTTCTAGGCACGCGCCGCGGCCGGGGTGTGAGCTGGGGTGGATGTTCTTGATGATTCTTTCGGACCTTGAGACTTGCGTTGTCAGAAGTGATATCTCTATGTGATGATGTGCTGCGGCTGGATAGACTTACCCGTGGGCTTTGGTGGTTGGTTTAGCACAGGATGAATGTGTACGTGGGTATCGACAGATTCCTTGACTTTTGCGGCAGCTTAGACGCCCCGACCACGGTCAGAATTGAAGTAGAGATGAAGGTAACGACTTTGACAACTGGTGTATATAAAGGCCATATGCCGGTCTAGGAGTTTGCTTTGCCGCAATATTATGACAGTGAATGTGCTTTCCTGTATAATTGGAATGGTGGTCCGAGTCGTCGGAAGACTTGTGTGCATGGACTGAGCACCACAGGCTGTTCTTCGACCTTGGTTCAAACTCGTGAAGTTGGAGTTGGAGTTGAACGATGAAAGGTATCAAGTAAGGAAAGCAAACCTCGAGGCTTTTGTATCTTATGCTCTGTCACAGGTGGGCAAACATTTGGCCCAGAAGATCACGTTGCGAGTCGTAGGATGTGGTCCGGACTATAACTGAGCACAAATATTTGTTCTCTTCGTCTTGACATCCCAGACCGGAAAGCGCGGCACTTGTTCGAAGCCCCGAGCAGCCATGTTTGCTGCGAAAGCGGTCTTGTATGAGGTGTGAGGAAGAGTGACCCTGTTTAGAGTCATAGTACAGCGTTGGAGGCTTTCCTGGTAGCAAATAGGGTAATACGCCAGAGACTTCAGGACCATTGATCATATCGATGCCGCTTGGTTGCGTGCGAATGTGTGGGGAGGCCTATGATAGAAGAACGAAGATGTGACGAGGGCAGAAGGGCATGGGAAGGCTGACACTACCTCCTTGCTGTCGCAGGTTGTGGGGTGTTGGGACAGCTTCCGTCCTCCTTCCCGAGTATCTATTCCTGACTTGGCGGTGCATAGTCGTGTCAAAAGTATATAGAGGGCAAGGCTCATATGGATGAAGTCGGGGAAGGGGCATGGTAAAGACGGTGCCGATATGTGCCGTTATGGTCATGGAACCCATTTGCTGCTATGATCATGTTTTGCAGGATTACAGGGTGATGCTCTCCCCACGCTTGCCATCACTTATCCCTAGCCTTGCTCTCTGACCACGACGACGCTTAGCCCGCGTGTCACCGAAACCGTAATCAGAACTGGCATGGTCACGTAACAGCCCCTGATATAGTCCATACCAATATGATGTTATGTGGCGAAGAGCAGCTTCCAGATTCCAGAAAAGCTTGGTACCCATAGCCGAGATTTCCATCCCTCCTATCGCGTCCGTCTTGCTCTCTCACGTCACTGAGATTGTCGAAACATAGATTGGGGGCTAGTCAATCCCTCCTCAGCTGGCCACGGGAGGTATAGTGAAGCGGTAATCTATCACGTTCCAGAGGCTCGGATTGCTCTGTTGAGAACTACCGCAATCTAGGAGCTAACCCCCCAGATGATCCAAGCTCCATCATAGTCGACCAGTCACGAAGCTTCACTTCGGGAGGAGCTCAAGTGTGTAATCAACAGATAAGCAACGCGGCTATAACATCTTGACCCCACCCGAGCTTAAGACTCGAGTCGTCGTGGTTGAAAAGCCGGTCAAATGACTGGATTGCTTGAAGGGGTTGATATTCAATATGCTGTGAGCGCTTTGATTTGTTCCAAGGCTTACTAGCCCCCCTCGTTCCTTTCGACGCAGTAAAGATATTCCTGAACTGCTGTCAGTGATATCGATGCTATTGCAAAATCCTGTCGCTGAAACGGTCATAAACTTGATACACGTAAGCATGAAGCCACGAGCGGGATCGTGCCGCTGCTCCTTGCCCGGGCATCCGTTGCCAACGTGTCAAGCACAAATCCAGTCATGAATTTGTGATTGGTCGCAAATCTATCATCGCCGGGTTCTCTTATAGATCGGACGAACTTATAAGCAGACGAACCCCTCATATCGTCGGATGTCTAACCGCCGAGAATTAGACAGCATCTCCTCCGCCAAGAGGTCATAGCTCCAGTGAACAGGCGGAGTGGTAACGATACCGTGGGAAATGGATATTGCTTTCCTCTTCTCCCAATACGTTGTTGCATGATGGCTCGAAGCCTCCAGAGCGTTGCCCCTCGTCGAGTGCTCTCGTCTATCTTGATTTATCACCGCCGCGACCACGTCTCATCATGCGGCACGGCACACAGCGCCCCATAGCGGGATGCCACCCCCAGAATCAGGTAGTGCAACGCCAGCAGAAGCAAGCTCACAGTCCAGTCCCAGCCTGACGCGGTACCCCTCCACCCTCGGACCTGAACATGACTGCTGCTAGTGCGGGGTGAGATGTTCGGACGGGCGTCCGTGGGCTCATGGTCATCTTGCGTACCGGACCCTCTATTGTCAACCGCAAAGGTGGGTTCTGTTAATGTCCGCGCCACTCTTTTGGGGAGTACTCCGAGACGTCTGCTAGGATTGCGGACATCTTCGCTCAGCCAAGGCAAGACTAGCTCGAACGCTGCAGCAGCCAATAGACTGGCACCTACGAGACGCCCGATGCTGTATGGCCAGCAGACTTGTTGGATCGTCACCATCTTGAAGAGGAACAAGCCTAGCTTGACTATCATTGCGAGCTTCTCCGAATTCAGTCTTGCTTGGTGAAGAAGCAAAGCTGCATGGTGACGAAGGTCGGCCAGAGGCGTCGTCGGTGGAGCCATAAGCAGTGGCGGAGCCAATATGTGGGTGTGATCTATGTCGCTGTGGCCGTCCTCGGTATCAAGATCCACGCTTTGCTGGCTATTCACTTCCAACCCACCGTTCGAGTCATGCTTCCTTCGTTCCGGCGATCGGGATAGGGTGTGGGAGTATTCCTCGAGACTACGAGAGAGGTTCAAGGACTGGCTGTGACGGTGTCGACTTGAAGTTGAGGTTGATGTCGGGGCAGCTTGTGGCTGGAGATTGTTACGAAAGGTCGGTCGCGATGAGCGAGCGGCATCTTGGACGGCTGCGTTGAGGTCTTCGTCCGAGCCGGACGCTACTTTGGCGTGTTTGGTGGGATCTGCACGTGGAGAAACGAAAAGGTGAGTATCTGCCCCGTCTCACGCAGGGACGGGGATGACGAACCATGAACGGGCGTGCTTGGTATCGCTGGCGAGTCGAGACTCTGTATTCTGCGCCCGCCCAGGCTCGGACTGGCGCTCCTGCCGGACCGCGGGACGCCGTCGAGGCTACCATCTGTTTTCATCGCACTGAGCACCTCGCTAGCACTTGGTCTCTCGGTCGGGTTGAGCGCTAACAGCTTCTTGAGAAGCTGGTACAGCTTCGCCGGTAGGTCGGGTCGTTCTCGTTTCTCATCCTGGAACCCCGTCCAGTGGGTGATCTCGTCCCGTAGCTCTTCAACATCTTCCAGCTCCTCCTGGACGGAGTTTGCGCTGTCGTATGGAAGACGCCCAAAACACATGAAGTAGAGGATCATGCCTAGAGAGAACATATCCGACTTTGTAGTGAAGTTTTCGTACCTCCCCGTGGCGTCCCTCCTCAAGACTTCTGGGGCACAGTAGGAGATCGTTCCGGTCGACCCAGTAGAGTTTCTCACGGCATGTTCCGGCTGAACTTCGCCAAAATCACTGATGAGGCACACGAGGTGATTCCCCTCGCGGTGCAGGAGGCAGTTGCTCGGCTTCAGATCGCGGTGGATGTAGTTCGCCGCATGAAGATAAGCCAGCCCCGAGGTGATGTCCTTGAACAGCGAGTATATCTCCTCGAACGGCAGTCGACGCTGGGCTGCGAAGTCTCCACTAGGGCGTTCCGCTTGTCCCTTGGACCGACGGCGCATCTGAGCTTTCAGTTCTTCCTTGGTCGGTTCTTTCGGTTGGTCCCCGAGGACGTACCGATGGAGGTCGCCGCTGTTGCAGTACTGCTGCAGAATGAAGGCGCAAGCGACACTCGGTCCAAAATTGGTGAGCTGAACGTCTTCCAGCCATACGTGACGATAGGAAACAAGATTCGGGTGTGACAGCTTGGCAAGCAGCTCGACTTCGACAAGCACCTTTTCCAGCCAGGCATGGTCGTTGCCTACGGGCACTCGCTTGCAAGCAAAGTGGCCGAGCTGACAGCCGTCAATCTCGTGCCTAACCAAGAGAACAACCCCTTTGCCTCCTCGACCCAACTCGCGCTCCTCGACGAAGAAGCTATTAAAGTAGTTCGGACTGAACGACTCCCTCCGTATCCTGCTGCCCTCCTGCACCGCCGGCGTACTAGATATGAACTCTGCGTTTCGTGGCACGGCGTTTTCGGTAAAGAATGGTTCAACCAGCCGCCGTATGGGGCTCGAGGGTGGCCGGTCTACCTGTCCGTACCGGTGGCCATTGCGGTCCCTCAGCATCCGGAAGTAGTCGGGGTCGACATATGTATCGTGCTCCGGCGTCGATTCGAAGTGCCGGTCCGAAGAGGCGGAACGAAGTGGCTGGTGACATGTCGGGCATTCGACGGCAATCTCCAGCTGGCGAGATTGGGGATCGCGGACGACGATGGCATTGTGGTGGCGTCTGTGCGGTGCATTTCGTGGTTAGTGACTGTAATCAACGTGCCCGATAAACAAGAGCTTCCCAGGGCATCTCGGAGTGGTAGATTCGGCTGCTCGGGCAAGAGAACGAGCGAACAAGAAAGCAAAATTGGGCTTGACGTACAGAACTATCTCGCGACCATCGCGACCACGGTATGGAATGAGGGACATGGCTCTGGGATCAGTTTCAAGCTTTGGAAGGAGACGAGCGTCTGTTGTTTTGGCATCTATGTTCCATTATCGGATTGTATGTACAAAGGTCTCGATCGTGATCTGTCCGGGTCGATGCTATTATGTGCAGTGGTGTAGGTAGCGTTTTGTCGAGGTCCTGTTGTTTTTGTTCGAGCGGATAGGATCAGGTGTTTGTTACTGGGGCGTTGGTTCTCTCTACGGTATAATGATAAAAGCGGACGATTATCCGGGTGAATCGAACAATGGAATCCGGATCTGCGTGTAACGAGCTTCGGCGCTCGAGGTCATCACCTCGCCTCCGGTTGCTGTCACACGGGCGTCTGGCTTTGCAGCGAATTTCGATGGCAACATTACCTCGTCACCTCAGCCTCTCGGTAATTAGTGGGGTCGTCGCCCGCGAGGAAGCCACGATCTGTCGTGGACTCGTCGATGCAGTCCCATGTTTTGCGGTGAAGTTGCAGCACGTGAACGCATCCATCGATCGCCCCTTGCTTCCCCCTCACCTTCCAAGCTTCCCCCCCAGCCGCAAAATGGACCCACTATACAGGGTTCAGCTGGCGTCCAGCTGCAAACATGGGCGGCAATTGTCAGAGCATGACCGTCTGAACTGCACAGGGAGAAGCCGCACTTACTCAGATGTTTAAATGCACGTCCTAGGAGTTTATCATTCGGCTTCATTATATCCATCACATACTCTGAGTCCGTATGATTATGCTAACACCCAACCGGCCACAGTTCTTGTCCAACAAGAATACATCGCCGTATATACAGGCATCCTGGTCAGCGACACCAAAGCCGTGTCCTGGAGGAATAGTCCAACTAGACATCATCCAACCACTGGAAAATAATCACTGTGCTACCCTCACCGGCGGATGGACAGCACCCCGCTTTTGGATGACCTTGCTTGGAACAAAACTCCTCTTGAAGTGGGTGTCGGGGTTGTTTCCGCCCGGTTTGTATCCCTTGCCCTCCGTCAGACTGCCGGGTCCAAAGTCCGGCTCGCCTCCGAGACTTCCGAAGATGTCGCCGATGTAGTTGGTCGGCTTGACGCCCTTCTTGAAGGTGCAGTCCCAGTTCTTCAGGATGCCCTTGACGATCTCCACGCCGGCGTAGTAGATGTTATCGATGGCGATCAGGAAGCCGTTCTGGTCCAACACCCGCAGGTGGTCGAAGGCGCTCACACCCGGCGGCGGGCGGTCGAAATCGGACCCTACAGCTTCACGTTAGCTACGCCGGTCCATCTAGTGACGTATGTACTGGAGACAACTCACCAGTCCGCATGACAATGATGCGCGCAAAGTCCACGAGTCCCTCAATGGCTAGTCGAGTGAGTACCTCCAGCGTCGCATTGTCTTCCTGGGCAGTCATGCAGTACACGCCGCTGCCGTTTGTCCAGATTGTCGTCGTGTTCTCAAACGCCTCACTCAGCATTGTGCCCGAGTAGTACACGTCGCTGGTGGCGGAATCACACTTGACAACCGACGGGGCCCCTGTCGCAGCCACATAGGCCGGCCCCTCGGGTGCGTACTTGGCTCCATATGCCTCCGATTCCTCCGAAGTGCTCAGGTTCGCCTTGATGGCATACGAGTATGCGATATCCCGGAGGGCCTCGTTGACCTCGAAGACCTCGGTTCCGTAGATGGTGGTCGGATACTGGTCCGGATAGAACGTGCCGTAAGGTAAATAGCCCGTGGTGAAGTTCTCCGGCATCTCCCGAGCATCAAACTCGTACTGCAGAGCCACCTGGATCGCGAACCGAGACAGCGCAACACTGCCCAATGTGGCCCACTTGGGGTTCACACCGGCAATGCCTCCGATCATCCAGTACGTCTTGGTCAGATCGAACTTGCCCGAGAGCACGACCGCCATGACGGTGGAAGCCGCGTTGATCTCGGACTCACCAGTGGTGACCTGGCAGATGCTGTGGTCCTTCACGCAGTGGACGTGTGGGTAGAGCATGGACAGTCCCGGGGCAGAGATGTTCACTGCCAGCAGATCACCAAGACCGCTGCTGGGCAGGTTCTTGTACCAGATGTCGGCCTCGGGCGCAAACTGTTTGTTTTCATGTCAGTCAAGCTGCTCGGTGGACAGGGACAGAGTGCGCCCGGCGTCGAAACTCATCCCATGTGCCGACTCACCATGCTAATAATGAAGAACTTTGGTGCTATCTTCCCGTTGTCACTCCTCTCGGCGAGGTTATGGTGATCAGGCACCGCAGCGGCGATGGCTTGACCGAGATGGCAAGACGCCAGCCAGGCGACGGCCGCCCAGGAGGGAAGGCGCATCTTGTCGCGGCGCGGGTGGCCCAGGGAAGGTCCAATTGAGAGTTGCCTCGGGAATATAAGAGAGGAAACACGGCAGGAGCAAACGTCAATGGTTTTACACGACTCTGATTGATGGTACACGAAGTCGGTGGAGCTGCCGGGAACGTGCTTCCAGAGGCGGAGGACAAGAAGGGAAGACAGCCACGAGACAACAGAGACAGCAGCCTCCGACCATTTTCAAGTCCCTGTCCCAAGAGCTGGGTGGATGCAGGAAAATAAATTGGAATAGCTCGATCGTACCTTGGTCCTGGTTCGAACCTTGCAGCAGCCCTTGACGCTAGAGGAGTGCATCATCCCGTGCTGACGTCGAACCTGGATGGAAGCTGTCTACACACAGCTTAGCTGGAGATAACAGTCAATTGCAGCTACGTGATAGGGCCGGCTTGAAGGGCCGTGATTCGACGACGACGACACTAGTCGTGCAGGAACTGCGCAACAGTAGCTGCTAAGGTGGTGAAGAGAGAAGTTGACCCTTTGCGGAGACCGCCGGCGCGGGTCGAGAGTGGATGGACATGGCTGGTTCTCGGGCTTAGGACCAGGCCGCAATAGGTAGCAGCAGCATCAAGAGCGCACCTCTCGGAACTGGTAGCACGATTGGATTCTCGATGCTACCGGAGCTGGCGGGAGCTCTTGAAGGGGATTTCCCTGTACTGGGCCAAGCTGGGATGACGTCTGACGGATAGGTAGAGCTGAAGGCTTGCGCTTGGCCGAGCTAGGATCAAAGCTTGAATCCTAGAAATTGGGGGTCAATCTGGAATCGAATAGCGGGGAATTGGAAGCTCCAGAGACGTTCTCATTCTGCCGTGCGTTCCTGGCTGGCGCGAGATAAGAGATTCCAGGCCGGGGACGTGATTGGCGTCAAGAATTACCGGTATTGGTGCTGAATCTTGGTGTGCACTTCCATACATGCAAGTCTTTACCTGTTCTCCGAGACGTTCGATGGTGCTGCTCAGGTCAATGGGACCAGTGCATCGCAACACAGGGTCTTCAGCTGATATTGTGGTCTTAAACGACCGCAAGACAGAGCACGCACCGACAAGGGCAGTTATCGATTATTGAGAGAAGTCAACTCCTTTGTGTCGTACTCTTCTCTCGTTGACATCTCCCAGGAGTTCGGTTGATGCAACGACGGGTTCCCAGGTTCCTAGGGTGGGTTGTCGCGCGTCGTTTTGGGCGCAGGATTCCCGATAGGCATTTGTCCCTGAATGGAAGGTGCGTTCCCGTATCAATAACCTCTGATTCTCTGGATTTGTCCAGAGCATGTTAAATGTCAATCATCAGCGCCTTTTGGACCCGATATCTATACGCAGAGCCACCGTCCTCTCCGAAATCAACGTAATGGTGATGAGTCTTCAATTTCACTACTTGATCCTCCTTCTTAATGGAGCATAGAGAAAGAGATATCTGGGTCTCCGGCTGGCCATTCGTTCTGCAGCTGAACCCAGTGAGCAATTCCATCTCGTCGACCAAAAAATAGCTTAGTTGCGTGGTCGTGACCACCGCGACACTGACAGAATGACCTGTGCGACCTCTCAACATGGCAGTCGTTGTGTTTGCGCGTACAAGTGTTTGAACGACAGCGTCTTACACAATCACTGCAGATCTGAGGCTGGCACGGCGCACCGAACGTCGTCGGCATGGTCGGGTCGGTCAACCTTGGCCACACGGCAGCGAACCAGATGCCTGGACTTCATCGAAATCACCGGATCCCCGCGTTTAGTGGCGCTGTGTTGGCTTGAAGTGCTCGGGAAGCCTGCTGCTGTCCGTCGTCTCGTGTCTTTTCTGTTTTCTCTGTGTGTTGTATGGAGGTGCTCCCGGTCTAGTGACGGAAATCACATCGAGACATTTCCAAGCCATTGTTTTGCAAATAATCCAATGTCTTGTTCTTCAATACACCTCGCTGCGGAGGTACCTCGCACGACGTTGACACAATTTCGAATTTCAGAGCCACTGCCCTAAATATTTGAGTCTTGGCAGACTTGGTCGCTTATCAGCGGGGTAATCCTTACCGCAGTTGCGCTAATTATAGAGTATCGAGCCTCGACAACGACATGTCGCGGGCTGCCAGTGTGTTGGTACCTTGGCGAATCCCAGCTCCTGTTCAGGTACAGAAAGAGACAGCCAGTGCGCCACTGCTTGAACTCTGTCCGAGTCTCGTCGTCGGCAGGGTCGCGGAGCAGTCTAGAGTGGACGCGATGTGGCTGCTGGCTGCGGCCCATCGGCGTCGGATAAACCTAAGGTCTTCGGGATCTGGAGGCTGACGGCCATGGATGGTAACACAGGGTTGACTTACGTACTCCCGAGGCTTGTTGCTCTCGACTCGATTTGTGCTCCATGGCGACTGCTATCCCCGCACCTATGTGCACCTGGACATAGACGTCGAGATCCAAGGCTTTGGGCTGCCTGGCTTCGCGCATTCACGCCAGAGCAAAGTCATGTCTTCATCATCAAGACGTCGCAAAAAAATACAGAGCAAAAAGCTCAGTCTTTCAGGACCATCACCGTGGAGACCGCCACCATCAGGAGACGCTTACCACTACAACTCTATCGACGCTGGAGTGTTCAGAGTTCTCCTCTTGTTGGAGGCAGATAATTTTGACGATGATCTCGAGTGCGCAATCTTAGAGGAACTCCTTTCAGATATCGATGGCAATGAGAAGGCATACACCGCCCTCTCATACGCTTGGGGTCTCGAGAGAGACACCCATAGGCTGTACATCGACGACAAATTTGTCTTGATTGGCGCGAATCTGAATTCGGCTCTGCGTCACCTTCGGCGACAAGACCGGCCATTGCGACTCTGGGTCGATGCGTTGTGTATCAACCAGACCGACTTTGAGGAGCGACGGCATCAAGTACACCAGATGCGCCGGATATACCAGTCTGCCCAGGAGACGATCGTCTACCTCGGAGACCAGACCGGAAGCACCACCGGCCAATCAGCCTGGAACTTTCTCGAGCGCAATAGCACTTGGGCGTTGAACGATGATCAGGAGAGGGACTATAATCTTCCCGCCAAACTGGAAGATCTCATCTATTTCCGTGGCGATCTGCATGACGTCTACCACGACGTACTGTCCCGCGAATGGTTCCAGCGCATCTGGGTCCTCCAGGAAGTCGTTGTCTCCAAAGAAGTGTCGATTCAGTGCGGTCGCCGCCGCATCCCGGGGGACGACCTTTTCAAGGTCATCATGATGAAGAAGCGCGCACATGACCAGTACGGAGAAAGCCTCCGTCAGGAAAATGTCTTCGAATCGATCCGCCGCATGTGGCAAGCCCGTGTTACCTTCCAACTCAGTCGTGGCCAGGAGCACTTTCTCCCGAGTTGGTACCGGCAGACTATGGACGAACATGAGGCCACAACGGACATCCTCGACATGCTAGTCCGTGCGCGGGAACTCATGGCCTCGGACGAACGTGACAAGATCTTCGCACTCCTTGGCATCAGCACGGGGTTCGACTGGGAGGCCAAAGGCACCATCAACTACGCAATACCGGCCAGCGCTGTCTTCACCAAGTTTGCGCGTGACTTCTTGGTCACGGCCAAGGACTACAGGCTCCTCAGTTACTTGAATGCAGAATCAAGAGTTCAGAACTTGCAACCGAGAATCCACGACGTGGCCGAGCTACAATCACGGTGTGAGAGGGCGATAAACGCGGTGACTTGGATCGAGGACAAGCAGCTGTTTCATACCTTGGTCCTCAACCTGCCGGCTAGCTCTAAGTTGCAGGAATGGTCAAGACGAGCCAACGAGGAAGCCATTCTTGTTTCCAATGTGCTGGATTTGTGCACCTCCGAGCTCGAGCATCTTCGTGGGGTGTATATGAACACCGATAAGGGCACCAGTAGCATGGAGACTCTTGACTTACCTTCGTGGGTGCCGCACTGGCAGTGCACTCTCTCGGCCACGTATGAGCCCCGAGCGATTATCGAAACCATCCCAGCACCGTTACCGAGTTACAGCCAGTCGATGCTCAATATTGAAGAGTACCGCACTTTCGCTTGGGACGCGTCGGAGCTCTTCGTCCACGGTAGCGTTATAGGGAGGATAACCAAGGCGCTCTCGCCTGCTTCCCTCTTGGGGAAGGACGAAGCAGCTTTTGACAGCCTCAAAAAAGGATGGCAGCAGCATAATATATACCAGAAGCATCCGCTGGATGCGCAGATCCTGACGACGTGGGCGCACTTTCTCGATGCCACGGCCTCCCTTGAAGAAGACTCCTGCCTTCGCGCCGAAGATAGTTCTACGCTCAATGCCTTCCAGCTCATTTCGCTCCGCAGACGCGCCATGTACCAGTCCCAGGACATACTCGCCAAAACTCCGGGAAGCCATTACCCCAACCTCCACGCTGACGTCTCGTTCCTGGAATACATTGACATGGAAACGTGCCCGCCCACGCCGGGCTCGATCGAAGCGCACCTTGTGGCTAGGGCGCACAAGACCACCGAATGGTCTGACGAGGATAGTCCAGCCCTGACAATTGTGAGAGACCGGGAGTCGATTGTAGATCGGCGGTTGATGGGCGTCTATGACGCCCTGCGCGTCAGCGCGTGGCCCAGTCGTCCGGACCTGGCACCATCTGTGGGCAGGTCGAGCCGTGACAGATCCAGCTCAAACCTGATCCTCCTCCCACCCACAGCCAGCTTCAATGACCTAGTCGTTTACTTCCCCGGTGCGAAGGTGCCATTTCTCGTCCGCCCAACGTCTACAAGCAGAATCCTGACGAGCGCGGATGCGAAGAGGATCTCGGCCAATTTGCCGCATCTGACCCTCACGGAAAAGCTCACGACTTGTCAACTTATTGGTGAGTGCTGGATTAACAACTTCGACCAGATTGCAGGAGAGCAAAAGAGATTTGATTTCGTATTCAAGATTGTTTAGTCAATCAACCATCTTCAACATGGATAAATTGCGTCACAGCAGGAATCACGTAGTCAAATGTCAGAGTAACGTACATGTGGAAAGACTGTACAAGAAATGCATATTCTGTTAAAATGTAGAGCAGTGCTACAGATTACTTCAAACCTACCTGGCCATTCTCGTCGCATATGCTTATCCCATGCCAATCCAGGAGCAAGCGATAAATCGGGATCCCGTCCACACACTCATCTACTCTTCAAGCAGCAGCAAACTCACCTTTCCGGCTCTCACCCAGGAGACATGACGAGGATCACCTACCTTACTTCCGACAGCTCTTCCCCTTCTTAGAGCTAGACTTACCTTTCTTGTCCCTACCACCGCTGCCCGTGCAAGGCATGCAGGGCATGTCGTAGTATGTCGAATTCGCCTCATTAACCGACATCTGGTAGTCCGGGCAGTACCTACCGGTCGCTTGGGCATATGGGCATGCTGTCACGTTCAGGACAGAGCTGTGTCCGCATACAAACGAGTTGACTGTTTTGAAGCACATCTTGCCGTCGGTGTCAGGTGTTCATGCCCAGAGATGCTGGCGGACAGGATAGTTCTGCGAAAAAAGTGTTAGAAGTTAGTTGAGGAGAGACAACTTACCGAATGACAGGACCTGAGACTGGTCGACCGAAGAGGAAGGTGAGACGCTGCTGGTCTGATGATTAGTGGTGAGTGATGAATCAGAAAGGGGAGACCATAGAGGGGGTTTTCCAAGATTGTATATACCAGTGAACGGTGATGCTGGCCGACCTATCTTTACATTTGTTCTTTATTGGGTACTCTTGGATCTCAGACTTCGGAGAAAAGGCATTGTCTTTCGAGAATTTAAAGACATAATCACTGCTTCTAAAATTGGAACATCTTTGTTCGAAGATGCTCGGAACAATATGTTGACTCGTCTAGTCTTTGACAAGAAGACTCGGACCAAGGCTTTGTGGATTACCGGCGAGTCTTTCTTCAGGATGTCACCAGGGTCCCTCGCATGTGAATGAAGTTATTGGAAAGTCAGAGCAGAGGGTGTTGGTCTCCGGGTTCAGGTACTTACTGCATCAGGGCACCTCGTTGTCATGAAATATTACACCAGATCAATAGCTTGACATCTCGGTACAATAGCAATATACTTTGGTTCAGACTTAAATACACCGAATGTGGTCGATTCCCTTTCCCTGTACATCCGTTCGCATCTCAGCCAACTCAAATTCGTTCACTTCCATCTTCTGTCTGAAATCAGCCGAATCTTTGTAAAGTAGCAATTGTATAGGTATAGATCAGATACACTGCCGATACAGTGCTTATTTGGCCGATGCCTCCGTCGCCCGAGATGCTTGAGATCGTGCATATCAGTCTCGAAGCCAGCTTCCCGACCTCTTGCGCCCATCCTGGTTACGTGTGGGGTTGATTTGACGTATGCCGGTGTCGGGCTTCTTAGACTCCGTCACTATAACTTGCGTCTTGACCAAAATGGCCCTGTCGTCCAGTTCGATATCATGGGCGCTGTCGGCCTGCGTCTGCGACTCTTCGTCGCTTAGTCGATAGGGATCGTCGCGGTTGCCAGACCGTTGGGCGCTGATGGTAGTCGTTCCCATGCCATCCTGCAAGTGCGCTCTGGGAGACCCACCGTTGAACTTGCTTGTGCGTGACCCGACAGGACCGCCACGCGTACCAGATGACTCGAGTTTTCTGGCTTTGGAGCCGTACCCGGTGCCGAAGCCGCTGCCGCTGCCGCTGCCGTAGGTACCACGGCCACGGAAATAGCGCTCAAACAGTGGTGCTAGGAGCGGGAGGTTACCGCTGATGACAGCCACACCCTGTTCCAGCGTCGTCCATGTGCTGGCGTGTACCTGGGTGTATGTCGGATCGGTGACGACGAACTTGGTCAGCTCGATGATTCGGATGATGCTGGCGACGCAGACGAAGACGCCGAGGAGGAAGATGCCCAGGATACCGGTCTTCTTCCGCGTGTTGATCTTCAGGTTCCAGATGACCGGGATCGGTAGGCAGAGGACCAAGACGTCTCCGAGCAGTGACAGTCCGCCATTGATGGATCCCGAAATCGCTTGATTCCGGCAGTGGCCGCCCGGGATCGTTCTGTCGTAGTAGAAGGCAATGGGTGTGCACACTGTTAAGTTGACTATCCAGGTGGATATGGCCCAGACGATGTTGTACACGATGACACAGTAGGCCGCAATTCGAAACTTTCTAGTTGAGAATATTCGTATGTAGAAGAGAACGATGGATGTCTTGATGCAAGCCAGTGCGGGCTGATTGGCTCTCTGGAGTGCAAATGAGATCTAGATACTCTGATCAGTCAAACTCTCTGCGCAGACACAGCCAGGAGACGTGGCACTGGTGAGCAACTCACTCGGGAAAATCTGGCTGCCTGCACAGCAGACACGTTGCATATGTGGTGGCCGAGGCCATTCTGGACCACTGAGAAACTGTCAGACGCTGTACAACCAACATTCATCTTTGTTTGACTCACACAAGAACTCGCAGATGGATGGCTCGAGGCTTATAAGAAGCCCGGCTCCCATGAGATAGTCATCCCACCAGAGATTCTGACCTGTCTTCCTTCTGCAAATCAACCTCAGGCCGTAGGTTGAGATTGACAGAACCATGATTATGATGGTCGGAACGAGGGCAAACAACTGCTTCTGATAGACTTCGTCGGGAATGTCTGGAGGACAAGCCCTTGTGGTGAGGTCGTCCGCCACCGCCATGCCAGCGAGCATGAACTGCGCCCCGGCTTGCTCAGGAGAATTGTACATGATTCTTATGCATCATTCGAGTGCGTTGTCCGACGTTATTGACTTCCTGGATGAGGGCGTGAGATATGAAGATGACCGCGATGGGAGAACAAATTGCCGAGACCAGAGGTGAACGTTGCTTGAACGTTGAAAGCCTTCCTGTACATAAATTGGTTTGGAACGATTGCACCTTCCTCACATGAGACTCGAATGGAAAAATGTATGTACCCAGGTACCTTTCCTTACACTTCAGGTTCACGGCGAGAAGCGGGCCCCAAATAACCCAAATCTGAGCAACATCCGACGTTCTCCCTACTATCAGGTATTCAAACTCTCTCAGCTGGACGTTACAGGTTTGTCTTCAATTTCTCACGCGCTCCAACGACCAGAGGTGATGTCTGCCGAACCAAACTGCACATAGGTGAGGGAAGCCTTCGCTGCGCCGCCAGGGGTAGTCAGGGTAAGGTAGGGTCAGGTACTGTACATCAAGCCAAGGAGCAGGAGAGGGAGACCACCCGTGCCGATGTCGCCTTTTCAGGCACAATGGGGTCCATGAAGGTAGATCCCTGCTCTCTGTGCAGCCATGGGCTCGCTTGAGTCGCTTCCCCCTTGAGAGCAAGGATGGAGGTTTGTTTTCTAAAGCAGATTGACCGCGCGT
The DNA here is from genome assembly GCA_023628855.1 of Coniochaeta sp. PK30-01. NCBI lineage: Eukaryota > Fungi > Ascomycota > Sordariomycetes > Coniochaetales > Coniochaetaceae > Coniochaeta > Coniochaeta sp. PK30-01. The sequence continues at coordinate 96,067 of JAMAJW010000023.1, read as the reverse complement.
ACCTTACCTCGTAATCGTTTTCCTATCATCGGACGTCCTCGGTACCTTAAAATGCCTTACCCCTACGTAGGATCTGAGAGATGGAAGAAACGAACGACAGGCCTGAGACGGTCGAGTCGAAGCCATCCCTGTGGTGCTGCTGCTGCCGCTCGCATTTATTGATTGAGCCTCGAAGTCATTGGACTGTCTGGGACACCTCTCCGTCTGAGGTTGCCTTCTTGTGAGTTTGCTTTTGATTGGGCGGGATGCTTCACGCTTTCGGGTACCTCATTCATGATATTTAAGAGGACTATCAGGGAGAACCATCAGGAGGAGGGTTTCCAAATCCCAGGTTACGGATCGTGCACGATGCACGGCTGGGTCGCTCAGAAACAACCTACACCACCATCATAGTACTCGGAGGGAGAAGATCGACAGTATGTCGAGACAATGATCGAATCCAAGAAGCGGCAGAAGTCTCAGCTGGCACGAACCGGGTGCGGTAGAACAGAACCGAGCGAGGTGCTCACCTTCGATTGTCCCACTCCACTCCTCCGCTTGGAACAACGGTTGGACCAACGGGAAGTGGGGCACTATCCATGCCTCTGCCGGGACTACGCCGCTAAAAGTTAGCCTGGAACTTGGCTGCAAATCCTTAGATGGACGTCTTCGTTGCATCTTGTAACGTCGAACCTGAATGTAACCTTTTTGAGTTTGCTGATCCGATTGCGATTTATTCGATTCCTTCGTGATGCAACCTCGATGGCATCGCAGATCAGGAACATATGTATCCAAAGCCGAACGTTGGACCGACCGACCTTGGAGATCCTATCGGCCGAGCAAAAGACCGGAGGAAGCCCTCAATGTCGCCTCAGCTGAGACACTGCTACTCACTACTGAACCCTCCATGCAGGCAGTCATTCTATTCCCTGGCGGCCAGGGTGCAATTGGAGCGTTGCTTGCAAGACTCTGTGGCGCACGATAGTGACCGCAGAGCACATGAATGTGAGCTCGGTAGCAGTACGCAGTACCATGTTCGCATTCGGGGCCTCGGCTGTCCGACCATGGTGTTTTTTTTCCCCCCTGCAAATTACGGAGCTCATATCCTGATAACAGCATTAAGCCGTGTTTGCTGTGTTGAATGGCTGCTGAACCATGTTTGCAGCTTCTAAAGATATCTCTCCCTGCATTCAGATATACGCAGTACAGTGCTTACGGGGACTTTGCAGGGGAAACGGAAGGCAGGAAGGCTTGTTTTCTTTGCAGGTGTTCTTATTGAACTCGAACCACTCGATCATCTCTCCACAGCCCCCCCAAGGGTTCATCGCTACGGGTACGGCTTGGATGCAGCCCTGTACCAGCCAATGACCTTGCCGAGAATATCCATTCAATCGGCCACCGCTTCTCGGAAGAGTTCCCCGCCCGCCCTATCCTTGCTATCGTCTGCAGGGCTGTTATGGTATACCTATTCAGAACCAACAGACCATGGTACAGCAATGCAACGCAAGCATCCCGTCAATCTTCGGTTTTTTTTTTTTTGGGCTCGAAACCCCCGAAGTTCGGTGGACCTTGACTGTCTAAGATCTTGACCACCGTTGATCATTGCGATTTCAATCCCTCCATGCGGGTTCGGCTGGTGGTTCTATTGGTCAAGAAGTACCTGAACAGTACTGCACAGTCCGATTTGGTATCTGTGCAAGCTAAACTACCAGTATGGGTTTGTTCTTTCATGACCCCGATGCACCAACTGTCAAACAACAATGGGAAACTTGGTCTGTGGCTGCATGAGGATTTTCAAGGATGGCGGTGTTTGCTACTTGCTTGCCTCCGACCTGTTGGTAGCTTGAACAGGGTACCGTGACACTGTCTCGTCTCGTCTCAAATTGCTGCAGCTTGCAGATGCTGCCCTCTGCTGCACATTTGGCCCGATATCTGTCGAGTGGCAGCAGCCTGATACCAGCATCAGTCGGTTTTTTTCCAAATCTTGCCCTTACCACAGTAGAACCCCCGACGTGCTGTAATCTATTGGATGCTTGCTGAACTACCCGACTGCAACGCCAACATCTGGACAATCCATGGATTGGGTCTTCCGATTTAGAGCCTCTGTCTGATTGGTCTGACTTACATCTGACCAAAAGGTATTGCTACTTGGGCGGAACGTTCCCTTGACGCCTCCTACAGGGCCAATGACCCGGACTGCCAAACGTTTGAAGGTTGTGCTTCCAGGTCCCGATCATGCATGCGTCGTTCTGGTTCTATTCTCGAAGCTCGTGCAATGTTCTGCCTTTCTATCAACATTCTTCTTTCAACCTGTATTCTCCTCCCTTCTAATACACACACACACACACACACAGCAGAAAGCCCCCGAGGCCTTGGTTGAGTATCTGTGCAGCCGACCAGCCGTTGATCACTGTACTACCACACCTTCGTGTTGATCATATCGGCACCTGATTTCACTCCTTTCTCATCTCCATAAACAATCTATCCTCGTGTATCTTTTCAACTTTGATCCAAGACACCGTACATCTGTCTTGCTTGGCCGAGTCAGAATGGCGCAGTTGGACGCGTTAGAAGTGGTGAGCGATGAGAAAAACACAAGTGTCGTCAACGATGATGCTTCCAAGTCTGATCTCAAGACTTCGGACGGTGGGATCATTCTCATCCCTCAGCCATCAAGCGATCCGCGTGATCCACTGGTAGGAGCTGCGTCTGAACAACATCAGCCTTGGAGATCACGATTCTGATAGGATATGCTGCAGAACTGGCCGATGTCGAAGAAGGCCACCGTCGTAGCGACTCTTTTCCTGGCTATGTTTGTCGGTTTCTCCGCCCCCTTCTGCGGTCAGCTGAACATCCAGCAACAAGCCGCACTATATCACAAGACCACAGTCCAGATTACATACTTCGTGAGCTCACACTTCCCCATGAATACCCTGGCATATGCTAATAATGGTCAGAACTCTGCTGCATCCGCCGGGCTGGCTACCGGTGGATACCTGTGGTGGCCACTCTCCCACAAGTTCGGACGCTCTTCGGTCATCTTTTGGACTCTCTTCGGTGAGCTCGCTTGTCAGATATGGGCGCCGCTCATGACAGGACATAATCAATATGCGCCGTATCTCGTGTCGAGGTATTTCTCGGCCTTCTTCGGCGTCACGGTCAGTGTCCTTGGCCCGCGGTACCTCGTCGACATGTTCTTCCTGCATCAGCGAGGGCGAGCCTTCACCATCCTGCACTTGGCACTGAACTTTGGTGCCTCGGCTGGTCCGACCTTTGCAGGCTTCGTCGCAGCCAACGCCTACTGGCCTGTCGAGTACTGGTGGTCGGTGGCATTGACAGCCTTCACCATCATTATCGTCTTTCTGTTTCTCGAGGAGACAAGCTACAACCGCAACGAAAATGCCACTAATCGCACCAAGTCTGACCGCTGGATCAAGGATCGGTTGGATACCTTCTTTCCCGGAAACAAGGTTGTACCTCCGACCACGTGGGGTAACACGGTAAGACATTACGGCTCCAAACCACGTGAAACGATATCAGCTTTCTGACATTGAAAGTAGGCCAAGATCGCGATTACGCCCTTCAAGATTGCAGTCGCCCCCGTGCTGCTGATCATCGCTGGGTTTGACTCCATCAGCTTTGGATTCTACGTCGCCCTCAATGCCCTGACGCCCGTCTGGCTCCAGCTTCCCGTCAAGGCTGGCGGCATATACGGCTTCACGGTTACGCAGAATGCGGCTTGTGAGTTACAGCGATTTCGCCTGAGTAACTGATGTAGTGGCACAGTCATGCTGACTCTCGTCCAGTCACCTTCATCCACTGGATCGGATTTGTCGTGGGGCTGGCCTACGGGCATTTCTTCAGCGACCGGATCCCAATGTGGCTCGTGGCGCACAACAAGGGAGTCTGGAAACCGGAATACCGTCTCCACGCGCTGTGGCCGACCAACTTCGTCCTCATGCCGCTCGGCCTGGGACTTGTTGGCCTGGCGATGCAGCACAGGCTGCACTGGGTCGTCATGGCGGTCGGGCAGTTCTTTGTCACCATCGGCTCGCTGGTCAGCATCCCCGTCACGGTCAACTACATCTGCGAATGCTTCCGGACGCACACGGTCGAAGCGACGCTGGTGCTCAACTCGATGCGTCTGTTCCTCGGTCTCTCTATCAACTTCTACATCAACCCATGGATCAAGGCGGTTGGGGTTGGTTGGGTTTATGGGATGATGGCTTTCTTTACCGTATTTGCCTATATGTTTCTGGTCGCACTGATGATTTGGGGCCACAAGATCCGGGAAATCACGCCCTTTAGGACTTCTGAGTCCGAGGAAGGACAACACGTTCTTGCCAAGGGTGAGGACCACGGACTGTGAAGAGGGTTGAAACTGCGAAATCTTACTGCCTGTACTTGTTTCTTGGATACCGTCAACATAGCTACGAAACGGAGCTCAGATTATAGTGTAGATTGTAGATTTGACACTCGAGACAGCTTTACAAAGCATTGTTTGAAACCCTCGATTTGATTGGGGACGAGAATCCGCAGCCGATGTGTCAGACATGGAGTACCTAGGGAAAGAAGAGGAGAGCGGCAAATATTGTTCCTGGGATCTGGATGCAAGCGATAGAGCGAGTTCACAAAGATGAACGCTCGCATTCTGCGCCACTGGTTCGAGGTGCCATGCAATCCACTCCGGATGCTACCCCCGGGGCAGATATTAGTGCCAACATGAACGCGGCATACATGTGATAGGGGGTTTGCCAAAAGCAACATTATCATGCACGGGACGAGGGATGCAATCCCAGTCCTGCAACTCTCTGAGGCCCCTTTGTACCTGTACCTCACCTCTCATGAACCAAACCCGTGAGTCCCATCGTTTGATGGTCCCAGGTTCCTCCACACCATGTCGACCGAAGCTCCATCAGCCCTCTGGTGTTTTCTTTTTTTCGAACATATCCTCTGTGCTCTACTGTTCTTGGACTCCATTCTTGACACCTTACTCTTCAGTTTTAATTCCCCTCTGCCACCATACCACAATACATCTAAACACATTACACGCACAAAATCGTGATAATGCCGCACCAAGTAAACCTCGCCATCGGCTCCAAAGACCGCAGCGTAGGCTGGTACGACCCGCCCATCACATCCGTCGACGGTCCCATCCGCGACCTCCTCGAGAACTACAGCCACGTTTCGGGCGATGAGGTAATCTCTCGCATCCTCGAAACGGTAAGTCACCCACTGCCCTCTCCTCATCACCTTCTCCCAAACCACTTGCCATACCCCTAACCCCTCATATTCTCCAGCAAATAGGCTAACCTCCCCCTTCCCAGCGCGACAAAGTCTGGGACGTCTTCCCCTGGCCCTGTGTAGGGCAATTCCGCTTCGTAGATCTCTCCCTGAGCCGGCAGCCGAGCTACCCGCGCATCCTCTCCCTTCTGCGCTCCGGCGACACCCGCTTCCTGGACGTGGGGTGCTGTCTCGCCCAGGACCTGCGCAAGCTCGTCCGCGACGGGGTCCCGTCCGAGTCCTTGTTCGGGCTCGAGATCCAGCGCGAGTTCATCGGGCTCGGGTACGAGTTCTTCGGCGACAGGGACAGCTTTAGGGGCACGTTCATCAACGCCGACCTGCTGGACGGGGGGAACGAGGAGGTGAAGCGGGTGCAGGGCACGTTTGGTATCGTGCAGCTGGGGATGGTGCTGCATATCTGGGATCTGGAGGGGCAGACGAGGGCGTGCGAGAGGGTGGTGGAGTTGTTGAAGCCCGAGAGCGGGGTGTTGGTCGTCGGGCAGAGCGTGGGGAATGTGGTGGGCAAGGAGGCGCCTGCCAGGGGGAGGATGATATATAAGCATGACGTCGAGAGCTTCACCAGGATGTGGGAGGAGGTGGGCCGCCGGACGGGGACAGAGTGGGTTGTGCGGGCCAAGCTGGATGAGGGGCTGGGGATTGATGAGCAGAAGAGGAATTGGGATGAGCCTAGCACTAGGAGGTTGAGTTTCGAGGTTGAGAGGGTTTGAGATTGGGCTGGTGTTGGTGTGAGGCTTTGTGTGATTCGAGGATTGTCGCACAGGATTTGTGAGTAAGGGGCTCGGCTTACTGGCTGCCTCTGTTGCTTCGACGGCACGCATTGCAAGCTGCTCTGTCTACATATGCTGCAATGAAATTGGTTGGGTTTTCTACAAAGGACGAGGGCATGGCAGCTCGGCTGGTGCAAGTTTTTGGGTTCATGGAAATGTGGAAGGAAAAAATAATGCCTACTATGCTATTTCGGCGTTGAACATCTTTTGACTCAGAGGATTTCTCAATATTTTCCCAATGATATGTTTCAACTTATCAAGACTTTGCTATGGTCCCAGCTTCTTCAGTACCTCAGATAACCATCAGGAGGACGAATTGTTAAGAAGAATGACCAATGAGACATGAAGGCGAATGTAGATCTTGGATTCGTCGTCTCCCTCTATTTCTAATGAAAATAAAACGTATACTGGTGACGTGACTATTAGCCATGTCCTGCCGGAACTGTACCTGGCGTAATAGCAAAGGTCAGCTTCGGTGGACCGGACATACAACCCCATATGTCAGCATTCAGGGTCAAGAAAAGTACTACATGCTGATGCCTATGTCGTCTGTACTATGTTCACGAAGAACTATGTATTCAAGTCTATGATATCTCTGTAAAGATGAGGTTTCATGTCTGACTTCGGGCTTCGATGCTGTAACCACAAGTTGTCTGAGAATGAGCGAAAGACTGAAGTTGACCAGGATGCTTCCCCCCCCCCCCTCCCGCCGCCCCTTTCGATAAGGAGTCTCTACCTCGATTCAGCCACCCCTCACCCGCGACACGATGAAGACATCAGATTCCTATAAACTGGTAAGCACGATATGTTTCTGCTAATGCAATATCAGGGGCTTCCACAGAACGATGAAGTACGAGGCTATGGAATGCGAAGCCTGGGCCAAAGATCGCGGGTTGCGCTGATCGGTTCCATCAAGCCAAGAACAAGTCGAAATCTTCCGAGATGCCATGAGACGGCGTCTACCAAACGTAATGTAAAAGTAGGCACTCACATTTCTAAGACCATATGAGGCCAGCGTCTTATCTATGACACTCGTCAGCGGGCTTTCTCGCATCGTGTCTCGAGTCATGGTTGCTGCTTACGACTCTGAAGCTCCTTCTTGGCATACAGGAGACGCAGCGTTTCCGCCTGGAGCCCCCTCTCCTGTGATATGCGTTGCATGAGGGCATCCACGGTCCATGTAGTTGGCACGTTAGTCAACTGGAAGTTCCTGCCGTTGATCATGTTCGTAAAGAATAGGGTCTTGACCATGGCTCCGGAGCCCTCTCTGTTCGGCGTGACCGAGCGGCAGAAGGTCAGCTCGTCTCCCTGATAGTAGTCAGTACACACGATTCAGCCAAAGAGGAGTCATGGTTATACATTGGCAATATTGAAGGATTCCAGTGTCGCATCGTCTGTCGACTGTTAGTAGATGCACTGTAGTCGAGTTCGATCTCGCGGACTTGGATGTTACTCACCGTCCTTGAGGGAGGTTTCGGCAAAATACAGGTTCAGTTCCTCCCAGGCATCGAGGCCAATCTCTTCGGCGAGAGCTTCTTTGAGCTCCCGAACCGTGTTGGAGGACGTGACCGGCCGAATGGCTGTCGGATGTGCGACGCCGGCTTCTTGGACTCTAATGACCTCTTCGTCCCAAGAATCAGACGAGCTGGAACTGGCACCTGTGTCTAGACCAGGAGGAGAGCTTGCTCGAGAGCTTGACATCCTGAATTAACAATATTTAGATCGGTTGGCCCGATTACTGAGTCTTTTGGTCGGAGGTGTGGAAAAAAATACAGGAGAGGTGAGAAATCAGCCATCCATTGACCCGAATCCTCTCTAATTCATATGACTGGGCTAGGGCCGGAGCCTAAGGTATACGCGCCTAACGAGGGGGCAGACAAGGCATATGATGGCGTCAGACGACGTGTCATTCGTCACTCGATCACAGAGCCTGCTTCATCTCGGTGATAGTGAAACACGTAGGGCAGAACCAACCAGTCCAGTTAATAATGACACTAATGTATGTCGGAGGCCCCGGCCTATGAAGACTCCTCATCTAGAAAATATGCCTCGCGAATCTGCCTCTCGGATTGCCCAAAATAGGTTGGTTGGTGTGGTGGCGGACCATGGAGCCTGATGGGTGACCGTGGGGTTTTCCTGCACTTTTGCCCCAGAACGTACTTTGTCGTAATACCTCCCCGTCCTTCTTCTCTTCTGCCGCTGTAAATTATCTCCAACAGAGACTATAGTCAGCCACCATATTCAGAACCTCTGGTGTGTTGTTCTTTGCATTGACGAAGATGTCACTCGAGCTCAACGATGAGGAACTGGACTTTGCTATTGCTGTTGGCATCGTCAACTATGCATTCACTACTCATTCCACATTACACACTGGCATATTACAATGCCTCGTGTGTGAACAAGTGTCTCGGCCTTCACAAAAGTCTGAATTCTGGAAGTCGGGTGTTTCCTGTCCCAATGGTCACCCCCAAGAGATTGAAGTTGATGCCGCATCGCAATCCGCGGTCAAACCTGGCGTTTGCTCAAGTTGCGAGATGCAGTTTGTGTTCAAAGTCCTAGATCGGGATATGCAGTGCAGAGCTGCCGGTTGTAGAAAGTCCTTGAAAATAAATTCAAGGGCAATAACGGAGAGAGTCCATCACATAGAGGTCGTACGGTGCGTACTGTTGGTGCAGCCACGGAGGAGCATAGGAATAGTCGTTAGGAATAGTCGTGTCTGACCGAGCTTCTCTCCTAGTCGATTCCTCTCCCTCTCCCTCGAAGCGAGAACTAAGAAGGTCGACTGCACGGTGTGTTACGAGGAGATGTCACTCAATCTCGGAGACCATGCATCTGATATGGATCCGCCAACGGAAACTTGCAACCATGACAGAAATGTCTGCGACAGCTGTCTCAAAGCATCATATGAGAGCGCTATAGCGAGCGCTAGCACCAGGCTGACGTGCCCTGATCCAGATTGCAGGGCAAACGTTCCGCTAGAGCGTGTCCGGCAAGTGGTCTCCAAGAAGAACTTCCGATTGTAAGTTGTGACCGTCCTTGGCTAGCAGGAATGAGCTCACTTTCCCTCAGGTACGTCAAGAGGCTGTCGATGCGGACAGTATCGAGAGAACAAAACTTTCGATTTTGCTCCTGTGGCCATGGGCAAATCCACAGCCCTGGCGGTATGTTGCCAACCCACATCAAGAAGTGCCCCTCAGGCCCTTTGGTAGGGAGGTAAAGCTAGTTAACCGATATTGTGCTAACCAGAATCGTAGAAAGCAACCCGGAGTTTCAATGTGTCTCCTGCAAGCGAGTACATTGCTTTCTATGTCCGGACACTCGGATTACCGGGGAAGTGTGCGAACACCTTCAGGAGATCAAGACGACGCGAAGGGAGATGGCTGAACAAGCCATCCGGAGACAGAGGGAAAAAATACCCGAGACATTGCGAGAGATCGACCGTAGGACAAAGATGTGCCCGCGTGCTGGCTGCCGCTCCCGTATCGAGCGGGCGGGCGGCTGTGCGCACTTCAAGTGCCAGAACTGCGAGACGGAGTTCTGCTGGTGTTGCAAGGTAATATGGCCTTCAGGACAGGCGTTGCACCTTGACACGTGCCGTCTGAGCCCAAGGAGAACTGTGTCTAAGTCAGCGCTGGATACGTCGAACTATACTATGGGCTGGGATGTGGATCCGGGCTACGACACGGCACTGGACAATGGCCTGGGCATACCGACATATTATCTGTAGGAGGTCATTTCGAAGCAATGGTAGGGCCCAGTGCCTGGGTCTCATTATAGCGCCGGAGGAGTGCGAAGTCTGTGGCAGAATGTTAGCCAAAATTCTACCAAGTTGATAGTCGATCGACTGCAAACCTTGCACTAGAACCCCCAAACAACGGCACGGCTCCTCGACATCCAAATGGGGTACCGTACCGAATGCCCCAGCTCACCAATCCAAGGCTTTCTTTTCCTTCGCGCTAGCCACAGTCTTCCCTGCCTCTCTACTCTGTCCTGCGCCGTCGTCACCTGCCCTCACAACGCCTTCTTCTCCACTCAGCACCTCCAAATCAACCCCCCACCTCTTCGCCTCTTCGACAAGAAGCCCCTCCCACTTTTTCACCAGAGGATGCGCACCAGCAACATCAGCAAATACAAGCTCTTCCTCCTCCTTTCCCTCCCCTCCCTGGGGGGTAACCTCGTAGCGCCAAACCCCCTCTCCGTCCCAGTACTCCGGTCCAAAGACCGACACCACGCCCAGCTCCTTCCTCGCATCCCCCAGCAGCCTCTCCAGCCGCTCATCCGAAGGCACCGCCCCAGCCAGACCCTCGATCACTCCCAGCACCCGCCCGGCCCGCGCGCCGATCACGGCGCCCAGGCCGAAGCCCTCGTCGAACCCGGCCTGCGCACTGGCGGCCTTGGCGGCGGTGATGCCGTCGCGGTAGCCCGCCGTCGCGTGCTCTTGCTGCAGCCGCGGGATGTCCGAGGGGTGGTGATGGGATTGTGACGCGTGGTGGTTGTGGCTGGTATGGTGGGAGGGTGACGAGGGGGGCGGCGAGTCTTCGCCCCAGACGTCGTCTAGGACGTCGTTGTCGTGCGATATGGGTGGTGCGTGAGGGGATGGGGAGCGCGAGGCTGAGCCGGCCATTGAGGTGAAGATGTCTGGGTCTGGGTTTGATCTGAGGAGCATGATGTGAGATTTTTTTGGTGAGAGGATCAAATTGACGTCGTGGCTGAGAGCCCAAGTTTGAGGTTCGAGTTGATCTGATTGGGCGGTGACGTCGGGTTAAGCTTTGTGGCCCGCTGCGGGGGCGCTGAGTCAGTGCTCTGCTGCTTCGTTTGCCAACTGAACGCCCTGAAACTGCTGGGCTCCCTTGGAAACCTGCATTGCACTGTTGCAATGGAGGCTCTTCTACCTCATGTCTACCGGGTGGATTTTTGTTGCATTTTGTACACTGTCCTGATTTCTTTGTTATATTCCACTCTTCTTCTTTAGTCGATGATACGGTAGAATTTCGATACTGATCAATCAGTCAGTCAGTCAATATTCTCCATGATATGGGTTCACCTTCGGAAATGCGGCAAAGGATATCAATCCCTCTCAACTCCAACGGGGCCATCTGCTCGGCGTTTTCCTCGCTGCCTAAGTCTAGCTGCGCAATGATGGGTGGTCCTTGACAGTTCCCCATGAAACGAGACTTCTTACCTTGTATCCAGGCAAGCCTGATGAAGAGTTGCGATGCAACTTCCCTCACATGGACGTCGTGGCGAGTGGTGTCTGCGAGTAAAATTATCTCAGCTAGTGCTGGAGCAAGGGCGTAGCCTCTGAAGCGGACATGGACCCCTACAGTCATAGGTGACACTTGGCACGAATCCGGAGGATGAAGTACCAAGTCTTGTCAGAATGGGCGACTTACTCGGCCATCCGCGCTTCGAGTTCGTCTACATCCGCAAGGGCGGCGTCCTACCGGATGCCAAGACCTCATGCGAGAACTCGAGATCACCGTAAGGGGCTGGCTGTTTAGGGCGCTCAGACGGGTGCGAACGGACATAGAAGAACCGCTGGTAATTTGGGTGGACGGACGCCTTGTGGGCGACTGTTCGTTCACGGGCTCATGGACGGGAAGATGCTTGACACAGCAGGAGATCTTCCTCGTCTAGGATATATCTTAATCATTTCGGGTATTGCTATTGTTATTCATCGCTCATGTTCGTCGTCGTCAGTGGAGTGTTTCCACCCCAGCACCTTGTACCCCATGGTGTGATGCCTTACCTCCTCTTACTAACGATATCAGCCAACTCCGTCTTGGGCTGTATGTACGGCACGATGCTGTTCCTCACCAGCGTCCGCTGCTCAAACGCGTACGCCAGCCCGATGAGCTTCTCCTCGCTGAACCGCTCGGCGAAGAAGCTGATGCCGAACGGCACGTTGGGCGCCGTCGCATTGAGCGTGCCGATGCCGTTCGGCACCACGGTCGTGTTGCCAGGGAACCTGCCCAGCGGCACCGTGACGATGGGCGACCCGAGGCGGGCGGGCACCGTCGACGAGAAGGCCGTCGGCACGACGAGGGCGTCGAGGCTGTAGTTGGCCAGCGCGCCCGTGATTCCCTGCGGGCCCGCGAGGTACAGCTGCTCCGTGTAGTTGGCCCAGAACTCGGGCGAGGTGTTGTCGAAGCCCAGGTCGAGCGCCTCCTGCCAGATGGCGGTGTCGCGCAGCTCCGGGGACCACTGCTCGAGCGGGAAGGACTGCGTGAAGTTCTGCAGGTCCGCCAGGGAGGTGATGTTGTTGGGGTTGTAGGTGAGCGACCTGAAGTACTTGGCCACGTCGACGACGAAATCGGCGTCCAGCACGACGCCTTCGGTGTTGGCGTGGTAGTCGGAGTCTCCGAACCCGGGAAAGGTGATGTTGTCCACTACCGTGGCACCGGCGGCGCGGAGGACGTCCAGGGCCGCGTTAAAGACGGGAATGATGGGCTCGAGCGGGTCGCCGGCCTGCACAGCCATCAGGTTGCGCGGCACGCCGATGCGCTTGCCTCTCAGGGCGAAGTAGTCGCATGCCGCTACGTAGTCGGGGACCTTGCCGCACGGGATCGCCGCGGTGTAATTGTCGTTGACGTCCGGTCCGGCGATGGCGGAGAGGATGTAGGCTGCGTCTTTCACGGTGCGAGCCATCGGCCCGACCGTGTCCTGGTGCTCCGAGATGGGAATGACGAGATACCGGGAGGTCAGCCCGACAGAAGGCTTGATGCCGACGAGGTTGTTGACGTCTGACGGAGAGACAATGGAGCCGTCGGTCTCGGTGCCTAGAGAAGCTAACGCGAGACCAAGTGAGCTGGCTACGCCGCTGCCGGACGAAGAGCCGCTCGGGTCCTGGCCAGGGTAATACGCCGCCACCGTCTGTCCGCCAAGTGCAGACCAGCCGTTGCTCGTATTGTAACTGCGATAGTTGGCCCACTGCGACAGGTTCGTCTTGCCGAGGAGGATGGCTCCGGCCTTCCTCAGCTTCGCGGCGACGGTGGCGTCGCCTGGCACCTTGGCGCCGAGTAAGGCGTAGGAGCCGGCAGTATTGTCCATCTTGTCCATTGTGGCAATGTTGTTCTTGATGAGGATCGGGATGCCGTGGAGAGGGCCGTAGCTGGTTCCGTTTGCCCTGGCGGCGTCCAGATCGGCTGCAATGGCCAGAGCATCCGGGTTCAGCTGCGTGACCATGCGCAGGGTGGAGTTGACCTCATTGATCCGAGCCACATATGCATTGACAAGATCAACACTGGTGAACAGCCCGGACTCCAGGCCTTTGGCCAAGTCCTCCAGAGTCGCCTCGATCAGAGGCGGGAACGGCGTCCCGCCAATAGCCGTGCTGGAGTTGGAACACACTTGTGCTGAGGCGAAGATGTCTTGTCCCAGGAAAGCGGCAGTCCCGGCAAAAGCCAAGATCTTGCCAACGAAACCCCTCATCGCGGCAGTAGTGCTGTCACTTCTTGGGAACTGAAGCACTGCTAGGGGAGAAGAGGACAAGCACGAAGGCGAAACTGTCTCGCCTAGAAGTAGTAGGACGACGAGTATCGACAATGGCAGCACGACATGGCGAAGGACGGGAAACGCACGCGTTCTTATCCATCGACACCGCGGTGACGAGCCGTGTGGGCGGGATGCGGGATGCGATGCTATCGCAAATTTACCCATGGTTCCTGGTTCCTGGCCTTCATCCCGGGGATCCAGTCCGAATCCTACGCCGATCGTCGGCCACGCACGCACACCGGCAATTGCACACTACGGGTTGCGCTGCGTCACCGAACGGTGAATGATGCGATAGGCGTGGCTGGCATCGATTGAAGTGCCATGTGTGATATGTGTGATGTCGTCGTCGACTCCTCCGAACAGCTGTTCCACCTTCCGAATTAGGGCGAATTCGAGGGGACAAGGCGAATGGCGGCAGTGCATCTTATCGGCCACGCGGGGTGCGACCCGGATGCCGTTGACTTCAAATATCGTTACACACGGACTTGGGTCATCTAACCCAACCTCCCTCCATATCTATGTCGTTCTCGATTAGGTATGTTACTTAATCATTACCACGTCCTGAGGAAGTGTAGCAAGCCTGGCTTGGCTAGACAACGGAGCTTGACAACCCTCCGATCATGGCATCGAAGATTTCTAAGCTTCAAGAGAGAGCTAAGAGAACGCCGCGTCGTCATATTCCAAGTTTCTGAGAGTCTTCCTCGATAAGATACCGCGACCACTCTGAGGTGCCGGAATAAATAATCCCGATCGAACACGGCGACATTGTCGAGCAGTGGTGAATAACAGCATGGCATTACTCTCGCCAGAGTAGAGATTGCCTATGGTTGTCCCCCAGAACACTCAGCTTCAGTAAAGCAGCCCCGTGTCCCATCCGCCAGATTCGGATGATACCAAATCTCCGCGGGCTCTTGGGGCTAACGAACACAAGCGTTTCCATCGACGTCATCCCAGACACAGATGTGACAAGACTTCGCTTTTCCAAGAACATGTTGGAGGCATATCCCGTCGACGAGTATTCGCAGAAGAAAGTCCCGTTTTGTTATCTCTTTTCACGGTCCAGACTTACTCTTCGATCGACAGACACTCCGATCCGAGCCCGAGGCATCCTTCCCTCGTCCTGAGCAGGCAGGCAGATATGCCGGCCTATGGCGAAGCGTTTTCCAGACTCGCTCGCCCTCACAGTATTGCCGGTGACCCTCGCTGAAGTATGGAGCAAGAACAAAAGGTCGAAAAGGAACCGCAACGGCAACGGCCTAGCCTGATTCGCGACCGACCACTTCCCAAGTTCATCAGAAGTTCTAGGGCGTCATCTGTCACGTACGACCATAGATGTCTGAGAACTCGGGATCCCGTCCGCTCTCCCATAGATAAGCAGACAATCGCCAGACTAGTACTCGGGTGGGTGACCACCGGGGAATCCCTGGTGTTGTACGTTTTTGTTTGAATTTTTGCATTCATTCAGTGTCCCATGCGCTGTCTCGCCGTCTGGAAGATATCAAGCGCGCGGCTATTCGTGTTGATATGGATGCGGGTAGTCCTTCCGCAGAACCAGCTCACGAATGATGGGCAGGGTGAGGTCTTCCAGATACTTATATCTCGACTGGTCTCGTATCCTGAACAGCTTCCTGCTGATATAGCGCGCGGCTACCTGAAGGCTGCGCAATTCTGTTTGCATGTTCAAAACTTGCTTGCCAATGGGAGCGCGCCCCCGAGGGGCTGTGGTTGGCTGTGCGGCGAGTGTTTGTGGCGCTTAAGGCTGGTGGCTGTTGGCCGGGTCTGGTGTGATAACTTGTTTCAGCCGATGGTTTTTTGATAATGGGCTCTATAGAAGGTCGATTTCAAAAGTTATCTTGTGAAACATTTTTAGGAGTATCTTGTTCACCGTTGGAGCTCATACACGCACACTTATCTGTCCGAAGACTTCTCCGCCAGCCAAAGTACGGCATTGCTGTGCCCTCAGACGCTTATTGCGATCCATTGTCTCTGCCATGAGCGTTCCCAACCCAAAGAATGCCCACGTCCGGCTCCTCGCGTGTCTCGTCGACGAGGACGACACAGAAGACAGCGATTACCGCTTCCTTGTCGACGGGCAATACGTCAAATACGTGACCACAGCGCCAGGAACGTTTCGCGGGGCTGAGGACAACCGCACCTTCGAGCCCATCCTGCTTGGCGAGCTTCTTCCACCCTTTCCAATCGGGGATTGGAACAAAGGCCATGTGGCCAAGGACCCCAAAACAGGGAAAGTTGCCTTCGTCATGACGGAGACAGTATACCTTGCCGGAGTGGAGAACCTTTGGCATCCCGTGAAGCTGAACGAGCTGGATTTCACGCGACAAGACCGAGTGAGGCAACGAGTGTACGTTGCAATGCATCCCGAACTTAACGACGGCGAACCCGTACTTATCAAACTTGCCGTTTGGCCTTGGGAAATCGCCTCTGTCGAGGTTGAGACGACTGCCTATCAATGGATCAATGGTAGCAGTATCGGTCCCAAGTTTCTCGCCCATCTTACCGAAGGCAAAGACGGGCGCGTGGTTGGCTTCGTTGTCGAGTGGGTACGAGGTGCGAGGGCAGCGGGGCCAGGAGACATCGACAGTTGTAAGAAGGCTCTAGGGCGATTGCATGAGCTTGGAATCAGGTCTGGGGATATCAACAAATACAACTTTCTCGTACGGGATGGGCATGATGTGGTTTTGGTGGACTTTGGGACGGCGAAGCACGGCTGTTCGCCCCAGGAACTCGAAGACGAGATGCGCGCCGTCGAGGGCAGCCTGGAAGACACGACTTTCCGTGGCGGAGTAGGATTATCTCATGAGTGATAGATCGAGGATATAGAAGGCGGCATTAGCTCGGGTCCACGGGACTGTATGAGGTGCCAGGCAGGGGACGATCATGCTGGCCGAGATGCAGATGGCAGCCATGACCATGAACCATCGCTCCGTCCTCCGGGTCCAGCAGGTTCAAGCAGAAGCACTTGTCCAGGACGTTCTTCTGCGACAGAGTGTCAATGGGTTCCATATATGTCGGAGGAAGAAGTAGAGGTATCCATGATGTCCACTATCACCATTGCAGAGGTTTGGTCAGTCCAGATTGTCAATCAAGTTCCTTGATAGACCGTACCTTGGCCACCGTCCCCAGAGTACCTGATGGTCGTAACGTTCTAGCGGGGAATGCGAGTCCAAGACTTTAAGACTGCACCTTCACGAGACTTGTAAAGCAGCCGAATCTATGGTTTCTGATCCGCAGGTCGTCTTTGCCGCATAGATGCCATAGACCCGCGGTCCTCGGCAGCAACGCATTCTGCTGCGGTCTCTCAAGAAGCCTACGGCTGCCAGACAGCTTCATCGGCCATCTTTTCATAACGCACACTTCAACAGGGTAGACCGTGTGCCCAAGTGACGATAGTAATGTATAAGACACATCTCCGATCCGATTATGTCGCTCAAGCGAAAAGAGATTCGAATTCGAGACTTCTCAAAGATATCCCGCCCCCTACGATATCCTTGTGCGTACGATCGAGGCTTATTAAAGCGAGTGGCTTTTTTGGTTGCGAGACGGAAAAAGCTCCGGCTTGTCCACAGCCATTCAAAGTGGGGCCTAGATGCACCTTCCACTTCAGAAGTTTGGGGTCCCAATTTCATCTCTCCTATCGTCTTACACGACCAGACACCACCCCTATCTCTCATCTCACCCTCACGGCTATCCAGCCCTCGAGCAGGCGACCATGATTCCAACTGTATATAGGTGACATTTCAACGGCTTAACGGCACCCGACAGCCGCGATTCCGCGTCTCCAAACCCAAGCGGCTACACGATGCGCGGACTCCTCTCGAGGCGCCTCACGGCTGCCCTCGTCCTGTTCATCACCTTCCTCCTCCTCGGCTACGTCGCAAGACGCATCTACTTCTTCGTGCACATCTTCATGCCCCATTCCGGCATCGCCCTCACCCAGGAAGAGGTCGAGCTCGCCCACAACTCCACCATCCCGGACCCGAGGCCGCAGGTGATCCCAAAGCTCATCCACCAGATCTTCCACAACTGGCGCGATCCCGCCAACGACACCCTGCCCTCGGACTGGGAGGCCGTTCGGCAGACCTGCATCTCCCTCAACCCCGGGTGGGAGTACCGGCTCTGGACCACCGCCTCCTCGCGCGACTTCATCTCGGCCGAGTACCCCTGGTTCCTGCCCACCTACGACGGCTTCTCCTACCCGGTCCAGCGCATCGACGCCCTCCGCTACTTCCTCATGCTCCGCCACGGCGGCATCTACATCGACCTCGACAACGGCTGCCGCGCCCCCCTCGAACCCCTGCTGTACTACCCCACCTGGGTGACGGACGGCGGCAAGGGCGCGCTGAGCAACAACATCCTCGCCGCGGCTCCCGGCCACCCCTTCTGGCGCCTCCTCACCGACTCCATCCGGAGCTACGCGTGGCACTACCCCCTCCCCTACCTGGCCGTCAGCTACGCCACGGGCCAGTGGTTCGAGACGGCCGTCTGGGAGGAGTACCACCGGCGCCTTGCCCCGGGCGAGCCGCCGCTTACGAGGATAATGATGGACATGGACCCGGGGGCGGCGCGGTGGGTGTTCTTCAGCCAGGAGAGGGGCGGGACGTGGAACCAGTGGGACAACGGGCTGTTCAAGTGGATCGGCGACCACGTCGTGCTGACGGTGGTGTGCGCTGGCTTGGGCCTGGGGGCCGTCTGGGCCGTTGGGGTGCTAGCACTCAGGCTTGCGAGGCGGCTGTGGCGGGTCCGGAGGGGGTACCGCCGGCTGGATAGGGGGAAGCCTGATCGGCCGGACGAGGAGATGGAGTTGAGGTGATAGATTATGATTTGTCGAGTTTTGCATGGCGTTTTTGGGATATACTGGCGCGTCTCACGTCACTGTTGGGAGATAGATCTTTTGCCGTGGGTGGGAAATACCGATTTGTACGATGAATTGGCGCTTAGATATCACAGGAGACTAAGTAGCAGCTATGTCACGATTAATGTTCTAGAAGAACATATATCGGGGGAGTCTTTACTGCACCAGGAGTGTGTAATGGACGCTTTTGTATCCCGTTCTAGCCAGCCATGTGCCTCTCAAGCATCCATCCAGTAATATACAGAAGACATCGTCCTGCACGCAGCATCAACCGCGCCATTTTGCTTACAGTCGCCCTCGCAACTAGGAGCACTCGACCAGCCAAGTCAATAGTGTTCGCCTCCTGTGCACCCTCATCGCTGGCCAGCCAGCCGCCTGGCTTGTACCTCTCCCAGCGCCTTGGTTCCGCTGAGGATTGTGACCGCCGCAACGACGCCAATGACCGGCAGAACCTGGAAGAGATTCCAGGTGGTGTAGTAGAGGAAGAAGACGAATTCCATGGCCACGATGGAGCCGAAGAAGGCAGCGTGGGACAGAGGAGCCTTGCCGAGGGCCGTTGCGAGGTGGTCGAGGTTGGCGCCGAGGGAGAACCACTAAAATTGCACACGCTTCTGTTAGCCCACACACCTTGTCCACGCCGCTGCGTCATTCTGTCTCTCGGAAATTGCTACTTACGCCAAGGAACAGGGCCGGCACGGTCGCGACGACCGCCAGCGCAAAGACCAGGGAGATGATCTTGGGCGGGCTCTTGGGGTCGGGCTTGAAGATGTGGTGGATCTCGGGCTGCTTGCCGTAGCGGAGCGGCTTCTCGTACGCCGGGGCCGGCGCGTTGGGGTCCAGCTGGACGGTGACGTCGAAGAGGTGCGCGTCGAGCGCCTGGGCTGAGCCGAAGGAGCCGATGACGATGGAGGCCTGAAGGGGCTTCGTTGCGCGAAGGAGCTGGACGGGGATTTCCTTTTGGGACTGTGTCCTGGTTAGCTGGGAGCAATTGCGCGGTAACATGTGGGTTAGGGCGAGAGCCGCACAATCTGGCCGACTGCCTTGCCGGTATCCTTGGTCGTCAGGGGGAAGGGTGCCTCGAGGCCAGAGTCGACGTCCTTGAGGATGACGAAGGCCTGGTGCGGCCGCTTGCCCTTGCCATTGTCCTTTGCGGTGAGGCTGATCTTGATTGTGTCGGAGCTGCCAAAGGTGACCGGCTTCGAGAGAGGTTTCTTTGCACTGAGTCTAGAGGTTGTGGTGTCAGAAGAGAATACAGAGCGTAAATAGGCTTAAGGACAGCTTACTTCTCCTTGAATCCGTCGCCGGCTTTCTTGGAGACAACGGCGACGGTGGCTTCGTCGAAGCTCCAGGATGAAGCTGCCTCAGCAATGCCAGCTGCTAAAAGCAGAGCTGCGGAAAGGAGCGAACTTGAGAAATGCATGATTGCTGCGGTGTCGTTGTCGTGCTGTTGTGGGAGGTGCAACAACAGTGACTTGCTGGAGACGAGGCTGAGGATGCGGCAGGTCCAAACTCCAAAGAACACTTGTTCCTGGCAGACGCCGCGCCAAGACAGATTACGTGGGGAAATCGTCGAGCTTGGACCACGTACCCTACCTTACCCCAGTTGCTTTGGCTACAGCATGCAATAAGCAGTCTTCGGACATAATCTGGGAAGATGGCCGAGCGGTCTATGGCGCTACGTTCAGGTTGAGGGTCCACTTCTGGATTCCCATCCCGTCTCGTAGTCTCGAAAGGGGCGTGGGTTCGAATCCCACTCTTCTCATTTTTGACTTTTTCTCGGTTCTCTATCCTAACTGACACTTCAGCTATCTATTTTGTGTGGTGTGATCTGATCGTTTTGCTGTATTAAGGTAGGTAGCTATTCATAGATGATGCTTGCCTAACCTTTTAAGCTTGGCCTTAAGTTAGGTTCTTCCATCAAGTTGTAGGGGGTCTCCCAAAACAGCAAGTCCTACACAACTGGCAAAAGGTATTTCAAATACACTGAAATCGCATTGCTGCCAACGACCGAACATCCAAAATGATCACACACACGCAGACCGTCACCACCGCCAAAAGAATCCTCTGACGAGGACTTGCCCACTATCAGAATCGAACTGATGACCTTATCATTACTAGTGATACGCTCTACCACTGAGCCAAGCGGGCCACGAGGCAGATGGGGATCGTCTGCTTCCTTGGCGTTGAGGGCGGCGGGCGGACCATATGAAGGTTCCAGTTGCGATGGAACACGACTCGAGTTGGCTCCATCGAATGTGTCTTGTCCTTGGGGTGATCCACGCCTAGCGCTTGTGGTGGTGGACACCGGCACCCTAGGGGGGGCGGTGAGGGCCGCAAAGATGTGTTGTTACGGTAGTCTCGAGCGTGTCTCCGTTGCGATGACAGTAAAGGGAATACTAGCTAACCATCTTGATTGGATATCTAAGAGACTGGAAGAGGGCTGTTTCTACAGTCTTCAGGGAACTTCCCTTGTCAATTGATATCGCGGTGCTGAGGCCGGCCTGAGTCGAGGCGTGGACCCTGAATGCTTATTCAGCAGCGGAATGCAGGGCCCGATGTCGAACCCCTGGCAGCGGGATCTGAAAATGTTCGACGGCAGTCCCCGGGCGTCTGCGATGACATTCCCGATCCCGAAATTTGGAATCACTCCTCCACAGTCGCGTCAAAAAAACCCGATTAGAAATCCCGCCTTTTTTTGTCCTAGTCTGCGCCGGACCGACTGAACAAGCCGCTATAAACTAAATTATAGATCTATTGTCAACCGGCTACTCTTTGCAACTAACAACCATCCCAAAAGCCGTCACGCTGTTTTCCTCCAAGTTTCCACGCACTCTCCGCGCCGGCGCATCTGGTCTCTCAGTCGCGGCGATAGCAACCGCCTTCAAGCAAAACACAACCCGCCCCAGCGAGCTCCAGTCCATCGGAAAGAGGAGCATGCATAGCAAGATCGTCATCATCGGCTCCGGCCCGGCTGCCCACACGGCGGCCATCTACCTGGCCCGCGCCGAAGTGAAGCGTAAGCAGCATTCGAGCCCCTCCACCTCAGTTACCCCTTCGCGCACATGCTAACAGTATATCTCCAAAACCAGCCGTCATGTACGAGGGCTTCATGGCCAACGGCATCGCCGCCGGCGGCCAGCTCACCACCACGACCGACGTCGAGAACTTCCCCGGCTTCCCCGACGGCATCGGCGGGCAGGAGCTCATGGAGAACATGCGCAAGCAGTCGGAGCGGTTCGGCACCGAGATCATATCCGAGACGGTCGCGAAGCTCGACGTCACGTCGCGACCCTTCCGGTACTCGACGGAGTGGAACCCCGAGGAGGAGCACACGGCCGACGCCGTCATCATCGCCACCGGCGCGTCCGCGCGGAGATTAGGCCTGGCCGGCGAAGACAAGTACTGGCAGAACGGCATCTCGGCCTGCGCCGTGTGCGACGGCGCCGTGCCCATCTACCGCAACAAGCCCCTGGTCGTCATCGGCGGCGGCGACTCGGCCGCGGAGGAGGCCATGTTCCTGACCAAGTACGGCAGCCACGTCACCGTGCTCGTGAGGAAAGACAAGCTGAGGGCCAGCACCATCATGGCGAGGAGGTTGCTCGGCAGCCCCAAGGTTACCGTCCGGTTCAACACGGTCGGTGTGGAGGTCAAGGGCGACGACAAGGGGCTGATGAGCCAGATGGTCGTCAAGAATGTCGTGACGGGCGAGGTGGAGACGTTGGAGGCAAACGGCCTGTTTTATGCCATCGGCCACGAGCCCGCGACTTCCCTTGTCCGAGGCCAGGTCGACACGGATGCGGAGGGATATATCATGACCAAGCCAGGCACCACGCTCACGAGCGTCGAGGGTGTCTTTGCTGCTGGCGATGTCCAAGATAAGCGGTATAGGCAAGCTATTACCAGTGCAGGTGAGTGCCGCTCCTATTTCTTGTTCACAATGAATCACGCTAACCTTTTACCAGGATCTGGATGCATGGCTGCTCTAGAGGCAGAGAAGTACCTGGAGTCTCTCGAAGACCTGCCGGAATCCGAGGTGGAAGCCAAGAAGGGCAATCTTTAGAGCCGTTTGCTTATATGATAGACAAGATTTCACAATGCATTAGACAGGCGTCAAGCTATTTGTTCGCACTCTTTTTTTTTTCACCACATGTTTGCTGCTTGCTTCACCAGTAGATGCAGCTTTTCGGTCCTTCCTCCGTGAAGCAATCATCTGATGCGTTCAATCTCAATATAAAATTACTTCCCCGCTTAACGAAGGCACCCCAGCGACTTGCCAAGTCCGTCTTCCTTTCCTTTCTACCTTGCTTGGCTGCTTCACTATCTTCTGGAGACTGTCGCTCGGCATCCTATCTTACCAACTCCATATCTCTCTTCATCGTCACACAACCAACAACATGTCTGGCAAGGGCTACTCGATCAAGAGCTCCGGCACCAACCGAGAGGTACGAGCTCTCCGCCATTCAACTAGAAGCGAGCTAATACCATACTGACGTCTGAATGACAGGGAAACCACTACTGCGCGAGGGACTACGGCTCCAGCGCCACCAATTCTAACTCGTATCACTACTCCAACAGGTGAGTAGCTTGCGTCTTTCGGTCGCGCGCGCTGTCATACAGCCCGGGTCTACGACATGACGGATCGCTAAAGAGCAAAAGGGATGGCTCCTATTACTACTCCAACCCAAGTGGCAGCACCTACTACAACAACGGCCAGGGCCAAGCTTACTACACCCCGCCCCCGGCCTCCGGCGGTTCTTCCGGTAACACCCAGAGCGGTGCCGGTAACGGAGGCAAGTAGACGGCCCAGCGGGGTGCAGGAACCAGCAGTGAGCTGCGCCATCTGACACCAACATGGCGGTGTACTGTACGTCTGGCAGAGCGACGGCAGCTGGTCCTTAGCCCTTGGAAGTGAGGTAAACTCTGTGTTCGACGGGCGACGCCAAGGTGACTGTCACGACGGGATAATTCGAAACTCGGGTGGTCTGGATTCAGGTGCCTGGCCAGTGGAAAAGGGTCGGGCCAGAAGTACCAGTCAATAAAGTTTATTCTGAGGAACTCCCTATAATTGGACGATCTGCTTCCTCGAGTTTCGTTTCTCACTCGTGCACCTCCGGTTCACAGTGTAGCAGTTCGGCTCAATTTGACTTCTCAACAGTTCAATTGCTGTTTCAACCCTAGGTTGGAGAGAAGTTAAATGCTATGTTACCAGTGTAACACCCAAAAAGTCAGAACTCCTCTAGAAAGAAAAAAAAAAAAAAAAAAAAAAAAAAGACTCCAGTCTCCCGACTACCACCTCTCCTTGGAATCTCCCAGGTGGACTCCCATTGATCCTCTTCACGCACTTCTACCGATTTCATGTCCAGTGCTACTCCCATGGCGCTCGGAACTCTGTGAAGATGCAGTCAGTCAACCGAACGCCCTCATACACCAGGCGGTCACTCTTCCCACCTACCTGGGGATGCGGGCACCGAACGTGCACCGAACAGCTTTGCCCAGAGAGCTACCCAGGTGTCCGGCCAGTCCGCCTTAACCCGCGCGGCTGTGTCGTATGCCGCCGCAAGACCTCTCTCAATGTCGGCACAAGTACCTCTACGGCGCTGAACATGGTCCACCAAGTCGGGCCGGGTCGGGAAAGTCAATCCGCAGTTGGAGCAAGCGTTTTCATAGACCTCGTGGTGCGCTTTCACGTGCTCCCTGCCAGAACTATTGTTAGACACGGCAGTATGCCACTTCGAAGACTGTGCAAGGTGGCAGCTTACACGACTTGCTGGATCGTCTGAAAAGATTCCGAAGCGCAGCTCGGGTGACGGTCTTTGCTGAACTCCTCGGGATCGACTTTTCGAAAGGGGCAGCTGTAGCCCTCGGGAGGGGGCTGCTCTGTGCGTCGAGTGCTCATCTTGAGATGTTTGAAAGCTTGTGTGACTGGCTGATGCTGTTTCTTGGTCTGACGATGAGCTTGGGTTAATGGAGAGTTCAAGGATAGTTGAAGGGGTGAAGAGCTGCCCCTTTATATACTTGCTCGACACTGGCGGCGACCTGGCTGTTTGGGGATTCATTACATGGTGGTCTAGGCATTGCTAGTCTCTGAACAAAGTCTGCCGTTGTTATGACTGCCTGATAGCTGCCCACACTCACTGGTCGTCCTCGCACGTTCGTATCCCGAACGCGGGCTCAGATCGTGGAAGAAGTCGTGGTTCATGGGGTCCTTGCACAGCTGGAGTACAACTCAAGTGTATTCAGATGTAGATTCATCTCATTAGACTCGGGTAAGTCGAGGCTGGTCATATTCACTCTGAAGGCAACGGCATAGTCCAGTCGAGTTTGTATCTGCTTGATACTGCTCAAGGCCAGTTGGGCTGGTGCCATGATTCATGAAGGCGATTCTTCGCATTTTGCAAGTCGCCAAGATCCGTGAATAGCCCCGGACTTGCGACAACTGATCGATGATTAATAAGACTTAGTAGAAAAAGCTAGACAACAGTGAAAGATTACTTTCATGTACCATGGATCCCTTAGACAATAGAATCATCTTCCTCATCTTGACCAGCTGTTGATCTCAGACCTGGACATGTGGTGCAACCTGATATAAGGAGCCTGGAGTACTTCTGCAATCTGCAGTGCTGTGTTGGAAGCATATCTGGCAGAACCTCTTGGCAAATCGACCTTGCACAGTAAAACGTTATCGACATCCGAGTAGTACATGAAACTGGTATTCGATACGCGATATCAATAACAATGTCCCGGGGTCCCCACAACCACAGCGAAGACACCGTCTCTGACAGCGTCGACTCCCCATGTGTCAACTCTGACAGTGTCGAATCCCAACGTCGAGCCCCGGCCGGGTCGGCGTCTGCACTGGCCCCTGACCCTGATCAAAGCAGACCACATCCTACCACGGTGGTATCCAACTGGTTGCCACAAATAGAGCACGCAGAAGCGGATCGCGACTTAATCGAGGACCCCTTGTCTCACGGGTACAGCTGCCCCTACCGCAAACGTTACCCTGAGAGGTTCAACGAGCACGACTATCCATACTGCGCTATGGAGAGTTATGAGGATATGAAGGAACTCGTGTAGGTCATTCCCCAGCATGCATTTGTATCAAGCGAAAGTCCCAGAAAAATCTAACGTTGTGCTGGTAGGTGGCATATCCAGTCAGATCATGCACGCCGTAACTTCTGCCCCCGCTGCTGCCGGGATTTCCGCACCGAGGATGCTTTCCGGACGCATATAAGGAGGCAGACGCCTTGCGAACTTAGCTCCAAGCCCTTCGACCCCGAGGACGGCATCAATTCAGCCGTAGAGAAGGAACTTGAAGACAGGAAACGTGAAGGCGTCCTGGAATGGGAAGAGCTGTGGGCGATGCTCTTCCCGGACCAGCCACATACGTTTTGGCTGCACTCTCCAGGCAAGAGTAGAGACCAGCCTTGAAGGTGCTCGGGAGGTCTTGACTGACTGTATCACAGCCTTCGTACCGCCTGGGGGCTGGAGAGCAGGTATGGAAGGGGACGACACGGACCGGGAGGACATGGACACAGAAGGCTACGACATGAAGGGCATGGCATGAGACAAATCGCGCCAGAGAGACGGAAACTTGAGCTAGAAGACTTGAGGTAGAGAGAATACCATAGCGATAGAATGTTTCAGCACTGAACGAGAAGAATCACCATTCAGTATATCTCCATGCCCTGAATTTCGCATCGAACCGTGTTGGTGACACGGAGGAAGCCGGCTTCCAGTGAAAGCGCGTCCCGAGACTCGACGTCGAAACTAGAAACGTTGTTCCGGAAGTGGGGTATCTGCCGGGGTGCGCACCCGGCGACATGAAGCCGACAATCTCGAACAGAATGGATGCCGAACCACCCCGCCGGGAGCCCCGCATTGGCACGTCCCCGACGTCCCAGTTGGAGTCTTGAAGAACCTCCAGCTAGCGCTGCTTTGCAAGCAGTCACCAGTACGTAGGAAGCGCTTTTGCCGGTGATTGAGGCATTGATCACAAAGCAGGCGTGAGGAATCATAAAATCAGGTACTGATGATGATGGCGCACTCAATGTCTCGGAACATTGTAAAACTCCATGGTCAGCTTGGACAAGCTTACCAAAAAGAACAGTGCAAGGTACCACTGCAGACATGGTAAGCTAAAACCATGCCCACTTCCCGCCCGCCATGCGGGGGATCAGCTCGCGGGGATTGCTGTGCCCCTTTTGGGGTGCGGTTGGTGAACCCGGTTGGTGATAACTCCGACCTGGGGTAGATCCTTGCCGAGTGGGCAGCGATTCCGCCATGTCTCCATGTATATGACCCAGATGTTCGTCCTCGCTCCCACCTGCGGCAGACGTGGAGGCGAATCCTGCATGCGACTGCAGTCACCGCGCTAGACCCTGAACTAATTTTTCTTGCGCCAAAAAGATCTCCAGGACAGGAGGAAGTCAAGAACTGTCACGAACGAGGAGAACGGCAGATATCCCACAAAGTCGAAAGGAAGGCGGCAGAAATGGGCTCCGACAACAGAAACGACGCCGGAGAGGCAAACGGCGCCAGCTACTCTGTTCCGTTCTTCATCAACGGCGAAGAGGTCCACCCAGCAACGAAATTCGACGTCACCTCGCCAGCTACCCTCAAGGTGTCCCACCAGTGCGGCGCCGCAACAAAGGCCGAAGTCCAAGCAGCAGTCGACGCCGCATCCAAAGCCTTCGTGACATGGAAGAGGGCGCTCCCCAAGACGCGCAGGGATATCTTCCTCAAGGCGGCCGAGATCATGGAGAGGAGGAGGGCGGAGCTGGTCGGTTACATGATCGCCGAGACGGGCGCTTCCGAAGGCTGGGCCCAGTTCAACATCAACGTCGCGAAGGATCTGATCATCGATGTCGCTGGTCGCATCGCGGGGCTTGAGGGGTCCTTCCCCGCGACCGAGGACGAGAACACCGGTGCGCTGGTTCTCAGGGAGCCGTTTGGCGTCATCCTGGCGATTGCGCCTTGGTAAGTCGCTTACTGTTCTACCTCGACATTCCATAGTGGGCGGCTAACAGTGGTGCAGGAACGCACCGTACATCCTCGGCGCGCGCTCGGTCATCTTCCCCATCGCGGCGGGCAACACGGCCATCCTCAAGGCCTCCGAGCTCAGCCCGCGGGTGATGTGGGCCATCTGCTCCGTCTTCCACGACGCCGGCCTCCCCGCCGGCGTCCTGAACATGATCGTCCACGAGCCCTCGGCCGCGGCCGAGATCACTCGCAGCCTGATCGCCGACCCGGCCATCAAGAAGATCAACTTCACCGGCAGCACGGCGGTGGGGCGCGTCATCGGCCGGCTCGCGGGCGAGCACCTGAAGCCCGTGCTGCTCGAGCTCGGCGGCAAGGCGCCCGCCATCGTGTGGGAGGACGCAGACCTCGACAACGCGGCCAAGTGGTGCGCCATCGGGTCCTTCTTCAACTCGGGCCAGGTGTGCATGGCGACGGAGCGGATCCTGGTGCACAAGAACGTGCGCGCCGCGTTCGAGGACAAGTTCAGGGCCGCGATCGACCTCATCTTTGGCGGGGAGCAGGACGCGCCGGTGCTGATCCACGCGCCGTCCGTGGAGAAGAACAAGAAGCTCATGCGGGACGCCATCGCCAAGGGCGCGAGGGTGGTATATGGCGACGTCGACGCGGAGGAGGCTACCAAGACGCGGCTGCGGCCCATCGTCATCGCCGAGGTGGGCAAAGACATGGACATCTACCAGACGGAGAGCTTCGGGCCCACCGTGTCTCTTTTCGAGGTGGAGACGGAGGAGGAGGCGCTCAGGATCGCGAACGACACGGAGTACGGCCTCTCATCAGCCGTGTTCACCGAGGATCTGAGGAGGGGACTGAGGTTCGCGAGGGAGATCGAGACCGGTGCCGTGCATATCAACAGCATGACTATCCACGACGAGAGCGCGCTGCCGCACGGCGGTGCGAAGTCGAGCGGGTATGGGCGATTCAATTCGATCGGCCTCCATGAGTGGGTGAGGACGAAGACGGTTACTTTCAAGTACTAGTCGGAAGTGTACAGTCTATGTTGCAGGTTTTGTTTTATGAGCGGAATATGACGTTCAAATAAGCTTCACGTCAGCTCTACCTAGGTAGATATCGCCTGCTTTACTGACTTCCAAGCCTGTCGTGTTACCGATTCGGTTGTCTGTATCCACTGACCGGAACGACGACTAGCACATATGGATAATCTAAGAGCCTGTTTGACTTGCTCTAGACCTAACACGTCGTTAGCAGGCGCGAACGATCTGATACGGTATTACTTGAAAATACAAAATAGGATGCGGCGAGTCTGACAGCGCCTCGATATGAGAAAGACAGGAGATTTCACTACACAGGAGCGACCCTAACCCTAACCCTACGTTTTATGAGACGGAAGTAACTCCGTCCAAAATGTGGGGTGCATTTCAGCGAGCCTAAAAAAGTGGACCGGGCTTCTTGCAGTGGTGGTGCGCCGCCACAGGCAGGAGCTCCCTCCATTCAACCTCGGCTGTTTCCTGTTCATGACACCACTCTGTGCCGAGCCTCTGCAACCAACGCTCCTGCCTGGGTTCAGCCGTACCCAAGACTCTCGGGCGAACAGGTACCCGATAAATACCACACACCGACGATGCTGATACGACATTAGTTTTCTCACCCGCCCAATGCTTCCTCCCCCGCCAACATGAGCAACAGCACCTTCGCGCAAGCGCAGCAGCGCCTGGCCGCCCGCCGCCAAGCCCGCGAGGCAGAGGCCCAAGCCCGCGTCGCCGCGCAGCAGTCGGCATCGCAGCTGCGCGCACGCATAGCCGCCACGCAGTCCCCGCTGCTCCGACGCCTGGGCGACTCGACCCTGTCCCTCTGGGATGCCATCTCGTCCCGCGAGGGCACGCGCCCGGCCTTCCGCGTCGGCCAGGTCGACGCCGAGCTGCTGGACGAGGAGCTGGTGAGCCTGCTCCAGGGCCAGGTCGGCGAGGCGCTCAAGTACTTCGGCGGCGTCGGCGGACAAGGGAGCACGATAAAGGACGACTGGGAGGCCGAGATACTGCTCGCGCTGCGGGCCGTGCTGTTCAAGCTCACGGTGTGGGACCACGACGCCACGTACGGCGCCGCGCTGCAGAACTTGAAATACACGGACGCGAGACGCGATGTCTCGGTGCTGGTGCCGCCGAGTAAGTGGCAGAAATCGATATACGGCTTGGTCACGGTCGGCGGGAAGTATGCGTGGACCAAGTGGGAGAACTGGCTGCTGGACCAGGATAACGGGTTCGACGAGCCGAGTCCGACGGTGCAGAAGCTGTCGCGGCTGTCGTCGACCGTCTCGACTATACATGCGGCCGCGGCGTTTGGGTCTTTCTTGGTCTTCCTCTCACACGGACGCTACAGGACATTGTTGGACAGGATCTTAAGGATGAGGTTGGCCCCCCCGACCAGCCAGGTCAGCCGGGAAGTCTCGTTCGAGTATCTCAACAGACAGCTCGTATGGCACGCGTTTACAGAGTTTCTGCTCTTCGTCCTGCCCCTCGTCGGAATCAACAGATGGCGGAGGTGGCTCTCCCGGACGTGGAGGAAGACGAAAGACATCATGAGCACGGGCCAGGACGCTGACGCCGGAGAGAAGAAGGGCGAATACGCGTTCCTGCCGGAGCGGACGTGCGCGATATGCTATCAAGACCAGAACTCGGCGACGAGCGAAAACGAGATCCTTGCTGCGGCGGCGGGCGGTGCTGGCGGAGTCGTCGGCTCGGCACAGACGGATATCACGAACCCTTACGAGACGATACCGTGCGGCTGTGTCTACTGCTTCGTCTGCCTGGCCACGCGGATAGAACGCGAGGAGGGCGAGGGCTGGACGTGTCTCCGCTGCGGCGAGACTGTCAAGGAGTGTAAGCCGTGGAACGGCGATGTACTTGAACCTCCGAAGAAGTCTCCCAAGACGAAGACGGTTGGTTTCGCGGACGATGTCAAGGACTCGACCTCCGAATATGGGGAGGGCGAAGAGAGCTCGAAGGTGCTTGTCGAGGTACCTGAGGAAAGCACTGTTGATTTGGCCGCGGAGCGCAGAGACAGCGACCGGAACTCGTCCAGTGACTCGGACTCGGAGGCGTATGAGGAAGAGGAGGATGAGCTGGGCGAGGATGTTGGAGAATAGTGGGTTGCATATTGCGCAGACCAAGATGCTCGCTATGCGTACTGGCCGTCTAGGACCAGGACATGTCCCTCGGGGATCCTGCCACAGATGTTTAAATCTTGCTAACACATCTATTTTATGCGCGATTAAGAGGGAGAAAGGCTCGCTCTTGACCTATGATGTTATGCAATCCAGTTTTGTTACCGCCCGCCGCCCCCGTGGAATGAATCTTTCCGCATGCGATGATTGTACTGTAGTATTGGCGTACCTGAATCATATCGGCCACTGGTGTGGGTGTGGCCAGGGGCATCCTTGCAAACATGGCACCGGAATGGCCCGTGTACCCACCCGCCAACACAGCAGCGAATCATTCGGGTTCCTGCATTATCTCGACTTCCTCTCCTCCCATGCGTCACCAAGCATTTCTGCACTCCAGCTGTATATATGACAGGCGCCGCTCGAAGGATCGAATGCACATAGCAAGGTCATGACAAGGCGCTAAGAGGAGCTCAGCCGGGCTACGGCCATTTTGCTCTTCATCAGGGATCCTGCTGCGACACCTCCCGAGAAGCCGGCTCCCATCAACTCTACCAACTCTACCAAAACATCGACAGCGTGCTGATCGCAATGCCAAACTTCTTCTCGTTCCAACAAGGCTCCGAAACCAACCAGGCTCGCCTCAACGCCGCCGAATCCTCTCCTCTCCTCGGCCGGTTCCGCGCCGTTCCGCGCCCGCAGCAACCGGGACCGTCCGGTCTATCACCTCGACGTTCACGGTCCACGAGTGCGGCACAGCTCAGCCTCCTGTCGGCAGGATACCGCGGCAGTGTGCACGTCGGGTACGGCGCACTGCTGACGGCCGAACTAGAAGACCAAGAAGATGACGACACCGACGACGAGGCCGACTATTATGCCAACGATGGGAGGTGGGCGAGATTTGCCTGGTGGAGCAGGAGGTTATGGAGGAAGGCGGAGGACACGTTCGTCACGCCCAAAGCCGTGGCTGTGAAGCGGCTGGTAGATCTCTGGTGGTCGAGGTGGACTGTGTTGGTCGTCTTTCCGGCCGTGATGGCCGTGGCATGGTGTGCGGTCCCGTTCCCGCAATACCCGCTGCCGGACGACGACAATGACCTCGCAGACGAGCCTCATAACCCGGAGCACGGCGGCCACCGAATACCCGCACACGGAGAGCCACGGGTTCAGGTCAACTTCTGGTTCTTCCTGTTCGTCTACTACGGCTTCTACAACCTAACCGCCCTGATGTGGATAACCAAAGTCTTCAATCTCTACAGCCTCAACTGGTGGCCGCAGTCCCTCGGCTTCCCGGTCACCATCTCTGCTATCGCGGTGCTCTCGCTCGCCGTGCCCATACCGATCTACCTCATACCAGAGACGCACTGGCTGACCGTTCACAACACCGCGTGGATCTCTTGGACCTTCATCATAATGGCCATCCCGGTCCTCATCGCCTTCGGCATCCTAATGACCAATCAGCGGCACCTCGGTCTGCGCCACAGCCTCTCCGAAACACAGCGCATCTTCACATCGTCCTGGTGGACGGGAGAGCCCGATACCATCTCCCGCCGCGAGTCGCGCCGCCGAGCAGGTCTTAACAGCGGCTCCTTCGACCCGAACCTCGACCCGTCCTCCCTGACCTTCGACGAGTCGGCCCGCCGCCCGGTCTCCCTGCCCGTCAGGATGAGGCGCCGCTGGCTGCCGGCCTCCTTCGTCCGCTTCGTCTGGTTTTGCTGCGCCCTCTTCGTCGGCCTGCTCGCGTACGTGATAGGAGAAGCCTACGCCGAGATCTACCTGCGCACCCTGCCGCACAACAACCTCGAGACCATCGTCTACGTCTATGGCTGGATCGTGACGGTGTACCTCCTCGACGGCCTGACGGGGTGGATCCTGGGCGGCAACGAGGGCGAGCGGGTGGGCAGCTACCCGCTCAGCTGGATCTTCAAGCTGTACTTCATGCTGACCTACCAGACCTACGTGCGCGCGCTGTACGCCCGGCTGCGCAGTCCCAGCCAGTTCGTGCTGCTGCAGGTGCTGTCCAGCACGGGCCTCATCATCGTCACTCCCTTGCTCATGTCCGCGCCCTTGCACTGGTTCCTCGCCGTCACGGGTCTGAACGGGCAGACCTACGACTCGTACCAGAAGATGTGCGTGCGCAACGTCTTCATCCGCTTCCTGGCCGAGAACGCGAGCATGCTCGCCTTCCTGGGGAGCGTGGTGGTGCTGCACTTCGGCGCCAACAAGGACGTGTACCCTTACTTCGCCTTCGACGACGAGGAGGGTACGGGCGACGACGTGTACAACTTCGGGCTGACCTTTTACGCCTCGTGCATCACCTGGGCGTGCGAGCTGGTGGCGAGCTTCGTGGTGGCCGGGTTGATACAGTGGATCTACGGCGTGAGCGTCGTCACCGAGGGGAAGCTGGACCTGGCGGTCTGGCCCGAGCTGCTGCCTACCAGCGTTGCGGTCATGCTGCACGTGTTGCAGAACATGATCTTTTCGATTATTAGGCTGCAATTCCGATGAGAGTCGGGTACGATATGGAGATCCCTGGCAGCGGCGACGACCATGGTGGATGGCCGGGGAATGATGGAATTTGATAGAGGTGAGATTCCCAGACACAAAACTGAGCCAGTTGAGTGGTGTTACG
Organism: Coniochaeta sp. PK30-01; assembly: GCA_023628855.1. Classification (NCBI taxonomy): domain Eukaryota; kingdom Fungi; phylum Ascomycota; class Sordariomycetes; order Coniochaetales; family Coniochaetaceae; genus Coniochaeta; species Coniochaeta sp. PK30-01. Next base: position 62,867 of record JAMAJW010000023.1, on the reverse strand, counting down.
GTCAGAGCCGGGATGTCCCTCGGAGAACCAAACCAACGGCTGAGTTGTTTGAGGTGCAGACTAGAGACGCGTTGCTGTCTTTGTTCCATTTAGCAAGATACCCCCCTTCGCATGGCATAGAGAGTCGCTGGAGAGAGGCCGGACTCAACGAGCATGATACCCCCTGTTTTCTGCACCGTTACTAGATTAGACATATGTCCTTCTGTTGTTCGCTACAATAATGATAATACCAAACGTCAAGATGCATCTGAAGGCAAGCAGCAGAAGTACGAGGCACTTAGTCCAGCCAGTCTTGGACATGTCCACGTCAAGAAGCCGGGCTACGAGATAAGCTCACACCCGTTGCTGTCTTCCCTCCGCCAGTTTTCGGTCCCTCATTGAATGCCAGTCATTCGAGGGAAGAAGCTCAGCATGCCGTCCCCCCACACTTGCTCTCTAGACATTGAGTGATATTACTCGCGGAGCTGCATACGTGCCCAATCATTCCGATGCCCAGTATCTTTTTCCGGCCTCGTTATGCATGAATGGCCTGATTCTCTATGACGAGTCTCTTGTTATTCAGCACTGGCAATGAGTGACTGGCGATTTTGAGTTCGCCTTAAGTTTATCAACAATCAAGCATCTAACTGAAGCTCCGAGTCCCTTGGAAACACTAAAAGACCTACGATATTCAACTATCTAGTTCAGATTGAAGACAGAAGTCAGGGAAGTGAATCTGCCTTTGATTACAAGTATGGAAACTCAGGCTCAGGGCCAGTCTTCAGGTCACACAACAATAGATACAGCGCGCAATGTCGAGCATGCAACTCAGACCTCAGACCCGGCTGCTCAAATAGGTGAGCCATGAAGATCCCTCGGATTGACTTGCAATAAGAATGCAGGTTCGGAAGGAGACAGAATACAATATGATAAGAATTACTAAAGAGAACGAAGACAAGCAGGGAGAAGTGGAGAGGGAGAGGGGATCTCGTGAGGGATCTCGCAGGCGACGCCGTAGAAGATCTAATGCGCGACGCCATAAGAGATCTCCGAGCCCGTCTACGTCCAAGGATGAAATCGATGAGGAGTATGGAAAGACACTCTCGGGTGACAAGGAGGCGAGAGCGCCAGCGAAGATTAAGGTTCTGGTTCTTACATTCGAGTTCACAGACCTTGATCTCGACGATGAGACAACAAAACTCTCGGAAGCATTTGGGCAAATGGGATTCGTCGTTGAGACCTACCGAATCCGAATGGTTGAGTCTTTGACAAAGCTTTTGGACAAGTTACGAAACTGGCTAGATCCCAATGTGGGCGGCAACACGACAGATAACACGACAGATACCCTGTATATCGTGTATTATCATGGTCATGGAGCCTGTGGAAGCAACAAAGAGCTCAGGCTCGTCAGGTAAGTTGTGTCCTCCAGCTTCTTATTATGTCTTGTTATAACATGATCAGTACTAACAATAAAAGCCACAATATGCCTGAGAGAGTTTCAGCTTTAGGGACTACAATATTCGACGTCTGGCAGAATAAGCGGTCGACTGAGGACATAAACGGGTATCTTAGGAGATAGAGGCGAGTCTCTCTAAACCATGATAATATCTCGGAATGCTAACGAAACTATAGAAGTCGTTTTCAGCCGGTGGTTCGGTTGGAGTGGAAGGTTCTCTACCAAGAGATCATGGGTGCTCAGTGCAATGCACTCATCATACTCGACTGCTGCAACGCTGGGCTTGGCGCTATCACTAGTGCCGAGGGAGCTGGCCAGACAATGCCGCGTAACAGATGGCGTAAGGAACTCATAGGAGCATGTGCTTGGGGAACCAGGACGAAGGACCACCTGGCTACGGCATTGCAAGAGGCTCTTGTCAATGGCCTCTCGGGGCCGAACAAGTCAATGTCCACGACCACCCTCGTCCAGGACATGAATACCAGACTGATCGCTCATTTCGGCGGTGAAGGGACCGTTCCGCAGGCGGTACACTATGTACTTGAGAGGACAGGGAAGTCGAAAATCGTTTTGAAACGGATTCCGAACACCGCATGACCGCGAGCACTGTATAACCGGCAGGCACTAGTCTTTATCGAGATATATCATTACTCTTCACGATATGACACACGCAAGCATAAGGCATCTGCTAACGTGCTCAAAATGCGCAGAGAAAATCCTCGACTGTTCCTAGGGAAGCAGGGTGCAGCTCGCACTCGGAGCGAATGATATCAGCCGCGTATTTGACTGTCAGCGGCCGAAGAGATGATCGTCGAGATAGGTAAATGCAGATTTGGGATCGAGAGAAGACTGACGAGCAAGTCGGTTGGGGGGTTTCAATGAGGAGAAAGGGAAATATATATGGACGTACTTGGTTTGGCATCTGTGAACGAGATTAGGTTGGGAGTGGTGCACGTTGCCGGATTTCCCCTAGCAAACCTTAACTTTAATGGCAACATTACACGACCGTTCTTTCGGAGCAAGCCAACTGCGAATCAACCCTACTACAATGCAGTGATATACCATCAAAAGTCTAGCGGGCAGTTCATCAATGGAGTTTGGTTGTCATTCATTCCCAGAGTCGCATTCCACCTCCATTGCTCCCTAGGGTCGGTCCACTCTGATGCGGGCTCCGAGTAGCATCGGGGGACCGAGTCATGGCCTGCCTGCCCTGCCCACTTTCTCCATACGTGGCCATCGCGTGCAGCAAGATAGGGACGCTGGGCGGAGCGTTACACATCAACCATGCATACAGTCTAGGTGCCGGAGTGGTTAACGGGCGGCCCTGCTATCTCGCAGTTCAGGCCGTGTCTTCGGACGCGCAGGTTCGAATCCTGTCCTCGACGATTGTTTTGCCGAAACTCGAGATAATTTTGCGAGATATCACACATCTGGGACACTTTCGGCTCGTCAACCTCCAATGGCTGTAATGTTGTTGCGGCTGGGCTGGTCTTGTCTATATGCTCAATGTGCAGTAGCCGCCTATATGTCTCATTTCGCACATGATCGAGCTCGCGGCACCTCATACCTACCTACGACTGCAAATATTGGCGCCACCGAGCTCAGCTGGAGGCTGCCGCGGGTGCCAGAGACTTCGCAATCAAGCCCACCCGATCCGCAATGATGATGTCTACCCCGGCCTCGGTCTGAATCTATCGTGTCAATTTCACGTTAGCCCTGCTCCCAGTCACAGCATGCCTTTCGTGCAGCACTCGACACGAACTCACCTTTATATTCTCCGGCACGTTGTTCAGCGTCCCGTACGTGGCGCACAGTAATCCCCTGTTCTTCACATACCCTACCATCCGCGGACAGAGCAAGATCGGCTCGCACGCGAAGACGACGCCGGCGAGGTTCCATCTCTGCGCGAACCGCACCGCGACATGCACGCTCGCGGCGCGGCGTTCCATGTCGACCATGGGCACTTTGCCGGCGTTGGTGATGAAGAAGACCGGGTATGCCTTCTGCTTTATGGACAGGAGCATGCAGATCTCGGGCGTGAAGGAGGAGAGCATGATCGGCCGGTTACGGCCGTGCTGGTGGATCGCGTCCAGGGCGACGTCAACGAAGGTGTTGAGCTCGATCGCCACGGGGGCCAGCCCTGCGTCTGTGGCTTCGTGGAGGCGGGGATACTCTGCTTTCCTGTCAGCGAAGTTCTGGGGGCCAGTGAGTCGAGACTGCCAGCAACGAACTGATCTCAATGTCGAAGCCGACGTGCTCCGGGACCTGGGAGAGAAGCTCCTTCAGCGTCGCGAACGAATCCTGGATAAAGTCCCCACGGGTATTGGGCTTGAAGCCTTTGTACTTGAAGTCCACCGTGTGCTTCATCCGATCCCGGATCTGGATCGCGCCCGCCTCGAAGTGGCCGCCCACCGACCGCGACCGCTTGCGTTTTCTTCTCGGCTCATCCCGCGATAGGCCTGGCCCCAGGACCGACAAGGGGTTGCCGTGAGGGGACTGGATCTCGCTGGCGTACATGAACTGCGCCAGCGTCAGATCGTGAACTGGGGCGTCTGTCCCTGATTCGCTCAGCGAGAAGTCGTGGAAGATCACTGCTTCGTGATCTTTGGTGACTTGGACGTCGAACTCCACGAACGACGCGCCGAGTTTCGCCGCCGAGACGAAGGACTCGACTGTGTTTTCGCCGATCTGGAGATACTCGTGTGTTTTCAGGTTCTGTCCCAAACCTCTGTGGCCGATGAGTGCCGGTGGTTGGCCAGCTCGGCGAGTAACATCCACCTTTCGTGGCGTCTGCAGGTGTGGGTAGTGGTTCGCGACCAGAAATGTGAAAGTCACAGTGCCTGACACGGCCATGGTATGCCAGTCGAGAATAGGAATCGTTTGCTCTCGGATCAGACTCTGGCGGCCGGGGCCGAACTGCCTGGTATTGCCCTCCAGCAGAGCAATCCCACTGCCTACCATCCGGTCCTGCCCGTCGCGTCCACCACCTAAGTGGATAACTTTGAACACCAGTTGTGGCTCGACTGCGGCAGGAATAGGAAAGATTAGTGGATCGTTGATCTGGTCATCCAGGATTGGGAGTTTCACCACGCGGGGTTGAGCTGTAGTCCCTGGCGCCGAAATCTCTAAAGCGTACGACAAGCCCTCGTGGATACTAGGCGTATATACCGAAGAGCAGTAGGAAAGGCTCACTTCGGTTACCACTTTATCCACGCGCTCGGTACCTAGGCTGGCGATGATGATTCTCTCGCCTTCTGCGCAATAGAGTTTCGGGTAGGCGATCCTCTGTGCTGGAGCCCGCGCAGGCCCGTCTGTCACGTCGCGTGGCCCGGAAGGCTCGAACAGGGCAGCAACGTCCAGATGACCGTTGAGTACTGCGTACTCTTTAGCAGTCCAGCCCATGTCATCGGTCCATTGCTGACTGAAATTGGAGCCCAGGAGACGTTTGACAATCTCGTACTCTCCCAGCGCGCATGCGTGAAACAGCGCGGTCCAACCTCGCCTGTCTGCAGTTTCAAACTCGCGGTTTTCACTGTCCGCGTGATACGAATCGGCGAAAGTGGAGGCGCCGAGCAGAAAGGACGTCGCTTGGGTATATCCCACTTGTGCAGCCACAGGAAGAGCAGTGAGACCTCCGGTAGTCCTGCCGCCCAGGAACACCAGGCTAAGGAAAACCTCGAAGTCGTCACCCCTAGTGTTCATCAGAGCAACGGGAATGAGCTCCCCCGCTATTTTTGGTATGTGTGGAAACCTTCGGGTGGCGGAATTGTTGAGCATAGCAACTGCCATGTTCCATACGGATTTCCCGTGGTTTTCCAAAACAGCAATATGGAATGGCGTCAGACCCTCAATGTCTCGAGGGCCGAATACTTGGCGCTGGCCTCGAGAGCTGTTCGATTCCAAAGGTCCATCCGAGAGCTGAGGTGCGTTCGAACCGGCATTTGTATCACCGTCACCCTCGAACGGTAAGAACATCTCCCAAGAAGCGTCGCCCGGCACGTCGTACGTCACGTCGTCCTTAGCAGCATAGTGTCCCGGCACGTCATACATAGCAGCATAGTGTCCCGGGCGCCGACCGAGATCGTCTTCTGCCAGAAGTACCTCTGAGAGCCGTTGTTTACAGGCCGCTAGAATCTCTCCCAACAGCTGAACGACGATCGGAACGTAATGTTGCCGGTGTGAACTTGGGTTGTGGCTCGAGTGCAACTCCCGCCCCACCGCGCGGATTGCCCATTTGATGACTTCGTGTTGGATGAGTAGCTCTTCAGGAGAAGGTAATAAGCGCAATAATGCTCTGGTCTGGTCGGGCTCGTCGAGTCTAAGCATGATTGAGTATCTCAACAGCTCGGAAGTCAGCTTTCGAATCTCCTGTCCGGACACCCCAGGCATGGAACTCGTGGAAGTCAGTGCCTCAACGACGAACGCAGAGTTACCGCTCTGCACAGCTTGAATAACATCGTCGGTAAATAGCTTGGACCAAGGACGTGGGAAATCGACCCGGGCGAGATATAAGGACATTCCCGATGTTGGCAGCGGAGGAGCAACTCCAGCCTTGGCGTCAGCCATCAAAAACCTAAGCCTTTCGAGTCCGCCAGAAATCTTATTATCGCATAGTCTCCGCAAAGCCTGGAATCGAGAGCCAATGATGCGGCATGACGGGTTGTCTGCTTGCTCGCGTCGTCCAAGTTTACCGAGGATTCTTTCCACTGCATCGGTATTGACCCTCTCCCACCACTGAAGCTTCTGCCAGTCATGTCGGGACTCGAGACATGCCTGGAGAATGAGGGCCAACTCGAATGGACATATCTGTGTGGGCTCTGGGATTCTCGGCGACTCAGCATCCAGACCGAACAAGTCGCACAGTTCTGAATCTAACGTCTCCAATATGTAAAGTCTCTTTGCAAAGAAGGACTGCAGCATCTGCAGACTGTCTTGCAGCTCGACATATGCTTTGCCAACTGCAGCGATGTCAACATCTGTGAGAGCAAGGACTGCTAGTCCATGAGCCTACCATCCGCCGGAGACTTGGCCAGCCGCTTTAGCAAGCTGTAGTCGACGTAATACCGGTGCCATTCCGGTATGATGCTCCGGTGGAAGTTATGCCCGAACCTCATGGTGCCGACGGCAAGGATGAGTCAGTTATCCTAGATTGTTGGCGATTCTCGGAGATGATAACGACGTATCTCTATGGGAGCTTGGGAACTGTCGTCGCTGCTTCACATGCGCTCGGACGCCTGTGATCCCCCGAGACTTCCGTACGTAAACTGACTAATATTCGGGAGCCCCAGTTGGGTTTGAAGTCAGCTACATACTGGCCATTTGGTTCCATAGGGCCAGCCGTTGGTGTCCGATAGCCTTGGAGATACTTTTATAGGGCATGTACCGGCGCAGATATGCATCGGTGGAATATACTGCCTTCAGTTACCGTGCAAGTCTTTCTGACGTTTCGACGACGGGAGGCTCTTTATTGAGCTGAAATCCAGGGACTTCGATTTGCCAAGCCTTTTCAGGGGTAATGTGCGCGGCGCTACCGCCGGGACGAGCCGCTGATGCTAGTGGTTGGCTACGACCCCTGACCCCACTCTTTATCCATCATCAATTATCACGAACCTGGGCTCTTTTCCAAATCTTGGGAGCGAGGTTACAATCGATCAGAGCTCTACATGTACTGGCTTTCAGCTCCAATGTGCGAAGTCGGGGAGAGACCGAACATCACGACGACTAAGTACTGACACCCGACTTTGGAGCGCTAGCATAGTTGTCCTCGACTTCGGATTGACCCAGGAAACACAGAGATATCTCACAAGTGGGATCAACTTTCACTAGCCAGATCAACATGAACTACTGGAAGTGTCCCAGTCTCAGTCAGCTCTCTGCTCGTCTATCCGAAGACAGGGGATCAAAAAGGGGGCGGGTATCATTGCCACGAAAAACCATCTATTCGTATTAACTCCAGACTCCGAGACTAACCTACCGTGTATTTCTTGTTGTCTTGGTGTCCAATCTATGCGTTCCTGCTAATTTCTGTGTTTTTAAATTTCTCACCTTTTTTTAATCACATATTTACCTTACCTCGGTCATTTACTTACCTGTGGCAGGCCCGCACGGAGCAAAACAATGCTGCGAATGCAATCTCAAGGCTCATAGGGAGGCGGCGGGTCAATATCCCACTCGTTGCGCTCATGAGGCTGAACCTGCCAACCCTCATCGTCCAGCTCGACTTGCGAAGGACGCCGCGGGCGGGCATTGTTCCATCCCGCTATAGCAGGCGGCGGGTCGTCGTCCCGTACCATCCGGGCCGCGTTCGCTCGCGAATACGGGTTTCCCGCCGCCCGGCCAAACTCGTCCTGGGCAAGCGGCCGTGGGGAGTAGTCCTGGCCCGCGTTGTGATGGACCGCTGGAGAGACCCCGACGCGAGACCTCTGGCGATCGGCCTCCTGGTACGGCACGTGGTTCGGGTAGGACCGGTCCGCGTGGCGATGACCCGGTGCAGGGATCCTGGAGAGAGGCTCCTGGTAGTTGTCGTCTTGGTAGAGGAAGGGGTTGTTCGGCGTCATGCGCGGCTGCGGGCGGGAGGTGGTGTTGTGAGGCGGCGAAGCTTCCCGCGTATAGTACTGAGATGGGGCATGCCCGGGGGGTATCCGACGCGCAGGTGCGCCATGTCCATATGGGCTTTGGCCAAGGTCTTCAGAATCAAAATCATCAACCAGGTAACTAAATGGGTCGGGCCTATAGTCGGTGGGGGAGTCACGGACTTCGTAGTCAAAGGGATTAGGCCGGTCCATGGTCGTAGAATCGTGGACTTGGTAGTCGAAGGGGTTGGGCCCCCCGGTGGTGTTAGGGGGGATCCTCACTAACGGTTCATCTTCGTAGCCCGGTGAGTACCCTTGGCGGCCGCTGGCATACTCACCTCGACGAGTGTAATATCCACCAGACATGGTGTATTTGGTTGTCCCCCTGAAGTGATATCGGTAGCGGTCGCTAAGCTAAGGATTGCTGAGATGTGGGTATGAGGGACGTTGTTGGAATGGTGATGGTGATGTTGAGGGAAGACACCTGGACACCGTGACTCACAACACATTATATATCCAGATATATGGCTGTCTCGACAACACTGTCGAACAGATACCACAAAGAATGTTAGCAACAAGATGGTAGGCAGAGAGTGCCCGTGAAAAGGACTCGAAGGAGTCAGGGAAATCGATCCCATTGTTGGCAAAGCTACTAGTGAAAGGGACTCGATGTAGATAGATCAAGCAATGCTATTGTTGTAAGCTCCTTGTCCTCGCCATTTGAACTCGAGAGCCACACTGCTAATAATAGTCACGACAAAGAACGTATGCACACCACAATGTGTCTAAAGATCATGAAGAGCAACGACCGTTAGATCCTGGAAAGGGACAGCATTGCTCTTCCGGTGACCAACTGTCATCCAGGTCCTCTCAACATCGCTTTGTCTTACGTCAAAAGTTGTGGTCAAAAGTTGTGGGCTGTCTATAGGACTGCGTCGCGGGCCTCTCGTGGTGTAGCCTCATACAGATAGTATCGGCCGGTGGATGTCCACTGATGAATGCCCCCCCGAATAATGTATGTCAAAGGAAGCCATGAATATATCTTGGGTGGACTAAAATGGGTCAATTATTGGATGTGACATGTGCTGGTGTTTCTTCTTGATGATGAGATTGCTTTCGGCCCAGTGCATGGGAAGCTTATGGACGCGGTCGACGACTTTGATTCAAGGTAACAACACTCTTGGCAAAACTGTCCTCGAATGATTTGATTATGAGAGATGTTCTGGTTTTTTCTACCTTCCGAGTGCGTTTCTCCAGCCTCGAACCTCTCTAATCGTGGGCCTTGGCTGGGAGCCTCAGAGTTGTGTAGCTGCGTCGCTGGTCTCCTTAATTTGACCTTCACCCATCGTAGAAGAGAGACATGCGTCCCAATCAGTTGAAAACATTGGGAATGCTTTGCTAATCTCCACAGGATGCACCTCTTTCTGGTGTTGTTACCCAGTGTTGTCCAGGTCTGCATACAGCTCGCAAGCTAGATCAGGTACTCGTCTAAGTGTTCGAGATGTCGAAAATAGCCGTACAACCTACCAGCGGAGTAGACCTAGATCGCATATTTGAAACCAAAATAGAGAAAGATGTTGATATGTATCGGAAAGATAGATAGGAGGATAAGAATGATACGCTAATGCAACAGATCTTACATCTAGACACTGCATGTTAACCGCTGCCTTGTAAATTCCATGTGAAGATGGGGTCGAGGCGGCAAGATGCGGCATACCGCAAATGGACGAGACAGCTTGATATGTGGTCCACTGACATACCCGACCGACTAGACTTTCGTGCTTTTGCTCCGTAGCGAGATCTCCAAGGCGTAAGCGAGGGTTGCATGTCCCGTGTGTTGGCCAAGCGTTGGTCTAGGCGAGTGTGTCGACCAAAGCAAAGCGCATGGAAAATAGGTTATGTGTTGGGAGCCATCAGTTGCCGATGCAGAAGGGCGAGAGTTCAATCTATCTTGCGCGGATGACGGCGCGGATGGTGTTGTCGGTGTACGACGTTTGGGCAGCAGTTGTGTTCAGCGAAGCGGCTTGTCGTAGCTGACGGCCTGACACTCCGGTGCCGTATCAGAAGGAAACCGGCATCGTTATCTGGACGGGAGTTGTTTGCTGGCACCAACTCGGCACACGTCTCGTAGCACGGTCCGGCAGAGCAGTCGTCCCCCTTCCGAGGCCGCAGTGAAGAAGTCACGGATTTTCAAGCTGATCTACTGCGCACATGTTCCTGCGTCAGACATAGTCCTATTTCTGTCTGGACACGGAGGCAAGTCGACCATCCGGTACGCTGGCATGGCGGACCTCTTGAGGGTATGCTTGGTCTGCAACTGAAGCAGCCAAGGCAGTTCGCTTCTAAGAATGGTATTGTAGAATGCAACTCGAAGGCGGTGACGGCGATTTCGGGAAAGGAGCACAGATGCGTTAGGTTCATAACAGTGGGAACAGCCGATTGCACCAATAACGTCCCGCCGATGGTCTTACAACACCACCTGTTAATAGAGGTGCGCGTGGGGGTTGTAGACGTGTCTCTGTAGCACGGGTTGGTATGATTTGATCCGGCGTAGGCATGCTTGCTGACATCGCCGATTGACGGTGTGGACGTCTGCGACAGACAATTTGCCCATGTTTTGGCAGCTGGCCTGGATAGCTTCGCCGACAACAAGTGCTGGCACTCGGTTCGTTTACCCGAAACAATGGGCCGTCCGAGTTGCTCCGGTCGAAGCAGTTGAAGATGAAGCCAACTGTCCTCTCATGTTTCTGTTGGGGCGGTGAAACAAGAAGAGAAAAAGGAGGAGCCGCGAAGGTGAACGCAGTTATCATTACGTCTACACGTAAGGTAGACAGCCGGGTGCGGGAGCACCACTGTGTGAACGGCACAGGCATCGGCGTGACGCCATCTTGTCTGACCAGGCCACACAGCACTCACAATTGGGCATGCTCCCAGCTGCCCAGCAAGGTCCAACGGTGCCTGAGTTGCGGTGGGGGGTTTGGAACCGTTCAACAACCTTGAAGTCCAGGTTTGTGGTCTGATGGGCCGCCTGAAGTGGCCGGTGTTAATTGGGGCCGCAGGTTCTGTTGACGTCTTCATAAAGTGCTGTGGGCTCACCCTGTACCTCTTAAGAAAAGGAAGGTGACATATGCCGTATTCCACGTTGCATGTTTGCACCGCTAAAGTACGTAGCCGACGTTGACGCATCTGGCTGATCCAATATTCTGGACTTCGAGCTTTCAGAACGCCTTCTTCCTGGCAAAATCTGGGGAAGGACGCCGGCCAAAGGGAGGCGGCCCCTGCTCCGTGCCTCGCGGGAAGATTGTCCAGCTCTGGGTGAAGCAAGGCAAGAGCTCACGCCAATGGCGGGTGGTCAGTGTTCTGGAAGCCTCACGGAATGCGAACTGTTTGGGAGGGGAGCTGCAGCATTGTGCAGCTGCACTACATGTACATATACATGTACATACATTTACATGATGCATGCAACAGGCAGGATCGGACTTCAGCCCACAACAAGCGGGCCTGATTGTGAATAAGATAACATCTATGACCTCAGAACCTGAGATATCACTTTCTCTTGCGAACTTGGCAGTTTCCAAGGTTTTCTATAAACAAGAAACGCACCCCTATCCCAACCGACTTGAGTCAGGGTACCGGTGTTGATGTATCTGTACTGTGCCCACGAATCCAAGAATGCCCGCTATTGCTCTTGGTCCGAAGTGGGTTGCCAGGCTTAGCTTGCTCTTTTCGGGAGAGTGGCATGGTGGGGTAATGCATTTCCATCTTTATCCCACCTGCGTCGTCGGCGGTTTACCATTTGCTATTACACCGCCATGACATCCATGGCATCCAGTTGACAAGCCCCTTACGGATCGATCTGGGCCATAATCATGCATGGGACGGACCATGCTTCTGGACATGTCTCGGAGTGACGGAAGCGAACGGGCGAAACCTCAGGAGAAGAAAGGCCTCAGCCAGGTACGTACTGTGTTCCCCGCGCATGCGAGGGCGGTGAGTTTGGATTCCTTCCCGTCAGTCGCAGGTGAAAGGACACGGGCGACTTCAGGCAGGAGGGAGTGCGGCTAACAAAGAGAGGAAGGTGCAGATAAGCAAGCTGAAGTAAGGTGTGTTATCTCTGGCACGCCAGTCATAGTGAAATGGCGGTATCAGCTTGTAGCTTTGCACAGTAATAATAAGCCCAGCAGGCGAAAGGTGGTGACAAAGACCCGTGTCTCCTAGACACCATCCTGCAGCTGGCATCCTGATCCCGAATCTCCAACTCTTCCAGCTAGGGCCGGTGTGGCCCGAGAAGAGAGAACCTGAAGCGTGGATTGGACTGATGACGGGACCCCCAATCGACTTTTCCGGAACCCCACTCCCACCGTCTCTCTTAGCTTCTGACTCTTATCCTGACAAGGGGCCGATTGCACCGATTGCCTTTTTTTTTTTTCTCTCATCCCGACCTTGCGCAGCGTATCCGATTCACTCGTGGCCTTTCTCAACGTTCCGTGCCTCTTTCTCTTCGCACAACGTACACCCCAAGACTTTCGTGCTCACACCCCTCTCCAACGAAACCAAGTGCCTGCCTGTGGCACCAACCCATTCGTGCCTTACTATCCTAGATTACGCGAGAGAGAGAGCCTTTTCTTCTCTCCTTCCCTTCCTCCCCTCTTCCTTCCCCAACATGACCTCTACCTCCCACCACCAGTCCACGCCGCAGGTCTCGACCAGCTCCGAACAACCAGCTGCCCTCACCACATCCGAAGCCGCTATCCTGGCCAGCAGCAAGGCTACCGCCGCGCAAGATGCCTCGGGACGACAGCCCGCCTCCACCCCCGCCAGTGCCTCCGAACTCGCCAGTACAAAGATAAACCTGCTCGCCGCCCTCCGTCGCTTCCCCGACTTCCCCATCCCCGGCATCAACTTCATCGACATTCTGCCCATCTTCCAGAACCCCGCCACCCACAGGGCCCTCCTCCGCGCTCTCGAGCTCCAGATTCTCGAGTTTAGCGCCACGCCTGATATCATCGTAGGCCTGGACGCTCGTGGCTTCCTCTTCGGCCCACAGCTCGCCCTGCAGCTCAACGCCAGCTTCGTCCCCGTCCGCAAGCAGGGCAAGCTCCCCGGCCCCTGTGTCACGGCCACGTACGAGAAGGAATATGGCCAGGATTTCTTCCAGATGCAAGAGGGTGCCATCAAGCCCGGCCAAAAGGTCTTGGTTGTAGATGATATCATTGCTACAGGTAAGACATACAAACTGCAAAGCAGCATTTGTTATCTCCCTTGTCGCATCCGTTCTCGTACTGTATCTTGCTTTGGGTTCAGATAGCCTCAACTGCCGATCTCGGTAATCATCACGATGCTGACATACACGACTTTAGGTGGATCGGCTGCCGCTGCTGGCTCGCTCGTGAAGCAGCTCGGAGGCGACCTTGTGGGCTATCTTTTCATGCTCGAGATCCCCTTCCTCAAGGGCCGTGACAAGCTTGACGGAGTACACACCGTCACCCTACTCGAGACTGACGACTAAGCGCTGAACCGTATCTGATATTCGTCTTTCATCTTCTCTGACAACTTTCGCACAAACGCTGGTTGGGCACAGACATGATGAACACGCATAATCTAGACCTTCGAGCCGATCTTTAGGTTATTATGGACATATTGGCCCATTACCATGATCGGTTCTATTTGGGCAGGCTTTAGTTTCTGGTTTACGCTGTTGCTTTCGGACGATGCACGACGGGCATGTTCGTCGAGAGCTTGTTCCTGCTCCACCCTAATTACCAGTACTTCTGGTGGAGCTTACAGCCATAATCTTTGCACTTCAAGGCGTTTACGGATATCAAAAGGCACGGGATGGTTTACAGGCTGGGGAGAGTGGCAGCATATAGACGTTGTGTTTGGGGACAGGGTGAAATTGCGCATCTCGTTATCAGAGGGTTCGACGATGGTATTCACTATTCACCGCTCTACATAAAGAATCCATACAACTTGCTACTCGAACGCATCCCAGTCCATACAACATGCACAGATGGCTATGGTATTCAAGAACGCATCTTGACATCGATGAGAATGCGATCTTTTAATCCTGGCACCATAAGCACCAAGGTCTGACTGACACCCCGTACCCCAACACAGATTTACATGTACATTGACAAGCTTGACACCTCGCAATTAAGTTGCGGTGCCGTTGCAAGACTGAGTCCTTGCTTTCATATCTCTCCCAACACCAACATTAATTTTGAGGTGGAAAGGGACAGCGGTTGAGCAGAAAATAGACGTGACTCAGACTTGTAAACACATCTGAACTCGTCAGCTCGCCGTATTGGGGACGATCGCCTATATCCAAATTTGTCGCTTGAAATGCGCCCTTCACATTGACATGGAACACGGGAGAATGGTGGCAGCGTGGCGATGATGCTTAAATCCGAAATCCTAGCGTGAAGACACGCTGAAATATATAAAACCGGAAGAAAATTAGAGACAGACTACAACAACAGTATTTGAGTCTCCTAAGAATTGCGTGGGCAAATCCTCCAAGAAACAATGGTAGCTCAATCATCCCCCCTCCCGCAATGTTCCAGACTCCCAAACCCCTTGCTGACATCACCACCCAGGCCTCCTCCACAGCGCGCACAATAGCCCGGTACCAACACGACGCAGGACTGCGCGAGCTGGTCACGTCGGTGGTCTCCTGGCACAAGCTGGACGCGCTGGAAGAGACGGAGCGCAGCCTCTTCAAGACAGTCCTGGACACCAGCGACGGCGCCGTCGCAACACGAGAGACAATCTTCCACCCCCAGGGCGGCGGCCAGCCCTCGGACCGAGGCACGATCACCGCCCAAGACGACCCAGAGTTGCGACTGGACGTGAGCCTGGTCCGCAAGCTTCCCGGCGGCCACATACTGCACGCCGGGAACCGCGCGGGCACGTGCTCTCCGTCGTCGTCGTCGCCGCCGTCGCCGCTCTTCCGGGCGTCCCAGCCCGTGGTCCTCAAGATCGACAGCGCGATCAGGGACTACCATTCCCGACTGCACACGGCGGGACACCTCATAGGTCTCGCGGTGCGGCGGCTCGAGGCGGCCATCGGCCCCGTCACGGAGCTGAAGGCGAACCACGCCCCGGGGTCGGCGTGGGTCGAGTTCGGCGGCTCGATCGCGGGCGAGCACAAGGACGCCATCCAGGCCGAGGTGGACGGTATGGTAGCGTCGGCCCTGCCGGTCGCGGTGCGGTGGTGGGACGCGCAGACTGTGCGGGAGAAGAGCATGTCCGGGCTCGCCGGTGTGGCCGACCTGCCCGAGGGAGAGGTTCTGTTTCGCGTCGTCGAGGTGGAGGGCTTGGGCGCTTATCCGTGTGGCGGCACGCATCTGCCTACTACTGCGGATGTCGGGAAGGTGGTTGTCAGGAAGATCAGTAGGGCCAAGGGGAAGAGTAAGGTATCGTACGAGGTTGAGCCGGGGAAGGAGTCGTGATCGAGATGCTTGCTGTTACCTGCAACTGTTGGTAACTTGCTTTCGGTCATGGACAGTCAGCAAAAGCGTGCCGAGTTCTTGGATTAGAGAGATAGACAGATAATAGACACTTTGGGGGACATCAAATATCCCAGAACTTTGCAGATTGAAGTATTCCGATTATGGACACAGACTTGATGCATGCTATGTACAGTACAGTCATCGGGGATACAATCGTTTCTGAAACGGTCTCCCCTCCGTCATATGTACCAGAAATTTCATATCTACTTTACAAATTCTCGCCAGCATCGCCATCGTCAACAATCAAGTTCCTCACCCTGACACCCCCGCTCTCAACATAGTACCTCCTGGTGATGCCAATCTGGTCCGCCATAGCTAGTTCGTGGTATGCCAAATCTCCTCCGCCAACCATGACCATAGCGATAGGATTCCGCCGGACCACACCCTTAGGCGTCCGCTGCGGCTCCTCCAGTAGCGGCCGGACGATGTGGCCGCGACCGCCGGCGACCTCGGTATAGCCCTTGTAATCCGGACCCAATTCCTCCTCGTCGGATACAATGACCACGAGCTGCAGGGAGCGGAAGTCCGGCACGAATGCAGGGATGTTGGCTAGCTTCTCACCGAAAGAGCATCCACCGCGCCGGATGACGATGACTTGGTGATCCCGCGGGGCTTCATCGGGCAGTGGATCCGGTCCGCACGCATCGCCTGCAGCATATACAGTCACCCACGGAAAGATGCTCTGCGGCACGGGGCCGAAATCAGGCACGTTTAGCCCTGGCGGTACGTCTATGGAAGGTAGAGGCGCCGCTCCCGGTCCGGTAGGCATCACAGCGGTCTGGTTGATGACGAGGTTGTAGGGAAGCTCTGGCAGAGCAGCCATACCCGGACGTGGAGTTGCGACAGGCGGAAGCTGAATGTCGAGGGAAGAGATGACCTGTTTCAGGATGGACTTGACAAGCGAGCCGAGCTCATTCACGCGGGATGGCGTAGAATGGGTGACCGAGTCGTTGAGTGACTCTATAGCGAGAGCAGCAACCGACTCGCTGTCAGATGTGTAGTCAGACTGGTACTCGGTTGAAGCCTCATCTTCAGTGTCATTGTGGCTCTTAGACACATCGATGCGATGGAGATGCTGCAATTTGATGATCACCGGGTCTCGCACGAGGCTGAATCTCTGATCCGAGACCTCTGCCAGAATCGACCGGTCCATGACGACGAACTCGTCACGACCAAGCGGAACGCCGTTAACTTTATTAAGGCGCCAGGAGGGATCCTCACTTTCTTCCAGCCCGAAGGTCATCTTAAGGCCAGAAAGGCTGGTGACACGAATCCGATCTGGGCTCAGCCGCTCCAAGTTCTGCGATCCGAGCATGAAGTTGAATGCACTACCGCCGACTGTTTGGCCGCCTGTATTGGCGAATTCGAGCGTCATTTCTACCGGGCTGTAGACTTTCGAGCAGACGCCGTCCCGCGGGAGTAGTTCGGCAGGGAGCGTCCAAGGGTAGAAAGTATGATTAGATCTTGCCATAAGTTGGCCCGTAAACGAGCTGTCAGCGATACTCTTTACGTTGTAATTGGGCGTTATGTGCAAATCGAGAAGTCGAGCGGCGTGGTAGATATCTGGCCGGGCCGCGGTGGCAGAGTATGTAAGAGGATGTGGCTTGGGAGGCAGTGGACAAGTGGTGGTGAACTCTTCGCTGTCGTCATCGTAAGTGTCGACTTCCTTGCTGTTTGCTTCAGTAGAAACGTGCGTTCTGGCCGGTTTCTTGGGCGTGTGTAGTTTTCGGGGGATAATTAGGGGATGGCCCTCCGTCGTGAAAACATACGCCGAATCCAGCGAGTTCAACGGATGGGCGTCGTCAAAAAGCAGATACATGTACTTAGCAGTCTCTCCGAGAAAGAAGCTTTCCATCCGGTCGGTCTTTTCACCGTCGAGCACGTTCTGAAGGCCCGCCCAACCACAGGGGGTCCAGCAACGCCTGGTGATATCACGAAGAACCATCTCGCCGACGTAAAGGTACCACGGATCTTTGGTTGCGCGGTACAAATGGTAAGTGGATTCGATGAACTCGGGCCGCAACGGCCACCAGCCGAGTCCACCTTCCACACCCTTGTCTCTCAGGGACCATCGCTCAGGCAACGCGGAATATTTCGTCCAGATAGCAGTATAGAGCAGGTTCGTCTCGATTGCTTCCTCGACCTCGCCGGCAATTGCAAGTAGACCAGCGTAGAATGCCCCCAAGCTATCGATCCAGTTCGAGGCAAAGGAACCGGTCCAGAGATTAACATTAACGTAATGGGGGTGGTCTTTGGCGGTATACAGGTGGCGCTTTACCGCGGCATGGGCATGATGCCACGCCTGAAGAAAGGTATCAGGCGAGTTTTCTTCATCGCTCAACGGTGCAAACAGACTGTTGGGATCCAGCCAGTGCTCCCCTATGTCTGTCCTGTGCGACGTACGGTTCGGCAGGTCATGACCGGAGAGCAGGATGTGAGTCTTGAGAGCATACTCAAAGAAGCTGTCGGCGCCGGCACCTATTACAGAGTAGGCTCCAATCCATTGGCCTTGCTCGGCGTCGACCCCGGCGCCGATGAGACCGATCTGGCTCTTCCTCGACCAGACGGCCCAGAAGGCTCGCTTGGCGAGTTGCTCAAACCTTGCGTCGCCGGTTAATCGGCTTAGCACCGTAAACTCCAGGACGAGAGACCCTGCACCAGCACTGCACGTCTCTGTTATTTCAGGGGCCCCACCTGACTCAACATAAGAGTCGTAGACTTCATGCAGGGGCGAGTTTGCATAGAAAGGGATGCCGTACTTGAGGTTGACTCGAGGATATGGCATCCCGGTGGTGGTGTAGAACGCTGGTAGGAGTCTTTGCGCTAGGTCCAGGGCCAGACGGAGCAGTTGACCATCATATCTGAGTCCGTTAGGCCAGGCAATGGGCCGGTCTTCAAGAGAACCACCGCTTCCCTTTGGAGGTACGTAGCCAGTGATGGGCAGCTCGCCGATGGCAAACAGATGGGCACTCAGGAGTCCTCCAACTCCGCGGATGACTGTCTCAAAGACCTGCACTTTGCTATCCACGTCGAACCCCCTGCCACGCAGGCCTTGTCCTGACGGTCCAGGACGCCCATCACCGTACTGCTCTACCAATGCAGCCACGCCATCCTGAAAGTCTCGCAGGGCTTTGGGAGCCGTACCCCGGCGATCAGGGGGTGCAGATGCAAGAATGGCGAGCGTAGACAAACTGTCGATGAGTGTCAAGGAGTAATTGCCCAGGACGTCGTTGAGCGCCACATTGTTCGGATTCTGCGCATCTCGACTTAAGGGTGTACATGACACTGGCCTTAACTGCAGGAGACAATGAGGTTAGCGTGTCACCGCAACAAATGTGTAGCGCAGTCAAGCCCCCATGAGGCCTTGTGTGACGTACCTCGTCCTCAGGAAACGCAATGTTCATGTAGTTGTCATAGCCATGATAGAACATGTCGACAGTCTCTTGCCGAAGCTGGGCAATGCGATCGGACCGCATTGCCAGCACACCCGCAGGCCATGATGACAACACAAGCAGAACCAACAGAAGCCCGGCGTTGATCGAAAGCCATGCGCGGCGGTGAGAGACGCGCGCCGTCTCGTATTCGAAGCTCGAGATGCGCCTGGTGCCGTGACCAACCGATGAGCGCCGGCCCATGGCTAGTGGCATCCATGGATCACCGGATCCTAAAATTGGAATGCCGCATGTGTCGCATGAGGAAGAGGAAAGCTAAGGGAGGGCGCGTGGAGGAGGAGGAGATTCGTTGTCTTCCGCTGATGTTTGCATATAGCAGATGCATCAAGTCCATTCCCCAATGTTGCGATGTTGTCATCTTTGGATGACATCCTTTCAAGCCACCTTTCCCACATTCTGGTGGGGCAAGAAGATCAACTTTGGGTTAGCGCATTACCTTAATTCAGCTACGTGGGGCTAACTGTGGCGCTCCTAAGAAGGTCAACCTCACCAGACGGCGCCATGACATTCTTCACCGGGACGGAGCCCCCTCAGACAAGGCTGGAGGCAAGGGATGATTAGAGTCGACGGGAAGCCTATTTTTACTTCCTTTCATGCTTCTCGTCCCGATTCGTACCTGCACCTACAGACAGCATTGGCATTTGGCAAGGATGGCCAGATTTTCAACCACAGTGGGCGGCGCTCAGCCTCCACATTGGCGACGGCATGTGCTCGCAATACCAGACCGCTGGATTTCGGACTGGCGTACAGGACGTGTACCTACCATGCCCATTGCAGAGACGTTTTCCGTGTTTGAGCTTCGACTTTGAGCGGTCCGCAGCTAACGGCACTGAGTGAAGGCACGGCAGCGATGTGGAAAGGGAGCCAGTCCATCGTATTCGAATTCCTACGGATGCACGCCCCAGACTCGGTTCCTGGTGCCAGCGAGGCGTGGTTCCAAAGCTTCACAGTAGTGGAGTTCATGCAATCGAGGCCGAATCATGGTTTTGAACATCCCAGAAAATCGGCAAATCCATCAAACGTCGGTCGAGGTGTGCAGGAGACTGTCTGTTCTGCTCGAGCTCACTGCAAACGGTTGAGGGATCTCTGTATCTCTGTAGACGCACACTTTTCCCTCAAAGATTTCCCCGGGGACCATGGCAAGTTGTCACAAACGATGGAGAAGCCTCCTAATCATCGATGAAAGGTGGCCATTGAGGCATGACTCTGTGACACACGTCTTCAGCATATGCTTGGCTGACAAAGTACCCAGTACTTCTGAAAGTCCACTGAACTGACCACCTGTGCCGGGTACATGCACATTCTCGAACCGTTGACCTCAGATGAACTACCGAGTGTTCGGCTCAACATACCATCCCCTCCGTTCGCAGTGGATCTTTTCCAGGGCCTGCAGATCAATGCAGGCAGGTCCTGGTTTCGAGCACGTCACGCTCAGACATATTCTCCGCCATCAGCCTTGATCGAGAAGGTGGCTAAGGAGTTTCGGGTGCTCTACGCTTCCTGCAAATCAATTACTCAGGAGCTGTGTGTCTGAAAAGCCGTTTTCTATCAGAGCTCAATTTTACGCTGGGGGAGAGGTTGTTTGCTCCTCGAGACATACAGTGGCGTTTGTCTCGACCATAACGAGCTACGTATCCTGATGCAAGGAGATCCATGCTAGTGGTCGGCATACCTTTCTTACGTCTACCCCTGTCAAACCTCCGAGACTGACTGGCCAGCACCTTGTACAGTCAAGCACATGGGTTGCACAGTAGGATAAGATGCTCAAGGAACTATGTCTAGTCGCTCTTTCGGCCGTTATGCATCGCTAGCTCTTGTGAGCCGGTGATATGCGATGTCGACCTTCCTGGATAAGTCGTGGATCTTATGGGGCTTTCAGTTTTACACCACGCATTACGCCGTCCGGTCTCATGAACTTTACGCAGGTTCGTCCGTACAAATCTCGCCGAATGCATGTGATCGAATGCGGCTGCAGTCTGGCTCTACTTGGAGCATCCTGGCACTGAAAGACGTTGTTGGCGTCAAGACGCGTCAAACAGGCCCGGGCGGAAGACGGGGTGGCTTCGAAATCGACGCTGCCACGTTGCGTCCTGCTTGGATCTCTCGTGTTTTTCCGAGTGTTGCTGCCATTGAGCGGCGCAGTTGGCATGGAGCCTCAGTACGATTTAGGGGTTTGTCCGGGAAGGATGACCGGTCTGCTTTGAACAAGCTTAAACTTGCCGGCAATCACAGAGGACCAACTGGGTATGATTGAGTATTTACCGGTGATCGGGAAGGGTGAAGTCTCTTGTCTACCATTGGCGTACTGCTCCATTGCGCACGACATGGGACTAAATCGACCGCTCGACCGAGCACTTCGTCATTCGCAAGGGAGCCACCTAGGTGAGATCATTGAAAGACTGATCGTGGCCAAAATTCGACACACACGTCTGTCGCAGATGCGCGCGCTCGACACCGATCACCGTACTCGGTCCCGGGAGCGGTCCCTACGGACTTCACACTCCTAACCGGAGCGCGTACGCCTTACGGAGAGCCCAGACCAAGCACCTTATGGCACTCTCCCGACATGCTTGCTTTAACGCGCCGATAGTACAATCTCGTCTGAACCAGACTGTCGGTGAAGGATTTCTCGTCTTGAACCAAGGTATGGAGTGCGCGGCAGCTGGCTCAATCGCCGTTGAATTTAGGCCGCCGGGACGAAGACGCGCAGCAATATCGAGGGAAAAAGCCTATTTGTTGACTCTGCATCCCGGGGGTGGCTGCCGTGGTTCCTCCCTAGGGACCAATGTCGAAACGCCTCAATGGTTGTTCTCCCCCTTGTCTCTTAGCCGAGAATAGGGCTGGGATGGTCCGCGGAAGACAAGCGCACTGCATCCTGCCGCGGGCGCGTCCGCTCCCCTCTCGAGTCTGGACTGCCTGGCACTTTTGTACCCTTGCGACTTTGACTATCGTCTGGCCTGAGAGTAGCCGTGATTCTGCGGAATAGGCTCGATCGACACAAGGTCCGTGGCAAGGTGTTGTCACTTTGCTTGTCGCATGTAGTAGGATACTCTGCGCGTGCGCCCGCACCATCTTGGAGAAATACAGAGCCCAAACGTTAGACATAGGATCAAAACACCCCTACAATTTCCGCCGTTCGGGAACGCTGCGTGTGAATCAGACGCTGAAACAGAACAAACTGACGTCCATCCAAGCAGCGCGATTTGTCACTTCTTCGCAGCCACTCGATGGAACCATTCCATCAAACTGAGTTATCGAGATTTGACATTTTTTTCTCCCCTCTTACAAGCCTATCCTCATCTCCCACCGAAGCTGAACTGCTGCCGTGTTTCAACGCCAACGAGCCGGATCGGAACACGACTCAGGTGTACCTTCCGCCTCCCCGATGTTTTGCTCAGTAACCTAGCAACTTGGATACCTCACTGTGCTCTTGCCATCTCAAGCAGCCGAGTGCAGAGAGCCTGTCGTCACGCGACCAGACACGTGTGTCTACCCTCGCTATGCGTCCGTCCGCATACATCCCGGCCCGAAGGAGGCAGTGCCCTAGCAATCGACTTGCCGAAAAAAACCCCCAAACCAAACCAGACCATCCCTTCGTTGACGGCCGTGCGGCAGGTATTTTGGTCATCACTGCCGCTATGCATAAATTAGTATGAGTTTGCGGTCGGTGAACCGGTATAGCCCTTGCATATACATATTCTCACGATCGTGCTGGGCTGAGGCAGTGCTGGCTGCACCTGAAGCCAGCCGTCGCTGGGAATAGAATCCGCCAGTTCGAGCATGACGTCAAACATGGACTCTATCTTCCTTTGTCGCTCGCGAGTCACACTGCTCAAAATTGGCAGGGGGGTCTGCTGCCTGTCTGGTGGTGCGTTGATATTCCGCGTCTGAGAGACTGCGGCACCTCGATATTGCAACGGTAATTGGGCGTCGTCTAAGAAGCTCGAGCTGCATATTGTTTGACTCGACGCGCAAAGGCATGCGTGGTCATTGCAGCACAAACATGCGTCAACAGATGTGGCACACTGATATTGCTCATAGCACTCTAGGCGCATTCCGCGCTTCCCGATTTCATTGTAAGAAGTGACTCTAGTATGGCATGCTATGGTATCTTTATCTAGCATTGCGATTCAAGTGTTCAGCTAGAAGGAGCGTGACGAGGTCGGCCGTAGCAACAACGCCTCTGCGACTCGAGTAGATATAGTTAAGGGGGAAAAATAGGAGAGAAAAAGCCAAATTGATATCTCTTGAACCCTGCCCTTCAAGTGATTCCCATGATGACCAAACAGACTCCAACCCTATTATTCAGGACTCGCCCGTGTTAGAAAAGGACTGCGTAGTAAGGAGAGACACCGTTGTAAAGTGGAAGCCCCCTATCCCTCATCCGTAGCTGCGTGAGCATGATTCTCTGATCCCCTCAAGCAAAAAGAAAGAAAAAAAAATGTTTCGTCGTAATGTGGTTCCATGGCCGGAGTCGAGTGCTACATGGGTATTCCATTTAGCATGAGGTGCTCGACAGCTTGCTTAGCTACCCGTGTATTCTGCTGGTACGACGAGTCCCTGTTATCGTCGTTCCTATGGAACGAAACGTCCATAACGTCTGGTTCGGGCGAGGAGCTCTCCTGCTCGGACTTGATCTTGCCGACTACTTCCTCGATATAGCTGTCCCGCTGCTCCTGAGTGTAGTTTGGAATCATGTCCTCTGGATCCCCGTTGTCGTGGTGGATAGGGCCTTGCATATCGCCGTGGTGGAGCCCGAGGCCATTGGCCCAGTTCTCGACCCCGTGTAGAAGCATTGGATTGTGCTGGGTCGCAGCTGCACGCCTGCGTCGGGCAAGACGTCTCCTCTTCCGGGTATTTGTCTTCTCGTCGATGTTCGCCTCTTCATAGCCCAGATCGATGAGCTTGGCCTCGATGAGTTGCGGTGTCCAGTTCCAGCATTGGCCGCCGCCGATCTCCTTCATATGGTCCAGGATGAGCTTGTACCGTTTTTGTTCGACGCACTCAAACGCTTCTTTGAGTCTGTCAATCTGGGTATGACTGTTAGTTCTCGCTCTCTTTTCTTCCTCGTGGTCACTTGGCCAGTTGCGGAATAGTTACTCACTTCTTTCTCAGGCCAGATGGCATGTTTGGCGAACGTCCGTGTAAGCCTCATTTGTAGCGTCGCCTTCTCTAGACGTTGGCCATAGACTTCCTCGTATTTCCTACTAATCTCCTCCCACATGCCCTTGCCTTTCATGCCAGATTTGACCAGATTCCGGCGCGTCTCGAAGATGAATCGCGCATCGTCTTCGCACTTGTCACTCAGCACCACAGTTTCGGCTCCCTCGTCAAGTGACTCAGTGTCGTTGTCTTGGCTTGCAGCTGGTTGAGCGAGTGGGCGAGGCACGGTACGTCTCCGATTGGAAGGCGCCTTCTTTCCTTTCGTGTTTCGGCGCGGGGTGCTCGTCAAAGCCGACTGATAGGAAGGCTGCCCAGGGTGGCCCATCCTCAGCATATCAGGATGGCGCAGGTCTTCTATTTCGCCGGCTCGTGGTGTCATCTGCATGCGGTAGTGGGACGGATTCGGGTGCGCAAGGATAGGGGCCTGGGGTGCACTCGTCGTGATCATGTGGGGATGTATATGCGACATCTGGCCGGCAGGTTCATGAGGAATATATGACGTGTCAACCTGGTCCACTGGGCCAAATTCTTCATATTCACGGAAAGTATGGGGCACGCCCGAGTCGTTGCCGCCGGACACCGTGTAGTGGCCAAGGTAGCGGTTGATTGGAGGCGGAACCTCGTCCTTTGGCGACGGATGCCCATGCATGTGATTAGGAGACTGTCTCATGTAGGGGGTCATGCCGATTTCAGTGGCGTGTGGATGGACTGTCAGAGGAGACGGAGACTGGCTCGATGAGGACAGTTCGTAGCCAGGATAGCTGTACACGCCAGTAGATGTATTCGGCGGAGTCGGCTGCTGGGCGTTGCCGGATGCCTGTGACCTGTGATACGCCCTCATGGTGCCTTTTGTTGACTGTCTCTGGTGTAGTGGCGGAGACCCGGCGTTGGATATTGGTGTTAGAAGACTAGGGTCTGCCGTTGCTGGGAAGTTGAACGAAGAGACCTAGATATTCATGAGTCAACGCAAGTCCTTTGGCTATCGTCGTTGGCCGGAAGGATGTCAAGTTGCAGATCAGAATGGTGTCGTGTGCTATGTCCTACTTACCGTGCTGAAAGGGGTCATATCCTGGTAGCTAGTTGTAGGTTGAGCACCACCTGAGCATGTACTCGGAATAGTGTCTGGATGTGCGCTCAGGTACCGGGTATCGGGCATGTCGATGTGAATGTGCATGCGGTCTATATGGGGGACGTCTGAGTCCGACTCCGAGTTAAATTGCTCCTGGTCGACGAGGATATCGGCCAATGCTATGAGTTGATGCTTTCGTCTGCTTATGGACATTTAGTCGCATGGAACTTCTTGCAACTGAACGAGAGGTGAATGTGAGGATAGTTATATGCTGTGTTGGTCTCCACAACGTCTTCCCTTTCCAGTCTGCCTCTGGCCTCGGAAACTGGTCGAGATAGGGCAGGGGGAGGGGGGGAGGAAGGGGTAGGGCAGAAGAGAGCCTTACCACGAGCACACGTCGAGGGGAAGAATGGACTATATACGGCCGGGATATGTAGTTGTAATGGCTGATTGTGGTGCGGTGGAGCCGGAAACGGGTGCGATGTGCCTGGGGGAGACTTTGTAGAAGACTAGTATGTAAGGTGGATACCCTGCTACTTGTCAGGAACCTGTGTACAAGCCTCCTTCGATCTACCCTGACAAGCAGATGGCCTCGGCAAGGTCGACCAGTGCGGAACCCTGTCTTGACTGGGGTCGAGAGCTATGTACCTCGCTGCATGAGCTAGCCGCCAGCGACTCTCGACTCTGCATACGATGATGGATGGTGCAAGCGTTGCCGATGGTAGACGTAGCTGTATCCTGGACCAGGTGCAGAGAGAAACGTCAACGTCGTGATAAAGTCAAGGGGCACACCAAGGAAGTAGACCCGATGGGTGACGGCTCAGCTGCCTGGAATATACCACCTTGACTGTTGCTCTGACTGTTCGCCGTGTGTTTATATACGAGTGAATAGGCTGCCCACGGGGCGTGGACTCGAACGTGAGGATAAAGGATGATCATGTATGCTTTGTTACCAAGAGATGGAAAGAGGCGCAAAGGGGATTCGAGGCATAAATATCGGGTCAGGGCACGAGAGGGACACGGGATGAATCGTTCATGACAGTTTCTGTCGCGATGTTTGGAAGAGCGGATCTCGAAGCCGCAATGAGACGAAGTGCTTTTGGGGATGGTATTTGATTACAACGGTGACGGGCAGCTCCGGGGTCCCATGAGTCGTCCAAAAACGAACGAGGGAGGGAGGACGGTGATTGCCATACAAAGACATACTATCCAAGTACCTGGCAGGGTAGGGTCAAGTAGATCGGAGACTAAAAGAACGGACTAGGCATGCTCTCCAGGGTATGATCTGGGTGCTGGTGATCTCCAAAGCAATTCCATAATATATTAATGCAGAACGACAAGGGGGCTGTGGGTGTGGAGTCAGAGAGTTGAGGGCAGGGAACCGGGGAAGAAGCAAAACGGGTGAGGCGGGGATATCGGAGAGCTAGGTGTGTAGTGTGCTCAGGTGCTGGAGCGATGAAGATGCACACCAAGTCCACTTGACAGGCCCAGGATCTATCGACAGAACTTCAGTCATGTCGACAAGGGAGAAGAAGCATGGAAAACAAGGGGGTGTGGGGTGCTGGCGGGTGTGGGAAGAAAAAAAGAAAAAAAAGGAGGTACCTAGGTAGCCTCCAGGGGTTGTGAAAGGAAAGGCATCCTTCAGACGATGCATCCTTGCCCAGATTGCGGGTGGGCGTTACGGATCTCCAAGACGTAGACAACCTTAGTTCAAACGGTTTCTGTAGCCGGTCTTGTACAGTACAAAGTATCTGACATTGGATCCTTTACCGTCCTCTACCCCTCCTCACGGGATGGGTACGGGATGGGGGACGGTTGAGGATGTATTTCGTCCAGTAGACGAATGATCCGTCAATGTCAGTGTATTTTCTTCACGAGAAACGCTACCATGCACGAGCCTGCTGGCGTCGTCTACCTAGATTTCATGGAAGTCGGGTCTTAAGACGATCGTCCGCTGGTTACCGTTGATGCAAGTCCGTCTGTGGCACAGTCGAATGGCCGATCATCCTCAACATTTTCCCTTTTCTTTTTGGGCCTTTTTCCCTCTTTCTCCCGACTGAATATGGCAGCGGAGAGTATGAGCCACAAATAAAGACGGGGAAGGGGCCGCGGGTCGGCCGACCCCGCGTGTGACTGGAGAGGCCGAGCCTGGTCATGGAAAATGTAGCCAGGTAGCCGCAGTTTTTCGGCGCTCCACGGCCAAGATGATAATGGGTGGATACTTGCCGCAAATCGAAAAAGCGCAACTCGCATGAAGACACTTCTTCCATTCGAAGCAGACGGCAGCTATGTTCGCACCGCGCTATTTGAACTGGAGATGGAGGTGCGTCGCTGGAAGTGGAACAAGGCGTTTTGGAGGATTGTGCGGGCAGTAGAGATGAAACAAGTAGGGTCTTGTCAATGTCGAGGCTGTCCAAAGCGTTGGTATTTGACATCCAAAGGGTCGAATATGGAATGCGGCAGTATCCATGGGCGTTCACCGGTGTAACTAAGGTAAATGATATGCCGACAAACAGAAGAAACCGGGAAAGTGGCAGGTTATTCAAGGCTGTTTGCGATGGTGGAAAGTTGCGAAGACAACGGTCGCCAGCTTGACGATGGCCATATCCTCGGAGACGGGCAAGGGAAATAAGGTACTTCATTTGTTGCGCAGAGACGTCGCGCATGAATGTACATTTGTCAGTCAAGGCCTGCATTGCACATCGAAACGAAGGACCGTCCAAATGGCCACTAGGAAACTGCGGTAAAACTGCGAGAGAGTTCGTCATCCTGGGGAGATCTATCTCATCTTGAAGGTGCGGGAGTGTGCGGAGACCACGGCTCGGTGCGAGGATCTCCAAACCCAGTCAACGGCAGAAAACTGACAATTAACAGCAGATCACGGATAAAAGATGACAGATTCTTCGATCTCTCTCTCTCGCTCTCGGCGATCAATCATCCTGTGCGACCTCAGCTCGGACGACTCTTTCCCCTACAGAGACCGTTGACTCACTCGCACCAGAGATTCTGGCTTCTGAGTTATTTCGAGAACAGTGCAATCTTATCATCGTCAATCTTCAGCATCGGCAACGCTAAACAGTGCAGCAGAGGGGCAGAGTAACGTTTGATGGCAGAGATGAAAGTGCGGAAGAAACGCGAGCTGTCAAGGAAAACAGCGGGGCATCGTCAAGTCGACGTGCAGTGGAGTAAAGTGGAGCACAGACTACCAATCATAGACGTTACCATTCTGTCGGGTCGCCCTTACCGTTTCTAGCAATCGGCTAACGGTATTCTGCCTGGTCCCGCGTTGCAACACCAAGTATCTTTTGCCAAGTTTGTTAGCTCATGTGCTGAACGCTGGGTCAACCAACCGCGAAGGGCACCTGTCCGCCTAACAGCAAAAGCGTCGCAGAAGTCGATTCTTCAACCCTCCGTAAAGCGCGCTTACCTGAAGCTCTTATTGGCTGCACGGCGATGGCACGCAGCAACGACTCGCTCCACAGCCAACAGCACCAGGGACGGGGAGAGCGACGGGGAGGTTCCGGGTTGCCTGGTAGGTCACAGTACTTCACCTCGGCAGGGATTTCAGTGAGTTTACTTCGCACGTTGTGGTATCCAGGACCTCTTGCTATGACCAATACAGCATCGCGTGTTCGGCGGTCGCAGTCCTTACACCACTCATCCTGTCATTCAAAGACACTCACGTTCTCTTCCGCTAGAACGCGGAAGATCGATTGCATCATAGGTTCACTCTGCACAATGTGATCTGAGACAACTACCACCTTACCCTGTTTGGCCACTCAGGCCGGCCTGCTGTGCCTCACGGACAAGGCTTTCTTCCTTGATTGGGCCACGATTAGGCCTCTGCTCGTCGAATTTCTCGACTCTTTCCGGTCTGTCACAGCGGCAGCTCCCTTTCCGGCCGATGCATCACTGTCGCTTCTGGCGTCTGCCCCCAACAGAGATAGCCCATCCATTCTTTTCCAGAGGTGTAACCGTCATCATGGATGCCAACCAGGATGCACTACCGCGGATCAGCGCAAAACATAAGATACCTGCATCCATGTCGCCAGTGTCTTCATCGGTACTCCTACTCCGTCACCCGACACCGAGCTTGAGCCGATGACACCCCAGCACCGAAAGCTCAACTAGCCTGATAGGGCCGACCAGTCGGCTGCAGTCTGTAGAGTTTGAGATACTGCAGCGAAGCGCCCGACTCGCATATTTTGGGACCAGTGATTGGCCCCTAGTGCGTCCAGAGCCTCAAGGGAACCCAAAACGACAAACATCCGCGAAAGCCAGTTCATCTTTTCTCCATTACCCGCGTCTGTCTCACGACTCCTTCTTTGCAACTCGACAGCAACCAGCTCATAATGACCCACGCCACCCTTGACAGAAGCCATGTATGTTTGTTGGCAACAAACAAGAGGAAATGGTTGCCAACAGACGACCCTCTCTACCGAGCAGGCACTGTTAAGCGCTCCCGCAACACATGGGTTGCAGAAACCGCTGGCGAATGTTACTCACAGAAGGGCCATGCAGGAAGTGGTAGCGTGTCCCATTTGCAGATCTTCGTCAACAACCGAGCTGAGCCGTACTCAAGCATCCTGTCGCCAGGGCTAGTAAGCGACGTCCAGACGATGGTCAGTCGCGATGTGCCGGGGCGACGATTTAAAGTGGTATCGGTCACCATGCCTCTGCTCTGAGGGTGAATTTCCCAGACCCTTGGGTCCTTCCATCAAATTGGACAGTGCTTTAAGCGCCGTACTGCTCGACTAAGTCCCCGACACGCGCACATGTTCTTGAAATTTAGCTCGACTACCATCACAATTCCATGGTTGATCGGTAAGTACGGCTGATAGAAAGAGATAGCAGACGTGATATGCTTTCCTCACGGCCGTTAGCTCTCCAACGTTCCCCTTGCATCGGTACGAAACGCAGAGGCCAAGCTGCGCATTTGATGGTGGCCGTAACCTGCGAGCAAAACGAGTAGTAGCAGGGCTGGTAGCCAGAGATGACCTTTAGCGAGAAAACCTGTCCGCGGGAGGTGTCAAAGTCCGACTCTCCAACAAGGTAGCTCGTTCTTTCGCTCTCTCGTCTTGGATAGGTCGCGAGACTCGTTGCGGTTGTCCACCTTGCCAAGTCCCAGCACCGCGTGGTTCAGACGCCTGAAGTACGGTTATGCTCCTTGCACTTGCATCATTGGGTACTGTTAATTTCGGGATTTCTCATGCCTTATACCAACTGCAAGTCAATGGCACAGACAAAACTCACCAGCTTGGAGCTTAGACATTCGTAGCAGAAGAGCCGAGGTGATTGTGTCTGTCGTTGCTGACCGGTGACTCCAGCAAAGACGCTCTTCACTGGCTGGATTCATGGATATTTGTCACCGCTAACTGGTCAGTCGAGTAGGGATCCAACTACTAGAGTTGGATACCTCTCTCCTCACTCGATCACTTCCCAGAGGACCGAGCTTCTATCCTAAAGGCGCGATGTTCCTATGCACACCTTTGTTTCATGACATTTTCGTGGGTCTGTTTGCTCAGGCATTGCACTGATGATCTATCTGTAATATGTGTTTCAACTATCTCATATCCTTTCTCCTGAAATCTAGCTGCCAAATACGGACGGCTTTACTTCAATGTCATGCCCCAAAGCACCGGGACCGCATCCGGAGGCGACGGTCCCGAAGTGTCCACCGTTCTGATGATTCTGTGAAGACTCTGCACCGGAACTGATACTTGCATGCTGGTCTCTCGGCTAGGCGGGAGTTTCTCCTCAACGTTCCTCCGCTGGGTTCGCTCTGCCACTTACCTCGAGCTGCTGCCCTCCCTCAATCCGGCATGTACGTGGCCAGTTGGAGGACAGAAGCCACACACCATACCGGTACGGCAAAAACGGTCAAGTGCCCACTAGCCCCAACGATCCCTAACGATACGACATCTGCTCATCGAGACCGTGGCACTCGCAGGTGGACATGGTGAAAACTGCCTGAAGTCCACCCTTTTCCTTGCCAACAGCCCTTGAGAACCTCGATTGGTGTATGTACAGCTCTGCTGGTGGATACCTCATCCCCCTTCTCACCGGTTCGTACACTGTTCGGGTCCCCCTCGACTCCAAGAACGCACCTGGTTGGAGTCTAGGGAGAGATGGAGCGGCTTGTTGGCTCGTAAATGCGAGTGCTGTCCTCTCATCAACCGCTGCTAGGCCATTCTGGTCTGCCAACTGCAGCATAGCACACTAATGTTCCCCTTCTACTACGGGTAAGCTCGTCAAGGGGATTCATATGTGCTTTTGCCACGCTTGCATGCTCCATTCGTGTTTTCCCTCCAGGAGTCGACAGATCAGACTCCACGATAGTAAGGTAGCTCCGCACTCTGTGCTTCCGTTGGACAGAGGCTCATGCATGCCATATGTCAGGGGTCATAAGAAGTACAACGATGGTTGGCCAGAGCAGAATGTGCGCCACATCGCGCCCATACCCGTCCATCATCCACAACAGACAGGACAGAACGGCATCTGAGTAGAGCCCCCCGATACGAAATCTGGCGCCCAGGCAGCCCCCACTCCCTCTACTCGACATAGCGTCGAATACAAGCAGCGTGACTCGTCTCTGCTGTCCGTCAGGGCCCCCGCACTAGCGGCATTTCGTCTCGGAGTGTTCGCATGGACGAGTGTGTGTGGTCATGTAAACGCGCCAGTGCACATACGGCCAACGTCCATACTTGATACTCGGTCCAAATACTCCTGCTTGCTGCCAGCACACCGCCGAGAAAACGGACAGCCAACAGAAGGTCTCCCATATGCGCGAGTATCGTCATAGACGAGGTAAAATGCCGTCCTCTCCCTTCCTGTATAGCCAGGTTTGCACTTTGAGAATACCCTGCCTCATCCAGGGCCGGAATCGGCGAGCAAACCGTGATGGCCAGCATCTACAGACGATGAAATGGAGCCGCATAGCTATTCTGATGTGATGTATCCTCAGTCCGTAAGTAGCCGCATCAATGGCAAGGCAGGGCGGTCACTTATCGGCGGCCCAGGTTCGGGTCACTCCGTCATTCGACGGGCAACGACGAGGGAGCAATAGGCAAAAGACAGACTGAAAATGGAGACACTGCATCCCCAAAGGACGGGGACCAAAGAAGCCGAGGTGTGTTCTTCTGGAGACAATTCCAAACCATCACTGCCGTCGTCCACGTCGTTGACCGGATTACCGCGACCCTGGTGGGGCTATGAATGGAGAGCGGGCCGCGTTGGGGGTCGGCCATTTTGCTGAGCTCCGCCTCAGATGCCTGGCCCGTTATGCCGGCCCGGGATGCTTTGCTGCGTCGAATCTCTCTCCTCCCCGCGCAACCATCCGTGTGTGAAGATTTTCTACGAGCACAGCCTCTTTCTCCCTCTGCGAGTCCGGTTTTTTTTGCAGTGCACGATTGACCTTTTGCTATTTTCTCTCTTCAATTGCACAGCCTTGTCCGAGCGATGGCTGGTGCTGATGCTACTGCCTGGCCGTCTGGAGCCGGCCGTCGATTTTTGGACAGGTCAGGCGGATCAGGCAGTCGACATGTTCTGTAAATGGACCTACATACGGGTTCCAGCGGTCTGGTTCCATGATCTCGGGCTTCCGACCACTGAAGCGAGAAGTCACTTTATCTTGGGATGGAAAAGCATGTGAAGCTCCATTGCTCCAGGCCACCGTTGCCAATGTGCTTGCTGTCTCCTCTCTCATGCGTCGATGCCTTCTTGGAGAGTTGACGGTACATCCATGGTACTTCGAAGAGACTTGCGTCGTGAGTATCTTCAGAAAAGAAGCCCAGAGGAGGACTGGTAGGGCTAAGTCGGCGGTCTCCGCGGTAGCCTGGACACCTTCATCTTACTTCTATTCCGGAATGGAATGTTCTCCTGGCTCCACGCTTTATCTGCCTTGCATCACATCACGGCAGTTGTGATTGATCACTATGACTAGGAAGCTGTTGACACTGTCTCGGCCACCGGCCAGGCAAACCATGGTCTGGTAGCCCCGGGCAGGCCGGTTCTATGCAGTGCCAGACACCAACAACTACAACTGCGCGCCGAACCGCTGATCGGCCTCCGGGTCCTTTATGCCGATGCGGCGCGGACGTGGAGTAGAAGGCCGCTACGAGGTCCCGAGGCCATCACAACAGGACAGTTCTTACAAGAAAGGGCCTTTCCTAACTACAACAACCATTTGTCCAGCCGCTTTGAGCACAGTGACCTTCCAAGGGCACAGAGTATGCCCTTCCAATCTCTTTGGGAATCTACATACATCCCTCACATCTCATCGTGACCAGGGGTTGTTGGTATCATCGAGGGTCGATGACGAGCCCTACCGTAGGAACCGGGTCTCCAGAATGTACCAACACCGTCTTCATCATAAAACAGCGATTTACGGCCACGAGCAACAGTGGTGTGTTCACCAGATGCCGGCGAAACGCTTGTCGCCAACGTAGATTGCATCTAGTGTGTTTCTATCGCCTTCCTCCTCATGACTCGCTGATCGGTCTATCACTGTAGCCCGGGGAGCACAATCCGACATCATTCACGAAATCTTTCTATGCTGTGTTCCGCGATCAATAGCTCACAGGGGAAATAAACAAACAAGCCTAATCTTCGTGTGGCGTTTTGCTTGTGCTGCCAGTCCTCCTCATCACGCTTGTGGCGCGACGCTAACCACGTCAAACGATGCGAGTTGTGTCACATTAATAGAACAGTGGCGTCCAGCTGCCGAACCCATTCGTTCTCCCGTTTGTTCCAGAAGGTCTGCTGTCCTGCACCCAGACACATCCGTCCCCGGAGTGGCCGAGATCGATGACGCAAACTTCGGACCGTGCTTGACATCGAGTCTAGTCGAGCGAGCCTACTGCAGGTGATGCCCCTTTGAGCTGGCGGATACGAAATGTCGTGATATCTCAAGGTGATACGCCAGGTGAGATTGAAACGAAACAAGTGTACGCCAACGGACGCGAGCTGCACCCGGCCCTCCATCTCAGATGCGGTAGGTATCCAACTTCAAGCCTTTCTCTACGATGCTCGACACCTGTGTCAAGGGACACGATGCACCATGTACCCGGAGCGGAGAGTTGTAGGCTATTGTTGTATACGAAAGACGTATGTTGTTGGGAGGACAGAAACTCGCGAACCGTGATGTCCTAACGATTCAGCTGCCGTGCGACCAGCAATGTGTAGATTTTGTGTTTACATATGTCTGAAACGCCCTCTCGCCTGACTTTTCGTGCTACCAACTATATCCTGCACGCCGATTAACTTGCTAGAGTAAAAATGTAAATGGGTATTCGCCATGGCATCGCTGTGCTTCAATCAATCTGAGAGTATGAGCCAGCCTAGCGTAATCTCGTCATCCACTGCATGTTTCGCAAAGAAAGCATCAGTTATCTCCTGTAGTTTGAGCCCCATTCGGCCCTTTTGATTTCGAATTCTGGCTCGCGTCCATCCAGTACGAATCTCGTAGACGCATAATCAAACCTCCTAAGCTCCCTCAAGCGGTGGTACGAAGGCGTAGTTGAAGTCGAGCAGCCCATCTAGCATCCAGTGTTGCGGGTCCCAAACATCGTAGCTATTCTCATAAGGCATTCCGAGCACGGAGCTCGCCTGCCCGGCACCTGCAAGCCCGCTGGCGCCACTCGGTGTGAGAGCGCCGTTGGAAGTGGCGATGTTCAGACCCGACGGTATGTTGTGGCTCGGCGGCATCAGCGTGCTATCCAGATGAGTAGAGGACGCTGATGATTCATTAGCTGAATCAGGATTCGTAGGTTGCTTGAGGGCTACCAAGAGAGGTTGTCTTAGCTTGGAGCTGGATACAGGAAAGCTTGGGCCCGACTTACCATCAAGTGTACCGCGGCCCCTTGCTTGATACTCTTCCCTCCAGTGCCAGATCGAGTCAAACACGAGACTCATGCTGTGTCGACACCGGACCTTGAGTTGTAGACTATCGTCGATATCTCCGTTATCGTCCCCGTGGAAAGAGCCTCGACTGCTATTGTCCATCCGGGCACCGTTCCATATCTGCACCATGAGCTCCGCAAGGCGCCAGTTCAAGTCGTTTTGAACGACACTCGTTGTTCTAATAGCCTGGACCGTCCGATGGAAGAGAGTCCGGCCACGATCGAAATCAATAGACTTGGCGAAAAATGACCTCAAGAGTTTGAGGAGGGCGAACCCTGCAGCTACCAGCATCTGCTGGATGTAGTTCGTTGCGTATCTGAGGAAATACTCCCCTCCTATTCGGCCATCACCGTATTTGGAATCGCCGTCTAGTATGTAGTCAAGAAAGCTGACAGTCGCACGCCACAGACCCATAAGATCGTCCATGTATCCAGGGGTCGTGCTGGAGTCAAAGAAACCGGCAAGCCGCAGATGCAGGCCGGCTGCTCTTAGATGCAGGATCACGAATGGCGGCAGATTCTGAGAGAGAATGGAGGCCTGAAGCTCGCCAAACTCTCTGCGGTATACCCTCATGAGCATGGCTCGATGCTCGTCACCAGCAACACCTCTGGGATCACTGGCGTTGCTGTACATCTCTTTTGAGACTTTGTCGCAGAAACGTTCAATCTGCAATCTTGCTTCCAGCTCCGGCGTCAGTGCCAACGGACCAGAATCACCTGGACGGACAGCCAGAGTCCAGTCGTACAGTGTTGTGGCCGGCTGCCCATATCCTGTGCCGATCGTCTGCGCAACGATGTTGCAGACAGCCCACGTCTTGACTCTATCGTGCAACTGGTCTGTGTTCAGGTCTATGACGACCCTGGAGAAGTCGTTGATGTGGTTTGGCCGGTGAAGGCCAATGCCGGTCGCTGTCTTCATCATCACCCCGCCGAGTATGTGTGTAGGGTCCGAGGCGGATGTGCTTGTCGGTAGAGGCCACATGCACAGAAGGCACATGGCCTTGACAGCGTAGTAACTCTGCGGAACATCGCCAATGGTTTGCCACAGGAGTCTTGTCAGGGGTCCGGATAGCTGTGTGAGGAAGGTGGGATCAGCCGCATAGCGACGAGCAGCCACCGAGATTATGGCCCAGTAAAGAAGGCTCAGCTGCTGGTAATATTGATCGGGGGTTTGAGAGGGGTTGAGAAACGGCAAGAAAGGGTGATAGTAGGTGAAAAACTCCTCGAACAACGCGTGCTCGGCGTCCTCTGTGAGTCTGATGTCTTCTAATTCTCGAGCAATGCGAGGCATCGCGTAGGAGCCACCTCGTTTGAGATGCAATAGCGAGGACACAGCCTCGTCAGAGCCCATCAGGGACGGGTTTCTGGTGTGTGTGTAAACGCTGTTGACGACGGGAGACTGCAGCTGCGAGTGCCCGTCGTCATCAGGCTCCTCGAAAACAAAGCCCTGCGCCTTTGCATTGTGTACAGCGCGACGAAGCTTGTCGATCTCTTTCTCCATCTCTGCATGCTTGGACCGCTTTCCAACGCGCTTGAAGTTGGACTCGATCTTGCAATCGAGCTTGAGGCGGTTACACCTCGAGCAGCTCTGGAAGGGTTCTTGTACGACATCGCAGCGCAACTATGAGTTGGACACAATATAATTAGCTCGCTATCCAGGCAATCCATCATTTATCAAGGGTCCAGGGCAGCATTGGGGTGTTGAATGCCACGAGGGTCGGGTGTGGTGGTTGGTGATACTGCATGACTCACTTTTTGCTGGCGACACTCGTTACACGCCCTCTTCACGCCGGGTTGTCTCTTCCTGTCATGATGGTCGCCAACATCGTTCTCATCGCCAATACTACCCGGACTGCTGTCAATGGCGCTGGCGACACCACCGCCGCTCCTCTTCCTCTTCAGACCCCCATTTGCAACTCCTATGCTGCGAATGCTTACGGGGCTGGTTGGGCTTAGCGAAGCCGCCCCTCCGGGTCCGACAATTGCGGGACTATCCATGTACGGGAAGCGGGGAATGGGCGGTGATGTGTGTAGAGCGGGCTTCCGGGCACGCTCCTGTTTATTCCGGCGGCAGCACGGATGTCCCCTATAAGCGAGCAATGGATGCCGATGCGCGCTGCTCTGGCGTTGGTGGTCCGGTCTCGCGGTGTCTTGGGTTGTGTGGTTGTGTGAGTCGACAGCAAGAGAGCGAAAGGAAATCCGATCTGCGGAGTGCGGGGGAAAATGCGATGGCGCAAAACGAGGTGAGGTGCGAATTCTGCCTCTTCGCGGTGAACTAGGCAACTGGCGGGGTAGGTTTGAGGGCTTCTGGTTGGACGTATCCCACTTCTGTAGTGGGGTGTTTGTGGGTACCGGAATCCAGACCCTTCGAACTTTTAAGCGGGTCCAACGATCTTCGATGACCGATCTGCCTTCTTCGGAGCACGAATACCTTACTCGTGAACATTGGAGACTTGGTGCGACACCTAGAAGCGCTGCACATGTATAACGCTATTCTTCCGAGCCCCATAACGGCCTTGGCTTCATGTTGGTGAGACCATCTTGAGGATTGAGCGCATTTGAAAACGGTCAATCACCCTCAGCGCTAGTATCGTGGGCGATGAACGCTGGCAAGATGGCATCGACTGCGACGAGTGCGTCTTCCTCGAAGACTTTAATACGGGGCTCACTGAGGTCGCCGGAGACAAGACAGCATGATCCGTCTGCGTCCTATACCGTAGCGACTAAACTGAAGGATGAAGTGGTCTTGGAGCGGCCTGTGGCCAGGAAACCGGCGTGTATGGGATTCCTTTAATGTGTCAGTCGCAGTCCAGAAGCTTACCTGTGTTAGCACCAATCCCATATTCCGAATTCTCGTCTACATCTGTGCCCCAGCCGTTCGTAAACCCTGCTGGTGTCTTCGAACGACTAGGTCAGAATGCCGGCGCCTCGTGACTGGGCAGCTGTTTACCACAATTACGGCCTTGGGCTACAGTCAGCCTGGCCGGCAGTTCGCGAGGCTTTGGGAACGTTATGAGGATCGGAGAATCCAATGAGAATAGCGTCCAAGCTGCGGTGTGCTCGCCCACTTGACAATGAAATGCAGCTCAAGTTCAGCTTGGGGATAAGCCTATGTCCTTTCTTTAGGATCAGTCCTAGACCTCAACGTCGACCTCAGGACAACTCACCTCGACTCTATTGGACTATTTGGATAATGTCAGAGACGCACCAAAAGACCAAGCACTGTGTGCAATCGAGGCATTGAGTCCCTACAGCTTCTTGACCGCGCTGAGATATCGCATGGAAAGATCCTCGCTCAAACGGAGCGTGGTTTAATGCCCTCAAAGCTCTTGGTACACCCATCGCACCCTGACTCAGTATCGGCATGCGCTGGAACAGATGTTGGACTTAAATCCCGATCTGCAAGGGAAAGCAGAACTGGAAAAGCAAGGGGGTACCCTCGAGGGCATTATTGACTGCTACTAGGTAGTAATTCACTGGACTTGACGAGTGAGAATGACTGTTTGGAAGCAGGCTCAAAATCCAATAATTCGACTGGGTCCCGTACCTTATATATGCTGCACAAGGGGAGCTGACAATCTCAACTTGAATCTGTTCCGTGAAAGTTAGAGGAGGTGCTTCTAAAAGCTGTCATTGGGCGTTCCTAGTCCAGATGATCTGATAAGGTACTCCTCCGCATGACCTCACCCTCAGCGTCACGCAGCCCCAACTCCACTTCAATTGCAGACGATCCATCAACACGACTTGAGCAACAACTTGAAGCATATCCCCATTTGTACTTGTCCTTGGTTTGAGAAGAACAAGAGGAGCGCTCGAGACCTTCTGAATCAACATACTCAATCGACAAAGCAATTACGATGGCCACCATCTGCGGCCTGCAAGGCGCCACAGTTTTCAACACCGGCATCGTAGCCGGCGTAGCTCTGTCCTTCTCATCCGTGGGCGTAGCTCTGATCCTCGAATCGCCCACCAACCTATCCCTCCTCCGGCAATGGTCCCTACTGGTCCGCTCTAGCCGGCTGCTCTTCTCCGGCGCCGTGCCGGTGTTCGTCGGCATTCCGTACGCACTCCTCGCCTACGTGTTGCGCACGTCCGGCACTAAAGCAAAGCTGTATGCCCTATCCGCTGCTCTGTGTCTTAGTCCGGAGCTTTACACCAAGTTATTTATGGCGCCGACGGAGCAGAAGCTCGAGGAGAAGGCAGCGGTAATGAGTCTCGCGGATGAGGGGGCCGAGGTGCTGTTGAAGAGGGAGGAGACGGCCAAGTATCTGGTTGATCATTGGGGAGTGCTCAATCTTGGGCGAGTGGCCTTAGTTACTGGTGCTGGGCTGACTGGATTGGCCGCCTCGCTCTCTGGCCGTTGACTCCTCTTGTGCAGCGACAGTTGGGTGGACTTTGCAGCAATCCAGTGACATCAAGCCTGAGTACGTTTGGCTTATGGTCGAAGACGTCTCTGGCGAACCGTTTTCGTGGAAGCTTTGAGAGCATGTTTAGGCCAATGAACGTGGACAGCGTAAACACGAACGTAGGACAGAGTACCTCGGCTTCAAAATTGGCAAAGTTACAGCATGAGAATGAGTTTCTTGAATTCTTACTATCAGACGGCTGTTAAGTAAAGGAAATGAAGCGAAAGAAATTCTCCACACGGAGATCGAACAGAAAGCTGACCTGACCTCCGCCGAAGCCGTCATTCGAGGCACTAAGTATGCCTTCCAAGCAGAGATATGTAGTTTGCTCAGCGGGTAGTCGCTATACCACAGCTAGGGTACCTCTTACCTCCAGCACAGGAATACCTGCCGAACACCCTCGATAAATTAGGGACATATGAAATGAGAGAGCTATCTGAATGAATGTGTTTCATACCACCGAAACTCCCCATTTATAGAGCCGATCGCGCAACTCCAGACACCTATGCCATGGTCTCCTTCGGCCAATGGCTGCTCCATGACAGCTGCACTATCCAGCCTCGCCCGAACCCCATCACTCGTCCAGCTCCATCATTCGACTCAAGCACTGACGCCCTCCCTCTTGACAGGCGTGACCCGAACCCACATAGGCTTCTTCTCGTAAAGCATAAATACCTTCTGATGCGCCCAGTTCGAACTCTCAGGCATAAGCTCAATGTCGAATTTCCACAACAACAGCGTCAGAATCAGCCTTGTCTCCATGATAGCCAGGCTGCGACCAAGACAGTTCCGATTGCCGATACTAAACGGCTGGAACGCGGCCTTGTTGTCGTCCTTATACCGTTCAGCTGCAGCGGCGTCATCCTCTAGCCACCGTTCAGGCACGAAGTCGTACGCATCCCGGAAGTTGTTGCTGTTGTGGTAAGAGGCCCAGTGCGGAACGTGGACGGCAACGTTGCCTTTTATGAAGTGGCCGTCGATCATGGCGCCTTCGGGACGCGTTACGCGCGAGATGCCCACTGGGAGAGGAGGGTGGCTGCGAAGTCCTTCGTTGATGACGGCTAGGAGGTAAGATGACCGCGAGACAGACTGGAAGTCGATGTCTGACTCCTGCGGGAAGGTGGCACGGATCTCTTGGGTCAGACGGGTGAGAGCGCGCGGCGTAACGAGGAGGTGGTAGAAAATTGCTGCCATGAGGGTAGCAGACGTCTCGGAGCCGGCCATGATGAGGATGTTGGAGTCGGCGTACAGTTCCGGCTCAGAGATGCCGGTGCCGTCTAGTTTCTGCTTGGATCCGATGGCCGTCTGGCTGAGAATCTGGGACATGAAGTCGGGTCGTTGGGTCTGCCGCTCTAGCCGGCTGTTGACCTTGGCCTTGGTGAAGGCGATGTGATCGAGGGCTTCGTTCTTGATGCGCTGCGGGACCAGGAAGGTGATGAAGGTTCCGATGGCGCCGAGTGTGATCATGATCTGTCCATACATCATCATCTTCAGGCGGCTGAAGACGAAGGCAATCCAAGGGTGAAACTTGGCTTCCCGGAGGCAGCCGAACGGCTCGCCAAAGGTCAGGTCGCCGATCAGATCGAACGTAGTATAGTTCAGCCAGGCCCAGAGATCGATGGGTTCGTCTTTACGCTCCGTGAGCCGCTGCACCAACAGGTCGACATACTGGCGGATAAGTGGCTCCTGGTCGCGGAGGGACTTGTCTGAGAAAGCTGGACTCAGGACCTTCCGGTGGCGGGCGTGCTGGGCAGCGTCGCCGACCCAGAGGAGGCTGAGGGCGCCGAAGAAGTCCTTCTCGTGCACGCCATAGGCCTCCGCGGTTGGCAGCGGGTAGCCTCCCCTATTGCCATAGATGTCGGACCAGGCCTTGGCAGAGATGAAGGTGACTTCATTGGGTGCTATTCGCACGACTGGCCCATACTTTTCATGCAACTCGGTCATGGTCCAGACGATTGTACCTTTCATCTGCTCCTTTACCTTCATCATGTCGAACGCGGCGTAGAGTTTGGGACCAGGAATGCCGGCTAAGGGGTGGAAGTAGACATTGTATATGAAGTAGTAGGTTGGCAAGAGGATACACTACTCAATGTGAGCTCGGAATTTGCTATGAAGGAAGACCTGTCACAGGCAGTCAGGGGCAAATGCTGAGACACCCAAATACCACTTACAAAGGCCAATGCT
Organism: Coniochaeta sp. PK30-01; assembly: GCA_023628855.1. Lineage (NCBI taxonomy): Eukaryota > Fungi > Ascomycota > Sordariomycetes > Coniochaetales > Coniochaetaceae > Coniochaeta > Coniochaeta sp. PK30-01. The sequence goes on along the minus strand of JAMAJW010000023.1, from coordinate 21,176 downwards.
GACAAAACCACATTAGTGAGCGTCAAGTTGTTGAGGAATATCTCCAAAAGTTTTGAAGAGGCCATGGTGTACGCTTGATGTAGATGTTTTGATTCAAAACCAGTGACTGACTGAGCCGTACTGCTGCTATACACCCTCTTTATAGCCGGCCACGAGCGCTCCGGAGAGTTGAAAAGGAGAATAGGATGACGGGCATCACGAACAGAACGGATCAGGGCACAACTTAAGAGCAGACTGGAACTATTCTGCTTTTTAACGCACTATCACTACTGACATCCCTGCCTTTACTGAGTCGGATGAGCTGTCATCGACAAGCAGCATTAGCTCCATAATGAGGGTCTTCGCAGCACACCGCACACGCCGAAGTGCTGTCCAACCCCATTTCCGTCAGTCTTCCTCCGTGGATCCCGAGAAAGCGGATAGGTTGTCTGGAGCTATCTGCTGATTGAGCGAAGATTCCGGACGAACCAGACACAGATACCGTGGCTCACAACTTTCTTCTGCACATCGGGTACGTCGCATCTGTTGTGTATCCACGGCGGAGAGAGGAAGAGGTTGCATCGACCCCTCCGAGTGCCAACGGTGCGGCAGCCCATTCAGGAGAAGCGTCCTGCAACTCGTGCTTTCATCGTGTCCGGCTCATCAACGTGGGCGAATCATGTCACCGTATCTCGCTGCAGCAACCGGTGATCCTGCCTCCAGTTCAGATAGCATTATGTACGAAAATGAAGGTGGATAATGTAGACAACCAATATGACAGGTTCATCACAAATGAACGACGTGAGGGGAAACATTGGAAGAGGTAGACTGGACGAAATGTGTCTGTTTGCTCTGAAGTAAACGCCTTATTTGGAGGAGGTTGAATTTGGCATCGCGGGAAGATATTCAAGGGTCTAGGGGCAGGGCATTTACTTATCTCTGATAAGGCTAGAACCACCCCCCAGATGGACGGTCCCACACCTTCACTACCCCTCCTGTGCCAGACCCACCAGAGCTTCACCACCCAACCATCAACAAACTCGAGCTACCTGAATCGTGCCACTAGAACTCTGGAGACCGTGTCTAGGTACACGCAGTATCATACGCAGTACAGTCTTATCTCTTTCGATCGCGGACTTGGATACTCTTCGTCGAGCTAGCGGCGATGGACTTCGCGATTGAAGTACCGGGCGAGGCTGCTCCGCTGAATCTCCAGGAGCTTGTGCGCGTCTTGCAAGCCGCCCAGTCGTCGACCAACAACGCCGAGAGACAGGCTGCTGGCCAACAGCTGACGGAGTGGTACTCTCACAAGGACTTCCTTTCCTCCCTGCAGGTAAGCTGTATGCTTCATCCTTGGTCACAGTACCGCAGCTGACAGCTGTATCACACAGACCGTCTTTCTCGACAAAACTATACCTCAAGACATCCGGTATCTCGCAATCCTCCACCTCAAGAACGGCGTCGATAAGTACTGGAGACAGTCTTCCTCTAAGAATGCAATACTGCCACAAGAAAAAGAGTTTATACGATCGAGGCTCCTCCAGGGCTCCGTTGACGAGGAACACCCTCCCTTCGTCCTTCATAACGCACTCCTCGTCGCCAAGATTGTTAGGATCGACTACCCTCAGAACTGGCCCGATGCCATATCCTCGTTAATAAACATAGTACGGATCACGAGTGCTGGAATCCAGCACCAGCTCCTGGGTGCTTTGACGGTCCTGCTTCACGTCGTCAAAGAGCTGAGCACGGCCCGGATGCGACATTCACAGACATCGCTTCAAGCTGTGACCCCCGAGTTGGTTCAGTTGCTAGGGGAAATCTACATTGAGAAGACGGCATACTGGGTTGAATTCTTGACCAAGGGCCGTGGAGATGAAGATGATGCGGATCTGGCCATGCAGGACAGCCTGACCGCTCTGAGAATCCTGCGCCGCCTCCTCAACGCAGGCTATGAGAATCCACACAAGGACGCCATGGTGCAACAATTTTGGAGCATCTCGCAGACTCAATTTGACCAATTTCTGGTATACGTGAGGGCCGACTCCCCGATACCTTTTCCCTATCAAGATGTGGTGGGGAAACATCTCCTGCAGTTCACCAAATTGCACATACAAATGGCGGGATCTCATCCTGCCAGCTTTGCTCTTCTACCGAATTCCCTACCACTTGTGCGTGCCTACTGGGGCCTCGTGGCCGATTTCGCAGACGTTTTCGAGAAGTCTGGAGGCATCAAACAGACCACTAGCCAGGGTCTTGACGGCCCCAAGTCGAAGATGGAAGGCCCTCTTCAAGAGCGGCTTGCTCTTAAAGGACTGCTGTTGCTCAGGAGCTGCATCGCGATAGTATTCCATCCACTTCAGAGCTTCAAGTATAAGAGCCAGGAGATGAAGATGCAAGAGCAAGAGGCTGTTGCATTTCTGAGAAACAACCTGCTTACAGATGACTTTGTGGTTCAAGTTGTGAGGGTCATTATCACGAAGTTGTTTATCTTCAGGCAGTCCGATCTCGAGGCCTGGGAGGAGAACCCCGAAGAGTGGGAAGTTCGGGAGCGTGATCAAGGCGAATCCTATGAATGGGAAGTCAGGCCGTGCTCTGAGCGCGTCTTCCTCGATCTCGTAATACACTACAAGGACATATTAGCGCAACCGCTTCTTGCCTACTTCGACACCGTCACCAAGGCCGAGTCGACCATCGTGGAGAAGGAGGCTGTTTACACAGCTATGGGCTGTGCAGCACCGACTATCCATGAGATCTTCGACTTTGACAGCTTCCTCACCTCTACTTTAGTCCGGGATGCGCAGATCCGAGATCCCTACGCGAAACTTCTTCGTCGCAGAATTGCCATTCTGATCAGTCAGTGGGTTACGGTCAGGATAAATACGGCTAACAGGCCGGTCGTTTACGACCTATTTCGCCACTTTATGAACCCAGGCGACGAATGCAACGACGCCGTGGTTCGCATCACTGCAGCCCGGCAATTCAAGCTTGTTGCTGATGACTTCGAATTCAATGGAGACGCTTTCCTCCCGTTCGCCTCAGACATGTTTACAAATCTCGTCGACATGCTCAAGGAGACCTCGAATGACGAGACTAAGTTGGCATTGCTGGAGACTATGCGTGTGGTTGTCTCGCGCATGGATAAGCATGTATCGCACTTCGGCGATGGGATTATGTCCATTCTTCCAGAATTATGGGACCTCGCAGAAGGCGAGGAATACATGCTGAAGCAGTCCGTCTTGGCCTTAACAACCGCCCTTGTCATGTCAATGAAGGAAAACTCGCAGAAGTTTCAGCCCTTGATGGTGCCACTTTTGCGAGAGGCTTTGAGCCCGGAATCTGCTCTCCATCTCCACCTCCTAGAAGAATCCGTCGAGCTGTGGAAATCCATATTGCAGATGAGCAGTCCGCCCCTCATAGAAGAGCTCGGGTCACTGGTCGCTTTAGCTCTTCCGCTGCTGCAATACGAAACCAATGTCTCAAAGGAGTGCCTAGATGTCGTCAGGAGCTATTTAATACTTTCGCCACAGGAACTGCTCAGCGATGCTCTGCGTCAGCCAGCCATACGAGAGCTAGCAGGCACGCTCAACGCCAAAAGCCGGGAGCAAGTTGATGAAGGCACGAAGAGTATAGAGTTGCTGATTCGGCAAGCAGATGCCTTGGGGGGGACCCAGGGTGTCTCCGTCGTCTTTCAAGATATGGTCGAGATACACCTCATCAGGAAGATCTTGTCAGACTTGTACTACTCTTTCCAGTCGAACCAGACGGTGGGCCCCAACAAGGTGTCCCGTCGAATCAATACTAACGTGGAGAAGAGCTATTTTGCTATACTGGCAAGGCTCGCCTTCGCCGATCCGGCAGCATTTGTCGAAAGGCTGGCCACGTTCTCAAACGATGCAGAATTTCCTCAGCCTTGGACGTGGTTGCTGTCTGAGTGGTTTGCTAGCTTCGATTCCCTGGCCGATGTGGACCGTAAGAAGCTCTCCTGCCTTGCTCTCACACGCCTCTGCGAGCTGCCAGGCCCTGTGACAGAGCTTGTTCTGGGCAAGCTCCAGGACTTCCTGTCGATGTGGACGAGCGTGCTGACCGAGCTGCGGTACGGAATGGAAGCCGTTAATGGCGATTCCCTGGTCAGGACTTCCTTGGCCCTCGAGCACAACGAATTCGAGACTCCGATCGACGTGGTTGAGAGAGAGATAGCTGCGCGCGACCCTGTGTATAAAATCAACGCGCACGATTTTGTCAACACCGCGTTGCAGGGTCTCTCGCAAAGGGTTGGCGGCGAGCAAAGGTTCGAGCAGGAGTGGCTTGTTAATGTCGACAGAGATGTGCTAGCTGGCTTCGAGGCGCTGAACAAACCGCCTATTTTATCGTCACCATAGTCCGGTGGCTTTGCCGAAACGAATCCAGATAGGAGCATGTCGAGGGATGTCAGTCCGTCTTCATCACTGGTGAGTTTGACGGAGGCAACCTCGCTCGGAACAGATTTGCAGGAGCCAAGATCACAGGATCGCGATCAGCAACCCCAGGTGCCTGACCCTTCTATTTTTACTTGGCTCGGGAAGTTGCCAGGAACGTGAGATATGGCGCCACCGTCTCACGTTGCACTTCATCAACTGCGAGATTATGATTTCTCTTATGCTAGGGTGGGATAAGGAGCCCTTTTTATGAAATGACCAAAGGGTGGCATGGTTAATCGCTCAGGATGGGAGGGGCGTCTCGGGTTGGTCCAGCAAAAGAAATGACACGGCATGTCTGTCTCTGCTCGTGAGTAAGGTAGTCAATACGAAGAGTTGCTCTAGTGATATTGTCGATATATGACCGGTCCATACCTCAGTTCATCCATGTGCTGTCGCATCAATGTGGACGCCATGTCCGACCTAGAGCAGCACTAAGTTGAGTTGGGAAGACTTGAGCTACCGACATACCTAGGCACCGATCGCCCTACAACAGTCTTGAGGCACCATATATCAGGCCAGAGTGCTGTCAACTCTAGGTATTCGGAGTTTTGACCGCTATTTGGCTAGGGATGAGCACTCGGCCAGCTTCATCGACGCCGAAGCAACCGGATTTTTCTTTGTACCCAGATTCGTACCCAGAGCGAATAGGATATATCGATAGGGACACCGCTTGGTACCCATCAGATAGGACAAGTATAGCACTTCCCTAACCCCAGCGAACAGTTGGCGAAATAATGACGCCAGGTCTCATGGCTGACGATGCCTCAATCGCAAGCTACGTTCTTACTGGAAGAAACTGTCCAAACATAGTCGACAGCACCTAGCATCAGGTTGCACCTAGCCGAGACAAGTGCGTTTGAAGATCATTCGCACCTGAAGTTTAGGCCCCCGGATTGGATCTACGAGTGCTTACTGTCTCGCCAGTATAATATTTAAGCTGCATTCCGGCGTTACGCCGTCTGGATGTAACAAGCAACCTCGAAATCCTTGGATGCTGACGGCAAGAACACTCTATGCAGTTGGGCTGGAGGCTAATGATTCATTCACGTCACGTGACTGGAGCCATGAATCAGCGAGAATTACGTACAGCCGAAATGCCGCGGGAAAATGATTACCGAGGGCATTTGCCGGCTAACAACTCCACTGATAGCCGGGAGAGTTAACCGAGCTCCAAGGATGACTAACACGTCCAATATAAGGGATGACAGCGTCTGGCGTAGGTTGGTGATCGAGATCTTTTGATGTCTACGGAATTGGCAAAAGAGGAGATTTAACGGCGGTACAGAACTTTGTGATTTGTTACCAAGAGAGACTTAAACAGAGATCAAGAACTTGCAGGTACACTTGCTCGGAAATAGTTCCGCGCCATGTCCATTCTCTGAATGGTCCATTCTTCGATGTTTGACGAGTCATGTATGAAGATCTCGTGGTCTAGTGCCCTGTCACCCCGCCCCCATACTCCATAGTTCGCCTGTCTCGCACCTCCTTTTGGCAGGCTTCTGCTCCCTCCTAGCTCTGAACTACCCCAGACGGGGTGCCACACCTTGGGGTACCCCACAAAGCTTACAGGATTCCCCAAGTCCTTGGGACCCCTCCGTCCCAGGATTTTTCTTTCCTGAGGAGTTGTAGCCCACTGAGATCCCCAAAGTTGACATATCAGAAAGATGGCTTCAACTACAGCCGTCGCGGAGACGGCGGATCCAAAGCCCAAGAACTCCAACAAGATCCGCAAGCGAGCAGCCAAAGCATGTCTGTCATGTCGCGCAAGGAAGGTTCGGTGCGACGTCTCGCAGAGAGGCAGACCGTGTATGAACTGTTATCTTGATAGCGAGACGTGTGTTGTCACTGGACGGGCGTCGAGGTTGTAAGTTGGCAGAACCTCGTCCGCAACATGGGCAAATCACTCACAGCACCTTCAGTCGTAGGCAGAGAGACACCAACGAGAACGCTCAAGTCTCCTACCCACCATATCCGCAGGAGATAAGGACCAACCCAACAGCAGAGGAGGTCGTTAAGTCCAGGAGCATCGGCCAGCCGGTCCCAGACAGCACCAACAATGTGCCAACGCCTGAGAACCATAACCATGGTCACAGGCACGACTCAGCGATCGCTCCTTCTCCACAGACAAGCGCTGGGGCACGTACACCGCAATCAACCTCAAGACCACCACAAGCCAGCCAACCTCCGCAATACATCGCTTCGAGCGTTCAGGGCGGAGTGCCTTCTCAGCACTTGAGTCCCAGCACCTCGACGGACCCCTGGATGGCACAGCAGCTGCCACAGCTCAGCTCCGATATTGTATACTCGTACTATCCCTTTCTAAACATCAGCAACCTGACGCACATCCTTCCGCAAGACGTCAACTACCTCGAGTCCCAGGGCTGCTTCCGCGTACCAACGCGAGCGGTGCTGGACGAGTTTGTCCAGCAATACTTCCTCCACGTCCATCCATTACTTCCACTGCTCAACGAGGGCGACTTCTGGGACGTATATTGCCAGCACGGGCCGTTTGGTTTTGTTCCACAACACCGGATATCTTTGCTCGTATTCCAGTCCATGCTCTTCGCGACCTGCAATGTAAGTTAGGCCATACCAGACCATGTATCGCCGCCGCATCACTGACCATATCCAGTTCGTCTCTCGGGACAGCATAAAAGCCCTTGGCTACCCCAGCATCCGCGCTGCCAGAGCAGCTATGTACAGACGCGCCAAGCTCCTCTACGACTTCGAGAGCGAGTCCTCCCCCATCTGCATCGCCCAAGCCGCCCTCCTCCTCTCCTTCTGGTCCCCCGTCTCCAGCTCCGGCATCCGCAAGGCCAACTCGACCTGGCTCACCGTCGCCATCCAGCACGCCAAGGTCGCTGAAGCGCACCACTACTCCTCCTTCGGGTCGACCCCTACGTCCAGCAGCATCGGCGGCAACGACGGCAGTCACAAGTCCCCGACCGCGACGCAGCTGAAACGCCAGAACATGCTCAAGCGGCTGTGGTGGTGCTGCATCATCCGCGACCGGGTCCTGGCCCTCTGCGTCCGGCGCAGCATCCAGATCACCCGCGCGCACTTCGACCTCGACGCCAACAGCCCGCTGGGCTCCGCGGATCTGGCGGATGAGATCGGCCGGTCCAAGGTCTACAACGCCGACACGAAGCGGGCCTTGATCGACATCATGTCACAGCTGATCGATCTGTGCGTCCTGTTCACCGACATGCTCATCCTCGTGTACCCTCTGGATGACACACCCGGGTGGGGACGGCCGATGAATCCCGAGGATCAAGGGCGAGTGAAGGAAGGCAAGATGGCGCTGAGGAGGTGGTACAAGGGGGCGACACTCAAGTTTCCCATGTTTGGCGGTGGTGCTGCGAGGGCTAGTGATGTTGCTGGGGGCAGCGGGAGGAGGGAGTTTCGGCATGACTCCGTCATTCTTTACACTAATCTGATGTATATGTATTACCAGTAAGTTGGCCCAGTTGGTCTGTGGTTGGATTACGGATGAAACTAACGTGGAAGCAGCTCTGGAAGGGTAGCACTTTGTCACCACGAGGTCCTCCACCTCGCCCTTGCGTCTCCGTCAACGCAGGGTGCCGTGGATACCTCCATCCGAGACGTGTCGACGATTTACGAAAACCGGCACGAGCTACAGGACGCCGCCTCTGGTGTGACTGAATGCCTGAAGGAGCTCATCCAACTGCGCCTGGCGCGTTGGCTGCCTATTAGTGCGGTAGCATGCACGGCACTGCCTCTTGTGCTTCACATTTTGGACGTGAAACTCTCGTCACCTCGGGCGGGAACGGCAAACACGGACGCTCAGAACAGCCAGTCTGCTCTCAAGCAGCATCGGCTGAACGTCTTGATTGAAGCGATGAAGACGTATCAGCCGCAGTACGACGGTGTGGACTGGGTGAGCGAGACAATTAGACATATCGTGAACCTGGCCCACCTGGACGGCGTCCAGCCAAATGCCTCGGAAGGTGGTAATCCTTCCAGCAACAATGATGACACGGGCGATAGGAGCAATGGAAACGCAAAGATCCAGGACTGGACAGACATCCTCACAAGCCATCCAAGCTTGTACCTCCGCCTCGCCCTGACAATGGATCTGTCGCTGAGCAAGGACCGACTGCCAGAAGAAGGGGACTTCCCCGCCAGCCTACGCGGTCTCTTGACCGGCGCCTCTGCGCAACAGCCCATGCGCGTCCTGCTGGCGGCCAACAGGCAGCAGCTAGCACAGAAGCAGCATCAGCAGCAACAGCATCTCCGTCCCGTACCGGGCTCCATGTCGTCGCTACCGCCTCATCTGCAAGGTCAAAGACAAGGCGGAGCAGAGCAGCAGCCGCACGCCGTGGCGCCCCTCCACACGATGAAGCAATGGCTCGAGACGGACAGGGCGCTCAACTACGGCATCGCAAACGGCATCCACATGGACCTCGACGAGCCGCAGCCAGGCGGTCTGCCGGCCGGCGCGGGGTACTCTGACTCCGAGACCGGGTCGCAGGAGTCGTACGACTGCTCGTCGACGGACGAGCACCATCACGATCAGCTAAAGGGCGAGGCAGAGCAGCAGCAGCAGCAGCAGCAGCAGGAGCAGGAGCAGGAGCAGCATGAGTCCTTCTTCCAGCCCTTCACGGCAGAGGAGATGGAGGTGCTGGAGTCGCACGTCCTAGACGCGTTCACGCTGCAGAACGAGAGTCCGCACAGCTCTGAGGGGGTCGTCGAGCACGCGATAGAGATCTTTGGGGAGGCGCTCGGTGCTGACGCTGTCGGGGAGTGGTTCCAGCTGACACGGAAGGGCGAGGGCGGGGCACTGGGTGGGGAGAAGGAGGACGTCGAGACCGCCAGGGTGTTGATGGATGCTCTCAGGGAGCAGGAGGTTGGTGCATAGGCAGGGTGATCCATGGATGGAGTAACGGTTGGGAAACGTACGAGTGCTTCATTACCTTAGGTACCAGGATCGGGGAGAACATCGAGTATGAAGTTGAGGCTTCCAGATTCTTTCCAGTGTTTTTGAATGACACGACGTGCAAAGCACCTGCCCAATTCGGTAGTGCTTGTTCACATGTTTGCCCATCTCAGACCCATGCGCTCGGGAATAGCGAGTCCGAGGGGTGAAAGTGGAGGTTTGATCACAGTACCTGAGTCGAGTGCAGCTTGCACCTGGAAATTATCGAAATCCATGATTGATTGATTGTGTAGTCGCTTTATTGATGCGGAAATAATTTTTGAAGAGTGAAGTCGATAAATCCACGTACCTTACCCAGTGAGATGGAGGTACTGCACCTTATCTCGACCCATTTTACGTATCGCGTCAAACCTCCATGACTTTATCGTGATTGTTGGCGTCGTATCTGATTCTCTACCACAGTATTCTACGGTGCAAGCAAGCATGTCTCCATACCGGCCCAGATCTCGAACTTTGTCCATTCCTCGTGAACACGAGACGTCTCCACAGACATATAGCATTCTCGCTTCAGTGCTCTTTCTTCGGTTAGGTAGGTTCACTTTATTCTGGGTGTCGATGCCCAGCTACTCCAGTACGTCCGTACTGGAGGTAGTATTCAGCATACTACTCGACCTTGACTCCAATTTTCATCCTGTCCTGCAACTCCTGCCTAGAGGTACCCTGCATACGTCTCGATGTCGCATTGCTTTTGCTGAGATCAGGACCTGCCATTCGTCAACCTGACATGTTTGCTCCCGGACTGCTGCAAGCCCCGACGGCGGCTAGATCTAGACACGGCGGTCATGTGACCGGGATACCCACAAATTGACCGCGACAATGACCCCCGGTCCGGTCATGCGAGGATTGGGACCCGTCTTCCGAATGCACGGATCTGAGTGGCCGAGTCCTTGGACTTCCTTGGCGGTGCCGAACTGTCGGGTCCAAGCCGGCGCCCTGGTTGGCTGCCACCGGAGTCTCCGAGACGTGTTGCCAACAATCACTTCTGGTTCACTCAGCTCTTTCTTCCGGGCCCACCGTCCAATTTCTTCCGCACCCAGTCCCCCGCTCAATTTTACAAATTTAGGTACTCTGACAGGTCCCTTGCTTCTTCTCCGTCATGGTCCAAGGTACGGCCACACTGGCCGGATCCCCGACCCTGGCCATCAGGGCAGAGCGCGACGTCAAGCCCGTTCAAGGTTAGACCAGTCCTCATGCAGTCGCTCTTTGGCAGGTGACGGCATGCTGCCGCGTTCGATCTTCGATGATCTTGAATGAACTCTGAGGGTCCTGTTGAGTTTTGTGGGACAGTCTGTCAGTTAGAGAGGCAGGGCCGCATAGACGGATCGCCAGCAGGCTCGGCATGTCAGTATGCGCTGTCATTTCCTGACCGCTCGACGTTCAAATCCAGCGCTCATGCCAGCCTGCGAACAGCCGCCGTAGGAGCGGACTGGGGATTTTAAGCGCTCGACTCCCCTCACCCGCAGTCGGTCTACTGCACAGTCTGCACCTCATATTGCCGCATTAGGCACGCAGGGGCAGATCTCGGACAGCTGTCACGCTGTGACACGACACATCCTTGAGTCCTCGACGCCACCACAGTGTCTCTCACCCTAGTGTTCCTCCGAGGAGGGAGCAACGCAGGAAAGCTAGTGTAATCCCACACGTCGGGACTGTTTGCTTTCCTTGTGATGGGAGCCCTCTACCTCTGGATTTCACAACGCGTCCCGGTGCAACATCGTTGCTGTTCTTCCCCGTCTTCTAGCCTCTCATCCCTGCATCCCCGGCACAGCAAGCATTAGACGTCTACCTAGAGCTGGGCCCTCGAATATTCTCTTGGATTCACCTGCATTGAACTTGCAGTAATGGCCGCCAACAAGTGCCCCATCCAACTTGTCCGACATTCCTGATATGCAGCCTTAGGTTTGCTTGAAGCTTGTAGATACATTTTGTAGCCTGCCACTAGAACAATCATGAACAGCGTCCTGGCAACCGCAAATCTTTCCGCAACCATATGACGTACGGTTTCCACCTCCGATTCGCACGTCATTTAATCGTACACTAGCGAAAGGCAGACGGGAGTGTCCCAAGAACCGTTACCCAAAAGAGGGGAAAGGGTGCCGCTGTCCTCTCAGATGTGTGTCTGTGATCGTATCTGGCTAGACCCATGCCAAACTCAATCCCGACCGTGTGCAAAGGAACAAGTACCTAAAGAGGACCGATATCCGCTTCAGACGGAATCAACTTGAGGCGGTCGAAGCAATCAAGCAGCAGCGCCTTTGGTATCTCTAACATTGCACCGACGATCCATGAGCTGGGACTGCACTAAAATCAACCGCAGCAACCGAAACCGTTGTTTGAATACGTTCAGCACTGGCCGCCTTCCCTATCCTTCCTGGTGCAGCTACGCGCCTAGGACGCCAACGGCCACCCGACAAAGACGGCTATACACAGCGTCTGTCGAGGCGTTCTGCTGATTCCGGGGCAATTTGTCCCAGGTCACGATACTTTGCACAGCACCACCTTTCCACCTCGCCGACCCGACACTTCGGCACGCCCTCATCCTTGAGCCTGAATGTCCTGTAGTGGCGCAAGCACTGGTTCAATCCTGCTGCCAACAGCTCATACAAGCCATTCTGGGTGGCAATTCCCCAGAGAAGCCACGACAACGTTACCGATTCCTTTTCCGCTATCTCTCTCTTCCCCCCCTCTTGCTGGATCGTTCTCTCTGGACTTCAGGATTGCTGTCCTAACCAACAGCATATAAATCTCCTGCAGAGACGAGATACCTCTCGGAAGCAAGCGCCCGCTCCGCTTGACACCATATAAATCACTGAGCGGCTACGCTTTTCTCACAATAGCCTCTGTTTTCCTGTCTCCACTATGGTCTTCTATGCTGGAATGTTAGGATAACCACTGGAGTAGTCGAGATGTCAGGTTCTGGTGATTCTCGCCCTCAAGGCCTTCTCATCCCGAACTCTTGCTCGGATCGACCTCCGTATGCGACTCCAACAAGCGTCTCTCTTACATTACCGCCCCTGACTTTGAACGCGATCCAGCGTTACTCTGTGAAAGCACCCAACGACACTCAGTTCTTCGCTACTTCTGGAGTTCCATCGCCTCCAAGCTCAGAAAGCTCACAGGGTTACGCGAGCCAGAAACACAGCTCCGCGGCCCATAATAACACCGTCTCGTTGTCAACTGGACGACGCACACCTCCTTATTCGAGTCCAAGATCGTGGAGTTCGACGGCGCCTTACGCCACGGCACCATCTCACAACATGGATGAGCAGCCGGCATACGATACGGCGTTTGCTAGTCTTGTCGATAGACCTGGTAGTCAACGACAACTTCAACAACAACAGAATTTCTACACTCCACCATATGGCAGCCCACATATGCCTGCTCCTTCGTCGCTATTGGGGTCACAGGTTGCTCAAGCCCCGAATCACACTGCCCCAGGAATCATATCGACATATCAGTCATTACTTCCTCCCATCACTCCGGGTGCTCAGGACTACGCATCAAATCCGTATGGCAACCACCTCCAACCCTCAGCTGGGTCTCTCTTCCTCCCTCCTCCTGGCTCTTTCACCTGGCAGCCTTCATTCTATTCTCAGCCCTATATTCAATCTCGGATGTGGGAACACCAATCGCAGCTCTACAAACCCACCAGGCCGTCAACCATCCTGGGCAGTTTGCCCCGGGAGGCGTGGGAGAGGGTCTTCCAGTACCTCGACTACGCAGACCGCTTACGCCTCCAGAGCGTCAACCGGTTTTGGGCGGAGTCTCTCAAGGCCCTTGACAAGCGTATCAAGGACAACCCAAGCGACGCCGACTTCGCCGACATGCATTCGCTAGTCCTCCAAGCCGAGAACTACCGCAAGCACTGGGCGCCGAGCATGGCAGCAGAGTGCAGGACGCACCGGGGACGGCCACGGAACAATGCGCGCAACGCCCGCACTCCGCCAGAAACAAACGATGATGACGAGGAGAGCAAAGGAAAGAAGGGGCTCGCAGGGTCGGTGGGAAATCTCGGATGCTACCACTGCTTCACTGTTCGGCCGCTCGAGAAGTTCTGCCTCAAGACGGACGAGGACGATGCCAACATCTACGTCAACAACAGCGACGGTGATCTCAACCCCAATCAAGTCACCGACGGCGCCGCCCCGCGGCGTTACTGTCTCGACTGCGGAATTAAGAAAGGCTTCCACCCGCCCAACAAGTATCTCGAACGGAAGTGGGGCATCGAGGTCTGGGTCTGCTGCGGCACATACCACGACCACGGCGTCATGAACTGTCCCACCTGCGGACGCGGCTGTCCGCTGACGCCTGTCACCAAGACGTCGCGGAGCAGTGGCAAGAGATTGTCGCCGATGCCTCCTCCCGCTACTCGGCCACGGAAACAGCAGCGGACCTTGACCGATGGTTCACTGGGCCAAGGAAGGCCTGCTGGCTATACCCAGCAATACCAACACCGCCAGTGGCCCTGACTTTGCGATTCCGTCGAAGTGCATCCGCACTCCAAATTACTACATCCTGAGGCCCAGTATTGTTATTCTATCTGTATTACCCGTTGTCATGTCCTTGGGTGTTTCTCTCTATTTCTGTTTTATGGTGTTTTATGGCGCATAGTGTTCTAAAACGAACTCGGTATATAGGGGTCGACCGGGCGGGTATACGGAGCATCTTTGTGGCGTAGGAGTTTGGGTATGCGTGCTGTTAATAGACAGACGAAGCATATTACCATACCTCACACCTGATACCCTGGTTGTGGTAGTGTGATTTACACCGAAGTTTATAGACATTCTTCTCTGAATGTGATCAAATTCTGTCTCTGCCTTCGGCGTATCACTTCTTACTCTTGAACATCTATCTACATCTATGACAGGTTCTGCAATGGTTACAGTCGCTAAAACTTTCAGAACTTCGGACGAACTTTAACTTCCAGGGTAGTTACGCCTAGAGGGTCTCTTGACCAACAAGGGCGTCAATGTGCCTATGCCTCTCAAACGTCTGAATGATCAACATGTTCACCACAATCACCTTCACAGTTCCAATCCGACAGGAGCGGACTACGAAGCCATGCCCCCAAGCGTGGTGCCGCAAGCGCTTCTCTGTCGTATCACCGGTTGATAGACATGTTGTTGGTTTTACAAAGACGCCGCAGTATCTCGGCCTGCTGCGCAGCCGACCATGTAACGGCCAACGCTCAGCCAACGGCTTCTAATTGTACACTACAAGGGATCATCCCACCAGTCACCGGAGTGCGACAACCGCGCGCAACTGCAAAACATCTCGACGTTGGAGGCGAAGACGCGCGAACTACAATACCCGAGATTGCAATGTTCCCAAGGCCAGTTTTCGGCACGCTTTTCCTCCCATTAGGTTGAGGCAATGCTAGGCCAGTCATTATATCAAGACTCAACAGTGCAGGCATCCCAGGTGCGCTCAACCCCAGTCAGACTCCAGGCTCGGGGTACAGGACTCCATCTGCAATATGGATTTGACATTCTTAGTTCATTATTTTCTGGCATTGCCTCGCATAAACCTACATTCGGAGCATGCATGACCAACGTCTCACGAACATCTCTGGGTTGACCTATCTAGAGCAGACGGGGGCTTAATCCGTGCCGTGGCTCAAGCTACAACAACACTTCTCAGGGGTCAGTGCTCAGCATGTCAAAGAGCATTCATCCATACAGCCACAGCCGCCGGCAGCTCAAACTACGCTTCCTTGATGTGCGAGTCCTGTTGAGGTGTCGGTCATGGCAGACAACCCTCTCCTGTCGAGCATGCCTTGGGCACGTTCTCCCCCTGATCTGTTGCTCGCGCGTCCGAAGGTTCTCCATTCGGTTGTTCGAGGTGCCTTGACTCGGAGTCATCACACTGTGCAGGATTGACTCGCAGTTGCTCGACTCTAATATCACCATGATTATAGGCATCGTACGTCTCAGAGAGTAGTGCCCTAGAGGACATCCATGGGAGCACATCGACGGACTTCTCTGCCAACACACATTGCAGTGCCAGCATAAGGGCTGTCTCGAGCAATTGCTGCCACATTCTGCCACATTCTGCGCATTCTGTTTACCTCCTAGACAGGAGTTGCATTCATTATACAAATTCACTCTGGTTTGGTTTGCTGTGATCAGCACGATTCTAATGACCAAATGCACCGAACAATTATAATCTCCGTGTCTTTCAAATTCATATGCATGACAGAGAAACGGGGCTCCTCTCCTGTTCTCATTACGGTAATCCGCAACCGTTATTTTTGGCTAAGGTCTTTCATGCCTGCCCGCATAGAGGTCGGCGACTTGACCGTACATTCGGTATGGCTCGTCATTGGCTTGTAGCCCAGGAATGCGACTGTAGCCAATGTGAGCACTCCGATGCCCCAGCTAGCAAACCCGAGTCCTTACACCACAAAACCCAATTGTGAGGCGGTAAAATTTTGGGTGTCTTTGGAAATCTGATGATCTCAAGGCTGTCCATGGTGGATCCTGAATGACCGAAAATCCGAAATACCGAATTGTTGAACGAAGGTCAGTGTAGATCTGTGAACACCCCATGATGCGCAGAACCAGACATCGATATGCGCCTTACCTGCTGGGAAACCAACAGTTCCTGTTGTTGGACACGGCTATATTCGGGGCATCATGGATACAGGCCATCCTGGCACTCCTAGCTGTTAATTAAATAAGATAGAGTTCTGCTCTGAGACAGGCAACCCGAGCCGTAGTATCCGTCTCAGCTGCGGTCCTGATCATCGTCTTGACGTCTTCCGGACCTACCTGAGCCCTGCTGCGCTGGGCGAATTGAATACTCACGCAACACACCCTCAAACGCCCCAATATTTACCCTTAAGCGCCACAGAGATCACATCCCTGTCGCAAGTTAAGTGAGATTTGTTCACAGCGGGTCGAAAGTTCCTTGCTTCTCTCAACCTCTGGATTGTCGTAACGTTGTTTTCTCCCAATATGTTTGGCCCAGTCCATTACCTCTGGCCAAGATAACGGCAGGTGAATCGTCGGGCACATCGAGTTGAATACTTGGTGCTGAACGTGTCAAGACGTAGCCCTTTCGAGTTGCCGCACCACTCCAGGGACAGCTCATCATAATCTACAGTGCGCATGACTACTCACTACTGGGTGTTCGGTAATCCAGTTGGTCAAAATAAACTTCGCTGAAGGCCCTAGCTGCGACATTCAGACCAGTTGTTACTCGGGTCAACGATCTTGCATGCATACCGAGCTCGGGGCATCTTCGCCGCGATCCGGCCTCTTCCGTCCTGAGAAGGACTCCGATATCCACTCATATATGGGAGCAGACTCGCCGCAACCGGACCCCGAAGTCTCGAGTACGTAGCAACTTGTCACTTCGACGAATCAGTCAGCAAAGCAGAATAATCGCCTCTTCTTGCAGATGGCATAAGTTGTCACGGAATAGCGCATATGTTCCGTCCATATCGTCACTTGAACTTCGCTAATTCTTAGCAAACTTGAATCGCGACTAAACCATTTCTCCATGCGTTTTACCTCTCTTTCCAACATTCACCACAGACTTTTCTTCCATTTTGAGGTACAGCTGTCAGCTGTCAGCTGTCTGCCAATGGGTTTTTCCTGTACTCTAGCAAACATCTTCACCCCCTTTCAAAGGACGACCAATTGCTTGTCTGGCGAGCCACCCTTACCCAATTGTAACCGTGACAACTTCGGGTGCCTTCGACGTAACGGCCGTCACAGTAACGGTCGGTAGTACCGTCAAAACACCGGAGCTGACGAATACCGTAACCGTCGTATCAATGACCGTAACAACTTCAGGCACCGGTTGCTGTGGAGGGCTCGTCACAGTGACGACGACCGGTGCTGGTGATTCAGAGGCAGTCAATGAGACTGTCTCGATGGAGACTGGAGCTGTAGTGGACGACGACGAAGCTGAAATTGTTATGGTGGGCGTTGAAGAAGGCCATGGAGCGGTGATAGTAATGACGTGGACAGAATGTGAGGATGTTGCCGTAGGACCCCAGGGGACGGTCACAGTACTGATCGAAATCGATGATCCCGACAGCGGAGGGGCCACACTGGAGTTGCTGATTGTTGTGCTTGCAGGAGGCGTGAAGAAAATCGTAGTTGAGGTTCTCGAGCTGGTGCTGTTGCTTCTGTCTCTCCAGACGACGTTATTGACTCGCTCCAAGGGATCATTTTCAACTGCATCTGGCTGCCGGAAATGGAGATGGCTCGGAGCACGAGGTAAAGCGTGGATGAATCCTACCGTCAGGAGGAGACTCAAGAGTCGCAGTTCTCCACGAAACATGTTGGAGTGGTTGTGTCTTTGCAGTTTAGTGAGGAATCGATGAAGGGTTTTTCGTGGTTGGGTAGCGAATGTGGAAGGTATTCATATACCCTTTTCGAATGCTTATGTTGTACATGCCTTGGTCTCTATTGTGTAACTTCAGTCTGGATTCGAGTCTAGGCTGGTAATGTATCACAGCCAGAACTTCACTAACACACGCGTTGTTCAGAGACTCGTACACTCGCATGTACTCGAGTTGACAAATCTACGAAGCTCGGCGGTCGGATAATTCCTGTGCCTGAGTTACTAGTTCTGGGGACTGAGAGTGGCTCTAAGTACCCGACCTACGGAGCTCTTCCGAGCACACACACGTTGCAATCGGGTTTTACTTCGACGAAGTACATGCCGGTGTTAGACAAGACATATCATGAGAGTTCGACCCACCTGCTGTCATCGCATGACAGTGTCTTGCTAGGGATACAGGCGTGGGCACCAAATGGCCCTGCGTAAGATCCGAATGTTCCATGTGGTGCCACGTTTTGCGGTTTCTTATTTGACAGGTCTGTTACCCACGTTCTCTCGATATACTTCCTGTGGCTGTCCCGCTTCGGCATGTTTCCAATTTTGATAAACCTACGGAAGACATTTCTCGCACGACCAAGGTACAGCAAGCACCGGCCGTATGCAGGGTGCGACGGCCAGCAGTCTCCGCGCTGCAAATAGGGGGTTGACTCTTGGACTATCAAGGTCTCGAGTCTCGAACATTACAACGCGTCATCACAGGGACAATATGATACTAGACGCTAGACAACAGTATGGTATTGTTCTTGCTGGTACTAGTGTCAACTGACTCATGATTTCGATTTGTAACAAGGCTCCTATGGTACACCCGTTCTTGTCACCACACGAGCATCTATCTCCTCCTCCAAAGCCACATACTCACTAATTTGGTGATGGTAAGATAGACACGTCAACCACCAAGTCCAAGAAGTCATGTAAGATCATGTCATTATCAGAAACATGTCACGTAATAGCATATTGGTGTAAACATAGTACATGGCACACCGGATTCAGTTCCCGGAGATATCTTGATGATTGGCTGCGTGGAATGGTGGAAGTACGTGGCATTGTACACGGTCGTTTGTGCTAGAGTCGACAGCAACCGTCACTCGAAGCAACTAAGTCTTACCAGTTGCTGATGAACGATGTAGCGGAAACTTCTACAGTATAGGATACTGGAGATGACGTCCAAGCAACTCGACCGCATCTAAAGCCTCGGCACATTCTGCGGCCTGCAGGATTGTATGGTAAGACCAACTCGGGTGTAAAGTCCATGCCCTGAAATACTGGAGGAGAAATTGTACTCCGCGAGGCTCCTGTGATGAGCCATGTGATGAAGCGCCGTACCGGTTAAGTAGTGCCCTCTGAAGTTGCTCTCCCTCCATTTGGGATGATATTCCTCCATCACATTCCCGTCGGCTCGGTGATCGAGCGGGATTTGGAGCGCCTCCAGTCGACAGCGGTCTGTTATTTGCGTTTTCCCTTCGTCTAACTTGCCACACGAGGTGGCAGGTCAATGCACAGCCATAGTTACCGTTGCTAGTCACACAGTATGTGATACCCTGCCATGGAGTTATCTTTATATCCGCGTGTGTCGATGAGTATGCCCATTCCAAGATGGTCAAGCTTATCACGCTTATCACGCACTGTTCGTAGCCATATAAACCCAGATCTGGTGCCAGTATCTCGTCGGGCAGCTTGATCACCTGTCAATGGTAGCCGTGGCGCAGTCGCAATAGTGCTTGCACCAGTCCTCCGGAGCACAGTACGTATTCGTACGTACTTCTCTCAAGGGTTCGCTTGTTCGAACCGAATTAAGACGCCTTGGTCGACACCTTTTTTTTTTTTTTTCCCTTCTATTTTGGCGTTTTTCCTCTTTTCCATGTTGTTTTATTTTTCTTTTCATTTCTTTCACTTCCAGAAGCATGGCCCATTGAAGTCATAACCGCGCCCGCTCATCCTTTCGGATGGTTTCCCAGAATGCGGCAAGTCTCCAGTACAATGGGTTTCATGTGCAGTTATTGGAAAGAAAATGTTACATTCATACCATATCAATCTTCCGCCACTCTCCATACACAAGCACAATGTTCCATCGCATCCTTCCCTCCTAAGATAGCACTAACCCGTCTCGGCCAACCCTCTTTCCCTCCGATCCAACTTAACTGGGTGTTCCTCGCCCTCCTCTGCCCAAAAACAACCAGAGAAATGCCAAAACACAAACATGTAAGGGGAGCCGGCCCTTGTCTCCCAGATGGTCTCATAAAAGAGACCAGGCAACCAGGGGGCCGGTGGATCAGCGGGCGGACCGAGCCCTGTACTGGCCTTCATGCTTGCTCGAACCGTCAGCTCGGCAAGTTCTATGTCTTCCTCGGAACGATCCCCCCCCCTTTGGCTGCTTTAACCACCTCAAACCCAGCTTTTTCTGTTTTAATTAGAATGGAATTAAGTAAGTTTCCTAAAACATCTAAACTCAATAAATCTCAAACCCATTGGTGCTGAGTTGACAAGTTGTCAACCACTCCTCGAAATGATATTCCAAGTGATACCTGTAAATAATGTTGAATAAATGCCGGAAAAGGATGTTGGATAAGACTACACTTCAACAGTGATGACACCTGATTGAAGGGAAGAATGGGCGAGAATGCGACGTGAATTTTGGTGCCTTCGTATGCTCCAAGTCTCATTGGTAACAGTGAAGCTTTACGTGGTTGTTAGCGAGGCTATAAAACAGAGTTGGAGAATTTGCATACCACTGCTGAAAAGCATATCGACTTTTGGAGTCCGCGAACAAGACCGCAACCCGAGTTACTGGCGAATGATGGAGAAGTGATGCTGATGGAAAGTGACGTCTATGTACTCTCTGACAGCCACGATGTCTGGTCTGTGAGAAAGTCAGCACCCTCCTCTTAGCCTTGTTGAGGATTGATGCCGACTTACCGCTTCAAGGGGAGATATTGGCGTCGAGTCCGAGTTGCCTTGTGGCGCCCTTGCAGGTGTCAGCTTCTGTTGGTCGTTGTTTGGTATAGTGACACCTGCAGGGGCACCAGTGTGTATGTTGATGATGGCAGAAAAGACAGAGGCCGACAGGGGATTGAAGTAATACGCGGCAAGAACGCCGGAAGATACCGATTATCGATGCTGAAAATGATGTGCGTGAATATCGCTTGGTTATCAGACATGATACGTAAACATACCAGGCCCAGGTCCGTCCACTATAACGGTGCCTGCATAGTTGAGGATGTTAGTTGGTCAGCAATCTGATCCAGTATGAAAATGATTCGAATACATACTGGACCCAGGCCCGGCGGCCACAGGTCAAGGCGGTAAATCTGTGAGATTCGGTGTGGCCTTGTAGACCTGCGGCGAGACGTTGCCTAGTAAGAACGGGACAACTAACAACCCAAGACAAGGCGAGCCTTGCGGAGCGAGGGGAGCCGGCTGAAGAGTTGTAA